>CM060635.1:10269839-10613745 GCA_030578275.1 Meda fulgida
AGCTTTCATTTCACAGACAAGTTCACACATTATATCCCATAAAGGTCACATCACTAAAATGCATCCTTAAAATATAAGCTATACTATACTTCTTTTCAATCACACAGCATCTCAAATACAGGTTTCCTAAAAAATACTAGGGGTGTAGCTATACCCTCATGTCACGATTCGATACCACGATACTGAACTCACGATACGATATTATTGCAATACTCAAGAGACATATGGTAAAAAGTTAACAAAAAAAATACTGTTGATTAAAATGCTAAATTTGGTATTACATTGGGGTGAAATGAAAAGGCTTGGTGACACCAGAATAAAAATATTCATGACTCTGAAGCTGGAAAATAATTATTTTAGACGAATATGCTTTGCACTCTGTCACTGACTAGATATATTTAAAATAATGCAACCCACTTTTTACTGGTAACATAAGACATTTGGCATTATCAGGATCCAAAAATATTCCCTCATTGCATTATTACACTCACCTAAAGGATTATTAGGAACACCTGTTGATGCTAGAGGCCAGAGGAGAATGGGCCAACTGATTCAAGCTGATAGAAGAGCAACTTTGACTGAAATAACCACCCGTTACAACCGAGGTATGCAGCAAAGCATTTGTGAAGCCACAACACGCACAACCTTGAGGCGGTTGGACTACAACAGCAGAAGACCCCACCGGGTACCACTCATCTCAACTACAAATAGGAAAAAGAGGCTACAATTTGCAAGAACTCACCAAAATTGGACAGTTGAAGACTGGGAAAATGTTTCCTGGTCTGCTGAGTCTCGATTTCTGTTGAGACATTCAGATGGTAGAGTCAGAATTTGGCGTAAACAGAATGAGAACATGGATCCATCATGCCTTGTTACCACTGTGCAGGCTGGTGGTGGTTGTGTAATGGTGTGGGGGATGTTTTCTTGGCACACTTTAGGCCCCTTAGTGCCAATTGGGCATCGTTTAAATGCCACGGCCTACCTGAGCATTGTTTCTGACCATGTCCATCCCTTTATGGCCACCATGTACCCATCCTCTAATGGCTACTTCCAGCAGGATAATGCACCATGTCACACAGCTCGAATCATTTCAAATTGGTTTCTTAAACATGACAATGAGTTCACTGTACTAAAATGGCCCCCACAGTCACCAGATCTCAACCCAATAGAGCATCTTTGGGACGTGGTGGAACGGGAGCTTCATGCCCTGGATGTGCATCCCACAAATCTCCATCAACTACAAGATGCTATCCTATCAATATGGGCCAACATTCCTAAAGAATGCTTTCAGCACCTTGTTGAATCAATGCCACGTAGAATTAAGGCAGTTCTGAAGGCGAAAGGGGGTCAAACACAGTATTAGTATGGTGTTCCTAATAATCTTTTAGGTGAGTGTATATTCAACATTATATTAAGTAATGTAGTACTGACACTACAACTCTGAAAACTTGAATTTTTTCCTCACACAGTAATTTTTATTTTGGGTGAACTAGGCCTATTGTTGCATTTTTAAATAGCATTAAATTGTGACAAAATACTCAGAACTAAATACTAAACAGATTAAAAGATCCTCAAGCAAAGAGTGATGAGTAATGTTTTGATATTGCCACAGTGCTTCCTGCACATTAAGCTGTGAAATAAAAGGATTTTAACAGCAAACATCTGCTTTAAGTGACTTTTTTAAATTGTGAACACAGTCTTAAAGCATTACAAAATGCTCATAATCCATCACTGCATTGCAGCATATGGCATTGCAATTATGTTACACAAAGTTGCGACAATTACATGAATAACTGAAAGCTACAGGAATATTCAGCATCTCGATCTGAGCTTTAAAGAGTCCTTTCACACTTTAATAAAGGAAAGCACTCTGTTACCCTGTTGAAAAGAACATGACCTTCAAAGCACAAATCAATCATTTGGAACTACAGAAAAATGAGCTTCTTATTGGAATAAAGTGCTGCAACTTGATCCTGGCTTGAGTGGAAAAAGTACTTCATAACATTTATCAACATCAAAATTGCAATACAAATGAATATATAAACTATATATAAATGCATATTTGTTTCAATTCATCTTTAGGTCTTTAAGTACATTACAGAATGCCCAAAAATGACTGCTCAAAATTATTGAAGCATAAAACTAATTTATAAATAATTCATTAAATTAAACTAGCCTAAATGCATACAAATAAATAAGAAAAAAATGTTTTGCTTATGTATTGGAAAACAACATAAAATGCTGATTAATAAAATGTTTTTGCCATGTATTTTATCTTATTTTTATATATTTATTTTTATTTATTTATTTCCATGCGATAACTAAAGAACAATTCCCATCGTTGTCACAAAGACGATCTGGAATGCATCATGGCGTTTTAGCAGTTATTGAGTGAAAGGCGACTGGGTTCAATTCACTTGGCAATATCACAGCCAAATGGTATTGGGGAAGAGCTCTAATAATATCTTTGCAAAGCGTACTCTATTCAATTCCACAGCTGTGCGGCCATGGCCCAGGTCATTATTATGGGATGACAATACCCTCTGAGCGCTACAATAATTCTCATTTTACATTTTGCTAGCTGTGATTTGTCTTTTTGTTCTTCTCTGTCCTAATGTTCTCTCTTCGCCTCGCAGTTTTTGCTGCCAAGGATATGCAAATGAAAGAGCATACATTCTCCTTGAATCTTGAGCAATCACATATCTGAAGATGATCTTTGGTACAGGAAAGCACACTGAAATGAGCCAGCATGTAAATAATACATTTGCCATCAAATGTAGCTTTCTTTAGCTCAAATAATAAAATAAATACAAAAAAAAAAAAAAAAGTTTCTCAGCCTGGTCCAGTTAATGCCTGCTGCATTCTAAACAAACACTATTAAAAAAGATCTGCTCTTTTTACTGGAAGACTTCTATTACTATAGCCACCACATTGAGCATTACAATTTCTCCTGTTCATATGTCTAAAAGTGGACTGTTTGATCCTACTTTAGACTTGCAGTCATTTTTTAGATTGGGGGCTGAAAGGAGCAAAAAGTGGATCAAAGGAGAAATGAGCAGATCTTTGTTTTAATGAGGCTGGATTTTATATAATTTAACAAGACAGAGTACAAATAATGAGCACCACAAGATTAATTCTCTACCTACCTACCCACACACACACCTTGTGCATCGTGTATAGTAATGGCCCCATTACATGAATAAACCTAAGAGACGTAACATCTTCTGTAAATCTTCATGTGGCTGTAACTAATCAATTAATCTCTCTTATAAGATTGAATGTGTCTGCATGTTCCTCATCATTCTGAAGTCTACTCTTTGAATTGTATATAAAGAGAAGGTTTTTTTTTTATTTGTCTGCAGTAAGGTATGATGAGGCCCCTGGAAATTAGTAGGCTACATTTAGCATAAATTCATATCAAATAGTTTTTACGGCGTGAATTGGGCAAAGGGCGAATTCACTAAAAAGTTGTTTGTTCTATCTTTTTTACCTAACCATACACAACTAGCATGGTCAGATATTGGGCCGGCTATCCAAATTGTATTCAGGAATAACTTTTGGACCATATTTGCACCATTACCTGCAAAAGAACAGGGTGCTAAAATAACACAGACAATGAGTGCAAATAAATATCAGTGAGCACAAGTCATCCATTCTTTCCAAGGTTCCCACAATGAGTCTAAGCTAAATATTTGTTCTTTACTTTAAAGCTTGATTCTTGCATCTTATTTTTTGGCTCAGCCTAATCTATTGCTCTACTGGTTTGGATTGTTAAACTCTCAGGTTCACGAAAGGTGTTTGTAATTGCACTGTAATTTCGCCTTCAGAATCCATTACGGGGTTTATTTAAGCTCCACCATGAGAGAGAAGGTCTATAAAATAGTTTAAAAAAACATAAGATAAGCCAAATGTCATTTTCAAAGCACATTAAACACATTACATTTACAGTTTATTCATCAAAATCCCGAATTAACAATCAATAATACATAATAACATGCTCTTAATACATTTTAGCAAGATGCATTAATTAAAAATGAAAAAATTATATTTATTTAAGCTAGATTAACAAATGCTGTAAAAAGAACTGTTGATTATTGTTAGTTTATGCTACCCATGCATTACATAAAAAAGCAAACCTTAATGTTACTATGTTTTCATAAGCAAAGCGTTGCATCTCTAAACACAAGCAGAGCAATAGAGACATATTCATTTTCTTTTCTCAGGGGTACTTATTGTTTTGTTTCAAGTAAACAAAGGAACTACATTTCCAAAAAAAGAAGTAATAATATAGGGCATTGCAATAAGACACACAAGAGTATTCTTGTTTCTATTTAGCTTTAAATTACACCAGCAAAAGTCAATACACCGGGCAGCTCTGCACCATCCCCACAAACAATAATTTGATCATCTCAGTGTACTTTACTATACATAGCGTTTGCGGGAAGCCCATAGTGTTTGCATTATTTTCAGGCTGTTCACTGGAAGCCACTAAAAGCACTGACTATACGGCTCATTAAATACGATTCTATGGAGCTGCTGAATGACTGAAATAGAAAGGGATGCAGTGGCAGGGCAGTTTTTCCAGATCCTGCACTTGGAGATATTTTGGGATCATGATGAGATATTGATTGCTGCCAGGGTAAAAGCTGATTGGTTGACTGGCTGGACACTCATTGATCTCTGGGTCTTGTTTGGGTGCTTGAGTTATGGGCTTCGGAAGGTCCTGAGGCTCTGGGTTTTATACAAAGATGGACAAAACCCCAATGGACAACAACAGATCAGTCTTCTGGTATTTTAGGTAATTAGTCCTCTGCGAATATTTATCAGCACAAACTAGGGCTGTCACGATTACTCAATTAAAGTCGAGTTGCCTCCTCAATTTTTTTTTTTTAAATCATCTTTTGCAATTTATCCGTGTCGAATAACCAGCAAAATACCGGAAGCAGCGCGTTCCATGCACAAGAATTTTTACACGGTTTTCTAATGCTACGCGATATATTAAAATAATTTAAAATCATAATATTGCATAGTGCTATTGTGAAATCACAAAGGCTGTAATGCTGTTAAATAATGTGCGCAGGTTTTTTAACATGCATTTGAGAACGCAAAAAGTCAGACGCGGTTTGTGTTTCAACTGTTATCATTATGCGTGGAGCACATCTCGGGTTTCCATCTCTGCATGCTTTGAGTTTGGGTTGCCTATATTCATCTGGGAATGCAGTGTGTGCCATTTCACAAGATTTGTAACGAAACTTATTTGTAAATCTACACCAACACAGGAGAATACATCCATAGGCCTACGTTTCTAAATATGCAAATTGTTGTTCATCGTGATTTCAAAATAAAAGTTTAAACCCTCGCTCTGAGTTTGCATGTTTTGATGTGCGCATGTTCTTGTTCAAGAAATTACAGCCGCTGTTGCATTTCTATAGTACAGAAGTGACCAATCATTAAAGATTAATTGACATATGAATTAAATGTTGTTTGGCCAATATTAAACAAGGATTTAATCATCAACACCAGGCCGTTGGCTCTCTGCAGGCATGTGTTAATACGTAATGTACATGTTTATTAGTTTATAGCTATATTTATTTTACATGGTCTATTTTAACAATGTTGTTCAATAAAACCCATATGATTACTTACTTTGAAAAATTAAAATTGATAATTAATATTGCTTGTTATTATATTTGTATTGTTAGTAATTTTAAAGGCTGTTGTTCCCTTGGATCTATATTTTTATTACCACATTTTTATTATTTGAATACTCGATTAGTCCATGGAATAATCGGTAGAATACTCGATTACTAATATAATCGATAGCTGCAGCCCTACTCCAAACCACTACAGAGTCTGAAGTGAACACTGGATAAAAAAAAGGTCCAGACGGCGAAGCCCTTCCTCTATGGAGGCCAGGGGCCAATCATCCAGCGTTTGTCAGGGTCAAAGAAACAGACTGTGCACATGACAGCAGCCAGGGTCAGCGTCTCCCCCTCTCTTCCTTTATTGCTCTCTGACATTCACTGAATTATTTGGGCAGGGCTCTCATGGCACAACAAGGTTTTGCCTTAGTCTGCAGACACAAAATAACCCACAAACAATTATTTGATGGTCATCTCAGGATACTTTGCTTTTTATAGAACTTGCTCCATTTCCCAGAGTCCTTTTATTTACTCCGGTTTTCTATGTCTATCATGTTGATGTGATTCCAGTTCCATATTTAGGCCTCTAAACATCATTATCTAAACAACATTTTCTTCTGTTAACTGTAGCCAGTCTGACTATAATATCTTAGAACATAACTGATGGAGTCTTGGCTCAATTTGGATTTTTTTAAGACAAATTAGAAAATATTTAGCAAAGCAACAAATATATCTAGTTCTATTGGTAAAAGAGTAATTATTAAATAAAACTGGAAACTATAAATGCAGCTGTCAGAAATGCCAGGGCTTAGCTCACACTACAAGATTTAAAATTTGAGGTCATGCCATTTTCTTGACTAGAACAAGTAAATGCAGCTTTTATTCAAACTATCCAGAGACAGTGCTGCCTTGAACAAAATGATAATCCCAGGAAAAAAACAGGGAGTAAGTGCATATAACCCATGTATTGGCACCAACACAGCAACCCCTCTCATTTAGGATTGATTTTAAAATCTTTTTTTAGTTTAGTGCTTTAGGACATTTCAGCGTGTCACAGTAATTGCCTTCCAGAAGGACCTTTAGATCTTGAAAGGAAAGACTATACAAAATGTTCCAAAAAGAAAGTATGGTGTGAAAGCTTTCATGTTTTACTGGAAAATGTTTTACCTGTATTACAAATCTGCCATTCATCATTTGCGTTTGGAGTTCTTCAACATGGCTTTTGATTTTATTTATTATGGGATCTTTGCTATTGTTTTGTAATTGATGACAATTGCTACATGATGCTCATATTGTGCTATACTTTTATTTAAATGCAAATGGTTGCCTACTCGTTTTAGAGTCCTGAACTATCTTTCTAAGGCTTTTGGGTCATTCCATGTCAAATAAACCAAATTTCAGAAACTTCCCTGCTCAAATTTTTGATTTTGTTAATATTTTTTTCTGAAGAAAGACATATATAAATATAAATATAGATATAAATAGTGATGGAAGTCAAAATATTTAATGTAATGGATGTATATTGACAGAGTAATCCACTATTTTGTAGAGTGGGGTTAAAATTTACAATCTCACATGAAATTAGGAGGCAAATTAGATATTCAGATATTTCAGATATTCCTCTATAAAAGAAAAAAAAAATCAGCTGTATGCAAAGTGGCCCACAATTGGTTTTCGACCAATTGATTTCATGGAGTCGCATTAAGACCTCCATATCTTTGGGACTGAAGTACAATATAGGGCCTTTACAATTAACATACCAAAAGAAAAGTTAGCTAAGAACCAGAATCTAAAAGGATATAACATACCTTTAATACTTCTTGAGTTATAGGCTTGCAAACTTGGAGCAAAAAACACAAGTGCTTTTTCCCCATTTTTGAACTGTCACCGTTGGCATATAATGAAATAAAGATTACTAAAGTCAACAGATTTTACAAATAGACCTACCAATCTCTGTGTAAAAAAAAAATAATGATGCTGCCATCTTTCTAATGTCATTTATACCCCTCCCTCTACAAAACAGTACATTTTATACTTTTGATTTCTTCTTTTAGTATTTATTTCACCAGAATTGTTTTTATCAGAGAAAAAAAAATGCAAGGGGCCTCTGATTAAGTTCACATTAAATTACCCTTTTCTTGTTCTGTAAGATGTGGGAAGAACTTATTGCATTAAAACAAGCTTTCCAATTTGCATGTCTTTCTGTTGGAGATGAATATACAATGGGATCAATAGTATCAATTAGTATTATGCTTATTCTGTATTAATTCATTATAATATATTCATTTCAGTTATTTTTTCCTATTAAAACCTCAAAATACATTTTGACAAAGGAAAACGTAGGCCTATTTGCTAATATTACTCCAAAACTCCATTTGTGCACAAGGCAAAATGCAAACACAGTACAGCATCTCAGAAAAGTAAACCGTTACAGTGTGAGTGTAATTACGACCTACTGCTATATTACACCAGACCAGAATCCAAACGCATGGTTTGAATGCTCGAGTCTTTTCCTCACAGATGGGAAAAACTACAAAAGAAGAAAAACTTCACGTCTGACCTTGCCCTTGTTTAATAATGCACGGAAACACAACATCAGTACAACAGTAATTCGTTCACTGAGACCTCAAGGTCCTGCTCCTGTCTGAGAGGATTTGTAAGTTGGAGCCTCCACTCTGCTCAGAGAGTTGCTCAGGGAGACGATTAGAATTCCCAAAGAGAAAGAGAAGCACAACAAACCCTCTGCAGGGTGATGAGGATAATTAGAGCACACAGGTTTCAATATTAACCACAAACTATCCGGTATAATTTTACTGTCCTGTCTGACTCTGCTAAAACGCAACAAATTACTGTACAAAAATAACCATATCATAATGCATTAAAGCTTAAATTGTTTTCATTTAAAGTGACCATTACAGTGATTAGTGTTCACTTTGTCTGGGAACTTGGACCGTATTTACTTTTAATTCAATCACTTTCCTCCCAGTCTGTGTAATACTGTTAAGGAACACAAATGATTGCACTGTGTTACATGGAAAAGATCATCTAATTTTAGGGATTGATTCTAGTCTGATCATAACCTGCAATCTAAATATGTGCCAATATTATATGTTACAGAACAGAAATCATATAATCTTTCATAAACAGTCATTGTTGTGAGCTCATTGGTTACCATCACAGGTTTTACACACAGATATAAACAGTGGACACCAAACTCATTAGGCTAACTCAACGATGGTGACAATCAGAATGTTAGATTAAAAATTTTCATTTAAAAACAAAACTAAAAGTTTAACAAAAAATAACTCTGCAGGGCACAACGCTGCTACATTTAGTCTCCTGCTCACAGTGAAAAACGGTACAATATAGAAAAGGCTTACACAACTACTAGCCTATACAAATTACTGTAAGCAACTAGTAGCCAGGAATTTAATTGTAATGCAACAGAATCCTTTATAAACTGGTTGCTTTTAACGTTTTATTACTAAAGCAGCAGAACAATGATTGGCCAGACCTTCCATAATCAAAAAGAAATGCACTTAATTGTATTGAATGTGACTAAAGGCCCATTCACACCAAGAGCGATAACTATATCGATAAAGATATAGCCTAGTTCTAAAAATCGATCTAAATATAAAGGAATAGTAGAGTCCACACCACAACTATAACGATAACGGCACAGAGAAAAAATATTGTTGGAATCACTTTCAGAATTTTTTTTCCCAGATGATGAGCAATAAGATCAACGACAGCCAATCAGAATCCATCCTGATTTGAAGAGCGTGAGCATTTAAAGCAGCAGATTACAACAAAACTGCACTTATATCAAACTGAACGATATTACGGGCCTTTAAAAGCACAGCACATGTAAAGTAGGCTACTTGATTGTCAGTGTAGTGTTTTATTCAATATTACATATAAAGTTTATATGCTTAAAATGTACCAAATTGCAACTTTATAATTACCAATGTTTAATTTCAAATATACTTAAATACATGGCATACAAGTATAAATAGAAATGACAGAAAAGTAAATTTTTAGTGGACCATAAATGTTTGTCAGTATATTCAGCGGTTAAAGCACACTCATTTAATCAAATTTCAAAGACAGAAAGGTTATTATGAAATTACATATAAAGATGAATTTGTCTTTCTTAAGTGGGTCAAAAAAGTCTGAACTCTAAAGTTCAGCTGTTCTTGTATTTAATATAAATTTTATCTCTACGTTTTCACTTAATTGCAACGTAATTTTATGAAGTTTAGCTGACAAAACTAACAAATAATGAGACAAAATATGACCAATGCTGGCTTGAGGATTAAGCTGTGGAATTGATGCTTGTCCGTGACTATGGCACATTAGTCAGAATTAAGCTATTACAAATACTCTGTGGGCAAGCTCAGCTGGACCTGGTTCATGGTTGTCCATTAATGAGATGGCCTAATACTTAAAAGAGAATTTATGCAGCATTTCTGGCAAGGGAAATGCATGGACTGCTCAGAGGATATTTATGTGACATTCTTTATGCGCACACCCTTTTAGACCAAACCAAAAAAAAAAAAAATGGACAGCGAAGGTGCGTGGCATGCACTCCATCTTAGTCAGGAAAACCAATGGAATCCAGACTTGCGTATGATCACCTACCCGCACTAAATCAAATGGCGCAGAAATTTCTCTTAATATTAAGGTTGGAATAGTTCTATAAAAAAAATGTGAAAAGTCATTTTAGATGACTAGAAGACACAAACAGTGGAATTCAGGATATTTTTGCTAAACGTGTATGTATGGAATAAAATGTTGGCGACATGATGGACGTATTGCACATGATTGTCATCATACATTGCATATGATTGCACATAATATACATCTGACAGTAAAGACTATTACAAGATAGCAGAGATAGGTTTGCAAAGTTGAAAACGGAAGACACCGATAGTTATAGCCTGTTGCCGTCATAACACTGGCAGTGTCCACTGACTCACTCTGCTGTCCGATGTGTTTCACGAAATTAATGAGTCAGACCACAAGAACTATAAAATCAAGACAGTATAAATGGTTTGCAACCCTGCATTAGTTAGCTCTATTACAAAATAAACCATTGCTAATGGTGTATGATAGGATGTCTGTACTGAAAATACTCCTTCACTTAAGTTATGTTGGAGTGACGTCCTGTGTGATAAAGCAATCCACCCTTTTCGCAGAATTTCACGCCTGCTAACCAAACTTAAACATACTCCCAGATATTTGGGGGAGCATGGGAAAGAAACAAAAGCCATTCGCCCTATTAGAAGTCCATATTCAGAATAATTTTGAAACTGATATTTCAAAGTAAACAAATAAACAAACAAAAATCTTACAATTGCTTCAAAGAGATAGTTCAAAAATTTAGATTCTGTCATAATTTACTCACCCTTATGTTCCAAACGAGTATGAGAAAATGTCTTTGGAAATTTTGTCCATACAATGAAAGTCAATTGGGTCCAATGTTGAAGAAAAGTCATACAGGTTTAGAACAACATGAGGGTGAGTAAATGATGACACTATTTTTTGGGGGTGAACTATTACTTTAACTCTCAAGAAAATGTATTTGAGACTTGACTTGAGACATTGAATTTTGTGATCTATCAGCAGAATGAGCCCCCGTGGGTGTGTTATAAACTGCAATCTTAATTTCCTTATGTCAGGTTTTAAGATACAACATGTTGTCATTAAAAAAATCACCTGCTTTTGAACATTTAGCACTCAGTCTGGATCATTTAGACTCAACAGGATCCATGCGATAACATCTATTATGAGTGTTGCTGAGAAAGCAGCAAAAAATGCTCCGGGTTGGGCCACCACTTGTCCGTTCTGCAACTCAGTTCATTAAAACCCTGAAAACCTGGCAGTTCTCACTTTCCCATCAGGTATCAGTGAACCAAGCCAGGGCCATGCAGAGAACAACAAAACACAACATCAACGAATGCCCGCTGACACACAAAACCGTAAGAGGACAGCGCCCATGCCATCTGTTTGCAAAAGAATTTAAGCCTCAGCCTCTATAACTCAAAACCAAACTCAGGAGCTTTTAATACATTATATTGGTTCCCTGTCTGACATATTGCGGTGGCAGAGAGGTGTAGAACTTCATGGGAACATGCTATTCAACACAATATTATTTTTCAAGACCATTAAAACTCCCTGTGCAATACATATATAAACATACGCCCACCCACACACAACACTAACCTTGGAATACAATGTGAATACCATGACACATAAATATAGGCCCTAGTCATCATTTAATTCCACTGTATTAAAGTATTGCTATCTGATGACTAACATGGTACCACTAGTGATTTTTTTTTATGAAAAAAAAATTAAATCATAGAGCAACAATTAACTAAATCGTAACTATCTCCACAAAAAAATTCACAAAGGTTTACTTGCTTGGACACCAGGAGTCAATGTCAAAAGGCTCTCTATAGAAACCAGCACACTTTGCCCAATCCAGCCTTAAGTGGAAAGTGTAAACACCCAGAAGACTGTATAGGCTATTCCTCTATTATTGTCAACAAAACAGACTTCAGGAATGGTACTCAACTTTTTACTGCCAAGTGCTCATGGGAGCCTGAATTCTCACTGTTGGACAATTCATCTAACAGCTTGTTCGCTGCGTCAAGCCCACAGGTTTGGTATTAATGTTTCATTCGTAAACAGAGACCAAAATGTAATGTTTGCAGAGGGTTATGTATGGTAATGTTGAACTCAATTAGGCCTAGTTAATCAGAGGTTAATCTTTTAATGGCATTGTGGGGTGTTCATACTATTGAATCAAAGCTGATGTTAATACTGTACTAATGTATCAAACATTATAAAGTAAATTAAGCCAGCAGCCATATCACCTTGTAGCCCAAGACTGTTTGCCCACTGAAGCGAAGCAGTGTTGAGCCTGGTTAGTATCTGGATGGGAGACCTGGCTCCTGGCAAAACCAGGTTGCTGCTGGAAGAGACGTTAGTGAGGCCAACCTGTGGTCTGTGTGGGTCCTAATGCACTAGTATAGTGACGGGGACACCATACTGTCAAAAAGCACCATCCTTCGGATGAAACATTAAACCAATGTCTTGACTCTCTGTGGTCATTAAAAATCCCAGGATGTCCTTCGAAAAAGAGTAGGAGTTTAACCCTGGCATCCTGGCCAGATTTGCCCATTGGCCTTTATCCATCAAAATGGCCTCCTAATCATCCCCATATGCTGGGATGTGGGTGTTCTGGCGCAATATGGCTGCCGTCGCATCATTCAGGTGGATGTTGCACACTGGTGGTGGTTGAGAAGATTCCCCTCTTATTTAAGCACTTTGAGTGCAGAGACAAGCGCTATATAAATGTAACGATTTATTATTATTCATCGCTGTCTTGAACTAAATCCGTTATTCATTGTGTGAGCGGGGAGACATATATTAGATATCTTTTTAAATTCATCAGGCTTGTCTTTTTTAAATAGCAAAAGTGAATAAAGCTTTGAGAACTGGAAATGTATGATAATTATGTTCTGCATATACCATCATCAACCCACTCAAATTACATAGTGTGAACAACCTATAGTGTAACGTTACAACGACCACCTACTTCTTTCACTGGCCCTAGAAAACAAAGACTTCACATTTTAATTGACCTATGAGTTATGAGTCATAATTGAACGATTGGGCAATATACGACCTGACAATAAGTCACTGATTAGAAGTATAAGTAAACACATTAAATACTTAAACATAAAAATACTCACTAGCGGATTTTGAAAATGGTTACCAGAGAAAACTACTGGAGATCATACGACTGAAGATCACACACTACCAAACTTTCAAATGTTCCGAACACAACAAACTGCAAAAACATGCGCCTCGTTGCTAGGTGACACATGACAAACAAAAACAAAACTAAAGTCGGTTTAAAAAACAGCCCTCCAACTGAAAGGAATCCTGAATCTTAAAATAAAATAAAATAATAATAATTAAAAAAAAAAAAAGACCAAGCAGTAAAATCTCTCAACTCCGACTGCCTAAAATCTGCATACTTACTCTGACTCTGACTAACGTTGACTTCTCTAAACTTCGCGGTAAAATCTGTGCAAACGTCGTGTAGTGTAAGTTATTCCAACCTTTGGACACACTTCCTCTTATTCCTTCGCTCTGTCATAATCATGGTCGTAATAATGCTGACCAAGCAATATCTCCAATAAACCAGTAGCAAAACAAACAAGCCAAGTAGCAGTAGGCGCGTTGAAGCTGTCATCTTCCTCCACCGATGTCCCTTTTTCGTGTAATACTTTCCTCAGTCTTTTTATTCCTATTAGATTCTATTTTTTTCTAATAATTAGAACGTTAAACTGTTTTTACAAATGAGAAATTGCGAACATTCCGCACGTTCCAAAGTAAACCGCTCCAAGTTCATCTACACGCGTTCGACTTCCGGCTTCCCATAAATGGGCCGCGCGCCGAGAACTTGCAAAATGATAGACACTTTGACAGACAGAAAGGACCTCTGATTGGATAAAATATTGGAAGTTTTATTTATTTTAACAGACACATGCACACACACACATACATACCTCCACTGCAAAAAAAATAAGGTACATTAATGTAAGTAAATAATGACTGAATTTTCATTTCCGAATGAACAAAGTCCTTTACCTCAGTGGCAGGTCTGTCTTGAAAGGTTTCTGATACTTTATCATTTAAGAGAGTTTCTGTTGGGTAAGGCTTATGGTTCTGCTGAGGTTAACCTGCTAAACGATAGGGTAATTCTTAATGCCCCTTGATGTTCCTGGGTGCCCACAGGTGCAGGAGCTACACATCAGGCAAGTGAAATGAGATGAGACAGGATAGAGGGAGGGAAAGAGGAGTGGGGAGGGAGCTTACTGTCAGGAGAGTAAAAAAGAGAGGCTAAAGATAGTAAGAGGGGGAAGGAAGGGAGGGAGGGAGGAGACTGGGAAGAGTGACTGAAGAAAAGATAGCAGGATCCTGCAAAAGAGGAGATGGGAAGCTATGAAAGGGGAGGAGGAAGAGGTATCAACAGAAGGGAGTGAATGGGACACAGTAGAAAGACATATGAGTGAACAAAAAAACAAAAAAGAGCAGAGAGAGGGGGAAGCCCCGCAGGCCTGCTGGGGAAATTGCAGTGGTGAGAATTTATTGCCTCAAGATTAATTGGGTTCAACCCGCGCTCAGAGAAAATCTATTGAAGTCAGCAGTGTGAGGCTATACAGCAGCCTACATTCACTGTGTATTGTGCAGGCATGAGAGAGGAATTTTTCAGACAAAACACCAGCTTTTAGAAAACAATAAGAAAGTTAATTCATGCTAATTTGTAAAATGACTGAAACAATGGCTCATTTTAACAGTCTGATGCTATTAATAATACTATTTCCGGTCTTTAAATCTGATTTGTCAAGTGGCATTCTAAGAATGCTAATGCAGTGCAACAGCAATGAGGCTTTAATTGGTTTATATCACTCCTCCTTTGGTAAATCGTAATTAGAACATAAAAAGTTTAAATTATAAGTCATTACTATGACATCAAATGTGTGAAAATTATGAAAAAGGACTTTTTGTGTCATAATACTTAATTATACTTATTTATTCATATTCATTGATTTATGTCAGAATAATAGCTGTTTATCTCATAATTTTGACTTTTTCATCTCATAAATTGAGTCTTTGTTATAATTGACTCTTTTCATATATTAACCAAAGCATGTTTTCCCCCTTATGTAGAAATGCGTTTCCATAATAAGTGAAAGTAATTATTCTGGGAGTCTTTTCTGGTGGTAGGCTATGATATAGTACAATACATGCCAAATTTGGTCTGAAACATATTTACTATTAACTTTATTTCTTGAACCATACTTAATGTTATTTTGGGGGTAAGAGGGTTGCAAACTATAAGTCTCTGTTTTTCTCTTCAGACAAAATTTTGCCAGTTGGTTCATGCAGCACTCTTTTGTTTGTTCAATACATCTTTATTATATGATGTCATCTTAATTCATATAAATAGATTAGTATATTTTGTATGGCTATTATTAGAAAATATAGGAATATTATGTGATAAAAAAGCTCTGAATTTATTTGTGTAATTTTATAATAATTGTGCCGTTTTGGCACATACTGCAGGAGACATACTCACAAATATGCATGGGTCTTTCAATGCAGCCCTCTGAGCAAAATGATTTTCAAAGTGTACTCTCATGGTACAGACATGATGACTTGGATCATTTCAGACAGGGATTCCTGGCACAGAGCTGTGTGTGTTTCATGGTATTCCCCTCAACCACTACACACACACACACACACACACTCACTTCTCCTTCCACCCAATCGCAGTACGTCTCCCTGACACACACCAGCATTCAGAAGCCCACACTGCAGAACACGAACGTCTGGTGCTGAATACCAATCGGAGAACTCTGGGACAAGGCTAGGAGTATCCTTTCCACTGCAGTCAGCTGAACACCCAAGACCCATTCTGAATGTGCTGCTATGATGTGGATAACAACAAAGAATTGATCATGCCCCGTTATGCTATAATAGCCGTATCAGCTATTATGCTCACAAAATGAATCAATTCAAAATGACAATTCAAATAAGACAAATTCCCCATGCATTTGAAAATGATGCGTCATCCCCTTCAGGGCACAGACATGATGGGAAAAAAGACACTGCAAGAGAAAAAAAGGATTCTGGTTTGTGTCTTTGAGGACTGACAATTGCAGCTGGAAAATGACCTTGAATGAGATGGTGATCTTGGAGGCGGTTGACGTTGTACATCAATAAAATGCTCCCACACATTTCCGCAGTTGCCTACAGTTATAATCTGTCCTTTCATACAATTCACTGACAGAGCTGAATGTCTTGATTACTCATTCATGATTAACACGTAGCTATTCATGTGGAATGAGAATGCTCTCGTTCAGTGATTTGCACACCTTTCTGAACGAGAAAGGTTTAAGTGAATTAAAAATGTATTTGTGATAATGACCATGACTGCACATTATCCCTTATATTACATGGCGTAAATGCATGGACATGAAATATAGATTTGAGGTGAAATTATTTTATAATGATAAAACATTTTAATCAATGATTATTTTATAATCCACCACAATATTGAATCATTTATTATACATGATTTATCCATGCACATCATTTTATTTTATTCATGTGCCTTCATAATCTTTAATCAAAATACCCTCCCCTCGCTCTTGCAATGGCATCTCTTCTCTGATGATGCATTTACTGGCGCGAGGCCGGGGCAACCTGTCAATCACATGACATCACAACAATAGCAAACCACAACCATCCAACTATTCAATCAATTCCCGATGGACAAAATCCCAAAGTCAAAGCCCCGCCGGCCCACCCTATAAATTTTTTCCTGTTTGAGAAGCCATTTCACTTATACTTATACGTCACAACAGGGAAGGAAAGTCCTCTGAGGTAATTTTCACTGCAATCAATATGAGACGCAAGATTAAATTATCCTAAAGTCCTGCAGTCTGAAATGTGTTCTGACTGGAAATAATATCAGTGACAAGTCAGTTGGGTAGAATGAAAATCACTTATAGTACCTATGCGGCATTACTAAATTGCCATGAACAACACTGAATATTAAATATCAGACTGCTGAATTCCATGATTGACCGATCAGAATTGAGCATTCCAGAGCGCTGCGTAATGAATGAGTGTCATATCATCAAGCTTGATGTATTTGCAGTGCAAGCATTGTTATTCTCTTTTGAGTCATTAAACAGTAAACCCATGGCATCCACATGACCAATTTGAGCACACATTTAACTAATTTCCAGAAAACAAACATCATCTGGAATCAAAATAATTAAGAATGGTATAATTTATACAAACCTACAACTGAAAGTTATTTTCATGCAATTAAAATAAGACATTTTGCCCTGTGCGATTTAGACAGATGCATTGTGGTCCTTTCCCATGAATGTTATTTTCACACAAACACCATGCACCATCTAATTGAGTGATTACATGGCTGTTACTTCTTTTGAAAACAAAGACAAATCAGCATGGCTTTACTTTGCCAACCATGCAGGGAGCAAGAACACCAATTATCTGGCATTACGTGACGGTTGGCAGCTGTGGGATGAAAAAAAAAACTTTTGGAATGTGTGGCAGCAGAATGAAGAAAGCTGTTTGTTTTAATCAAAGGCAAAAACGGCCCCAAGGTCTCTGTATGAATCTTGCCAGTTATGCAACATAATTCAAGATGGAATTGGGTATGTATCATTCATCAAGCCAGAGCTTATGTAATACGCCACTTCACATAGAGCGCACAATGAATGCTTTCATGTATATTTCAGAAAAAGAAATCTACTATTCAGGAGAAGGAGAGAGTTTGTGAGTGAGTTCTACCAAGTTTGAACCTGTGAGATGGATCTAGCAGTTTCACGGCACAGAGAGCTTTAACTTTTGCTTTAAGCTTTAAACTCTTCAAAAGTAAACAAACCACTGGTGAAAAGCCAAAACAGAATGAGACACCGACGACAACTACAACTATGGGCTGTGCCGCTGAAATATAGCATGCAGTTCTTCTTCAAACACTGCTGAGCATCCTTGCCCATATTTTTTGTAAAATAACTTAAATATGTAAATATAATAACTAACTATACATTTATGTCATCAATTCAAATTAGAGAATACACGAAGAACACAAAAGGACTTTGTGTGAACTGGATTATATAGGAGTTTATTTTGCATTGTGGGCAGAAATGGATGGATTTAAATTGTTTGTCTTTTATGCCCAAATACCAAAGCTCTCATCAATGTGCTCTCCCATCCATGGAGAAAACATTTGATCAGCTATTCAAGTTGTTCACATAATCCATATCCCCAGTGGTTGAGCATATGTTGTGAATATTTAATCAATGTATTCAAAACACTGAAATATCCTTTCTTTTCCAATTTCTGCACTGTCACGCCCAACTGCTTTCGCATCAGTTAACTCCCTACAGGCAAAACACTGCATTTGATTTTCTCTGAAACACAAAGGGAGAAGCACTATATCTTGTTCTAAGTAAATAGCACTCCGGTTTTTGCTTATAAAGGGCACTGTAGGATTAATATACAAACTTTTGCATTTTACAAAATGTCCCAACTTTTCTGGAAATAGTGTTGTAATTGATATCTGATAAGCATGGCCCTAATGATAATTAAAAGAAAGACTGGAAAACCATGAATATGAATTTTTTCAGTAATTATTGAGCAAGTTTTTAAAGTAAGAGCCATATTGCCTCAGGCGAATTAGTCTATTTTTGAAACTTTGTTCTAATCGGACATTATTCAAAAATAGCCAAGAGGAATAGCTAAGAATATTTTAATATGTAATATCTTTAATGTCTTGACATTAAAAAATCTGACATTTAAATGAGTTAAGAATGATCCACTTTAAGTGGACTAAAAGCTACATTAGCATAATTAAGACATTATACCATTACAGAATCACAAAAAACACCACAGATGATTTTATAATAATTTGGGCCCTTTGATCCAAATAAACTTCTTTAATAAGTAATGATTTGATGGAGGAAAGAAGAACTGAGTTTCTTTGACTAGTGCAATGTTCCTTGCACGCGGAGTCTCATGGGTTTAGATCCTGTTGGTGTCGCCAAGTTTCTGTTCAGAGGCAGCATGACTTTGCAGCGCCACCATCAGGCTCTGGCACCTGAAAGGATTTTCCTCCTCCATACTGAGACACCTCTCTTGATTGCATAACAATATGGAGCCGCCAGTGGCCACTCCAGCAATAGTGCTCGCCATAAACAATAACAGCATGGCGCATAAATGCCTTCCAATCTCAGCTGAAGGCGCACGCTCAACAGTGTGCTTGCCTGTATAACACTGAAATCTTTCATTTGGTGACAAAATTTAGCAAAACTGTATTTAAACGGATCTAACGATTGTCAGATTTAATTTTTTTTGAAGATTTCGAATGATCATGAAATATGTGAAAATATCACAGTTTAAGTCTACAAATAGAGGAAATAGTGCATACTTGTGTTATGCAGAAACTTAAGGGGATAGTTCGTCTAAAAATGAAAATTCTGTAATCATTCACGCACCCTCGTGTCATTCCAAATCTGTATGACTTTCATTCTTCTGTGGAACACAAAAGAAGTTATTTTGAATAATGTTGGTAGTCAAACAGTTTTGGTTCCCATTGATTTCCATTGTATGGAAAAAATAATACAATGAATGTCAATGGGAACTGAAACTGTTTTCTTAACATTATTCAAAATATCTCCTTTTGCGTTCCACAGAAGAATGGCATACTATGGAACAACATGAGGATAAGTAAATGATGACATTCTGCCCTGCTGATTGATCGGGAAACAAAAGGATTTTTATAGGCATAAATAACCCTGAAATTCTTTAAGCCTGCCATATTCTTGCCTTTTTTCGAGGTACTAATATGTACCGCTGACATTTGTGAAGGCTCATTTCCCTGTAATTTTATGCACATTTCGAGGCTCGTAATCAGAAAACAGTTCTGACATCGCAATAAAACACCCCTGGACACACATTACACTCACCCACATAAAACTATCCTCATGATATGATTGTTAACGCCTCTCCACCACAGCCTGCACAATATTTGAGAGACTTATAAAACTGATTACTTCTAATGTTTCCAGAGATGGAAGGTTTACAGACCTGGTCTAAAGACCAGAGTGAGAGACCACTAAGAAAGATGGGAGTCTCTATCCCATTTACTGTAAGAGCTGCATAGATGAGGGCCTGTTTTCATGGCTCTCAGTTCACACCCTCCAGCGGCTCTAAGCTGTCACAAAAACACATTAGCACTTTAACTGGCTAGTCATCCAATACATGAAAAAGCGTTCATAGCTTTGCCTGTGAATCATACTGAATCTTGTGGAAAGGAACATGTAATAAATTTGTTGAAATAGAGAAAATCAAATGAAATAGCACATTTATACGCACATTATTGCTAGGAAATTCTAGTGATCATCAGTAATTACTGTCGAAGTGGAAATGTTTCTATAATAATAAATGACAAAAAATGGAGTGATGCTCACTGACTGTCTTGTGAAGTGAGAGTAGTGAAACACTGCCATCCAGTGTTGAAACATTATCAGTGTGATTTGCAGAGAATATAGTTTAACTACTAAAAATGACATGCATTCTAAACTAGACCTCACAGTATTTGGGTCTTGAATCAGTTTGAGTACATTTCCTGCTCAACCTTATGACTTGTTCAAAAGGTTCAGAGTTGGTTAACAGTAAAAAAAAAAAAAAAAAAAAAAAAAAAAAAAAAAAAAAAAAATGTAACAATGTAAAAAGTCTTTTGTGTCACTTTTGGTGCATCTTTCCCAAATAAAAGTATTAAATTATTTACCCCAAATTATCATAGTGACCCCAAACTTTTTAACAGAAGTGCATCTTTGTTAAATAGAGCACAAACATGTATATTTGGAAACCCCACACTGGACCAATGTGGACTGCAAATTAGTAGCACACAACCCAAAATATCACACAGTATTTGTTTTCAAAGGTAGAGAACATTACTCAAAAATATAATCAAAATGTCAATTTTATTTCAGATTTTAAAGCTGTATTGATGAGTATCAAATATGTTAGAAACAAAGAGGCACAAAGACATGAATAACACACATCGTGTAATAACAAAAAATAAAAGCTGACATCACCTTCAGCCAAACCAGATTTGGAAACAAATAGAAAAAAAATGGTTACATCACATTATGGTATTTTTCTGAACTGTCTTTTCTCATCTTATTACAAAATACAAAAGCACAACCATCCCAACACACTTTACTCATTCAATATTGACACTTTAGCCAATGATTTCACTGTAACTCACAACCAATGCATCAGCCCCTTTGGTTAACATGATCACTGTTATTAATTTGAAAACAAAATGGCAAATTATTTTTTTTCCCCATGAATTTTCATAAGGCTGCTTGGTTTTTATTAATTTGTGCTTGTCGACAGTATAGGCAATTTGTTTCGAATAAAGGTCTGCTTTCTTTACACTGCAGTAACTTGGAGGGAATGATTATGTAAATACACCCAAGTATTAACATCAAGTCCTTAAATAAATGTAAACATATACATCTTTTGAGGTCAGAATATTGACCCACTTCACTTAAAACCATCACTGGAGCATCGTTCGGATATTTTTTGGAGTAGACTCATCATTTAGGTGTTTTGTTGTGAACCTTTGGAGGAAAAAAAAAAGATTTAAAAAATAAATACAAACCATAGTTTCTGTGTTTAAGAACAGGAAGGGAAACTTACTTGAGGGCATTAAGGAGACCTTCAACATTATCTGCTGGTTGATCTTTTAAGACTTTAATGCATCCTTTCATCTAGAAAAAGTATGTACATTACATATAACGGTGGAAAAGTCATTTTAAATACAATCAAATGTGGAAAAATATTCTGGTTGATTGAGAAAATATGAGAATGTAGACTTACATCAATTTTTGAGGATTTGTTGAAGGCACCGTTAGGATGCACATGGTCATAGAGGATAATAACCCCCACCATCACCCTCATACAAAACAGAAGTGTATCTTCACTGTTGAATCGACTCGTGTACTCTCTGTTAGCAGAAGAAGAGCTTATTGTTACAATGATATACTTCAATACAGGCATTTCACACCTTCAGACAAATTCATTTCCACGATCTTTCCAGTCGTCAATGCTTAATCAACAGAAAGCATACTTGATTGCCACCCAAAGAGCCACACAAGCGGTTTCTTCGGCAGACAGACTGATGTTATCAGCAAGTTATTACTGTACAACAATAGCCATTGAAATGTTGAGCATTTTAAATTTTAGAATAGAAATTCCCATGATTTTATTGGATTGTTTTTAAGGCATCTGATAAGACATATATGAAATATTATGTTAATTAAAGCAGCAATATTAAAAAAGCAATGAGGTACTCACGGTGTCTCCAGCATGACCTTGCATACACTTGCCATAGTGCTCAGGCAGTCTGTGGTGTTCTCAAGAGGTAATGTCTTATTCTACAGAGAAAAGAATCATAGGAATAATTCAAGCCAACATTTCAATGCCTGTATATTGATTATTATACACTACTGTTCAAAAGTTTGCGATTAGTACGATTTTTTAAAAGGTTTTTGAAAGTAGTCTCTTATGCTCACCAAGGCTGCATTTATTTGATGAAAAATACAGTAAAACAGTAATATTATGAAATATTATTATTTAATTAAATGTTTTTATTTTAATATATTTTAAAATGCAATTTATTTTCTGTGATGGTAAAACAGGATAATTTCTGAAGGATCATTTGAAAATTCAAATATCGTGCAAAGAAACATTTGTAATTATCAATATTGAAAACAGTTGTCCTGCTTAATATTTTTGTGGAAACAGTGATACATAAAAAAAAAAATGAATTCATGAGGTTCAATGAATTCTTTGAAAGTTCAAAAGAATAGCATTTTTGCAAATGTAAAAGTCAGAGTAAAAGTTGATCAATTAATGCATCTTTGCTGAATAAAAGTATAAATGTCTTAAAAAATATATTATTGACCCCAAACTTTTGAATGGTAGTATTCTACCGTATTTATGATGGAAATTAAAGAGCTAAAATTGTGACTGTAGAAAAAGCGAGATAATGAAGATGAACTAGAATGTAATAAAAGGACAGCAGGCAGTACCTCCGTCACAAAGTTTGTTGTTGCTGTGCTCAGGGTCTTCAGCATAGGTGTGGCTTCAGCATAGAACAGAGACATTCTGTTTGCCATTTCATTATTGACCTCATTTTCAATATCAAGCTTGATACAGGAACAGAAAAACACACGCACATGAACATTGAAATTGCAGTTCACAGAAAAATGCACGTCATGTCATGACTCATGTTCCTGCACTTACATTCATGTTGTTTAATCTGTTTCGACTGATTGTTCTTCTGTAGTAGCTGAAGTCGTTCTGGATGGCTGGAATTCTCATCTAAACAAATGACACATTTTAATAAGCAATTCCCAGAACAGAGCAATCAATAGGTTTTTTTATTTATTATTCTCCTAATATGAAAATTGGTGTGTGACAAAAGCATTGAATCAGCTGGCACCTTAAGCTCATCAAAGCGGAGAGTGAAATGCAGGATTTCAGCGAACTGTTTAGCAAGGGCCTGCTCCCTCTCCAGGTGCTGAGTAGGAGTGTACGGTGGACACGTCAGAGACTCCAAAAGGCTCTTCAGTGCTTCCTCTACATGAAAGAGAAGAGGATACAAAGAGCTTACGTTACATTTTTACTGGTCAAGGAGGAAATATGTGGCTATAGGTAATTCTACATAAATAGTGTACCTAGTTTCAATGAAAAAGCATAGAACTTCTTTAGGCGGATGACAAGGGGACACACAGAGTTCCAAGCCCTCTCCTGAAGGAGCATGTCATTAGGATTCTGTATTGCCTAAAATGACAAACAAGTCACAATTAAAGATTTAAAGCGGCATGAGAAATACAACCCACAAAATGCTTTAAACACAACTGATTAACCCACAAAGAAAAAGCAGAAATATTACAATCGGACGTACATCTCGTATTTCCTGACCCGCCCCCTTGTAGGCTTGCAGGCCGGTCAGGATGCTCTCTGACTCCTGGAGAACAGCATTCACCTGGTTCCACACCTCTCTCTCACAGTCTGTCGGCTGTGCGTCTGACACAAACAAACTTCATTATGCACTGTCAAACACTAGTTATTACATGCAATGATTTCACTGCATTAGATATAATACCAAACCAAGTGGCACCTGCAAACAAATGGAGGATAGAGCTTTTTTAGCTCTACATATCTCTAAAAGCCATTTTCACCATTTCATTTTTAGTAGGTCTGTAACTAAGTCATTATTTATTTTATTCAGTTATTCTCCAGTTCACACAGGTGTCCTAGAATAGTAACCACACTAAATTTGACAACCAGAAAGTGGCCAAATACTTCACTTTTGATCTGCACATAATTTGTTTTAGTTATAGGGTCAGATGTACTCAACAGGGCAAATTAGCATGACCACGCAATTCCAAAAAAGCACAGATGGAAGTGGAAATGTTTGCACGTTATCTACTGATGACACGCAAATTAAAGAACACAGACGCAGTCAGATCATTTCCATAACGACCAAAGCAATCTACCGAGAGCAACGCAAATTAGCATCAATTCCCTTGCGTGATTTAGTTAAATACTCTCCTACCATAATTTTGTCTGAAAGGGAAACTCCTACAAATGCATATGCAATAAGGTCAGCCGCAAAAATAACCATGTCCAAGCCTTTTATGCACAAATTTTTCACTGCGTGTCATTAGTATATCCTGACAGCAGTTTTTTAAGGTCAAAAGAGGGTTTGCGCTGGTGCAAGTTTTGTCTAGTGAAATGTTTTGCTTTTTCAAGTGAAATGGTTTGTGTTTATCATTTTTCTTTAAAATAAATGACACTTGGTTTGATATTTTGTCATCTAATTTAATGTAACATTCATTCATTAAGTTGCGGCTTAAGCACCCAAATATTTTTAGGGGCACTGTATAGTCACAACAAAAACAAACAAACAAATAAATGTGACATTTGTATATACAAAAAATCTTTACTTGCTTTAAACCAGAGATTCCCAATAATTCAACATTTGACAGAGACTTCAAAAGTATCTAAAGGTTTATGGGTTATTGCCACTGAATCACAATCAAAAGTTAGTTCTCTCTCAAAGCTAGCAAATACTCAGGAAATGTTGAACATTTTGGGTAAAGCTCGGTTCAAAGTTTATAGACAGAAAAATAATCAAAGTCCAATGTTTAGTGTAATATAATTGGGTTTGAGTACATAGTCACACAGGATTTAGATGTTTACTCGATAAGTATACAGAGGGCAAGGATTGAAAGTTCTGAGATTTCAGAAAGACAAAAACAGAGACCAGAAAAATATCACAGAACAAGCAGGAGCTGCAAAGAGTAAGAAGATAATCTAAAGAGAATGGATCATGCAACATAGACATACATAGCCATGTTGGATATGGGGTTAGTTACAAGTAACTAATTGGTAAGTCATGCACATTTAGGCTGCCAACAACAAATCAGATTTTCAGAATCTTCTTTGTATTTGCAATCCAAGTTTTTTAGAATTAAAGACTGTATGTAAAAAGATGAGAGATGCAAACATATTGCCCTCATCTGCACAAAACATTTGCACATGCAAAAGCATTGTGAAGCTCTGTTTTGCTGTTGCGTTGTGATGAGCAGATTTTCCAGGACATGACAATGGTACTTGCAAAATGTTAGTAGCTGGAAAAAGTGACAGACACCAGGCCAGGCAAAAGCTCTGCTCACTTTCAAAGTCAAGGAAAAAGTTTGGCCCCTGATCAAGCTCTGTGCAAGTGAGCACTTTTAACAGATTCCCCATTGGTTTCTGAAACAGAAAAGCAAGAAGAGAAGGAAAAGAAAAAAGGCAGAAAGAGAGAGAAAAAGAGAAAGGTGTTGCATGTCAAAGACAGTAATCAGGAAGTCAAGCTAAGCGTTAAAGAGATATTCTCATGCTCCAACATACAGAATTCCCTCAGCTTCTCATGGTGTACATGGACAAAATAGATTTTTTTCTCTTTATAATTTAAGAAATCAGCACATTTTTGTTGTAGTTAAATCGCAGGACAAGCTTTTAGACAGTGTCAGTGCAACTGCTCTGAGCTGCGTTTCCCAAAAGCATTGGGAGTTGATCGTAAAACAATTGCCACCAATGCTCTCCACGATCAACTTAGGCTAACAATGCTTTTGTGAAATGCAGCCCTGGACAGCGGGAAGCATAAACTGTCACTACAAGAAAGCAAAGAGGGAAAACTGTCTCATAGGAGCTTTGAGACCATCAGTTCAGCTCCTCCTGCCACTGTCAAGGGGAAAAAACAGCTGGTTATAGAGTCTTTCAAACCCCAGACTCCACCTCTCTTCAAAACTTACTTTCAAAGTCCAGGAAAAAATGTGGATAGTTTTCTATATCCCTTGTAAGGACTTTTAGAAGATTACCCATTCCAGCGAAACCTAATCAAGATATAATGATGAAAAAACAAATAAAACATGAATCACAATAAAAAAACAGTGACTTCATTAACAATATAGCGAGAATGGTAAGAAATGGAATTAGAGCTGTAATATACTACTTGTTTAACAATAACTCATCAGAAAATGTTTCAGTAACATGTTCTAGAAAATATGAGCACTCTAAATTGGCACATAACTGACAGATAAAAGGAGTATGCTGGTACTTCTAACTATTTCTTAAATGAAACGTGCATATATAAAAACAAGCCTTTTAATAAACACCAAATAACTGAAAACAGGAAAAGCATGTAGCACACAAGAGACTTCAGACAGTCAATTTTACTTTGCTCTTCTCATTTGTCCTTAAGATTGTTCCCTCACAGAGAGAATAAAATAGTTTGTAGTAAATCCTGTCATTTCAAATGAGGTTATAACAGATGTTATAAATCACACTCCAATATTGTTATTGAGTAACTGAGATGCTTCATTATTTCAAAGATATAACTGTACTCTATTATAGCATTTATATCATTAAGCAGGCAGGCACAACAAGTGCATACTCTATAAACACATTATGCTGTCCACATGTTGCCAGAGCTTATGGGATTGGAACGGTGACATTATTTGTGTCCCAAATGACGCACTATACACTATGTACTCAACCGTGTAGTGTATGTAAGGTTATTTTGTCATTTAGAATTGAGGTCCAATAGCCCCTCCCCCTCCTGCTATGTAATAAAAGCTGCAACAGTGCATGAAGTGTCCAACATTCCACACTTAGGCCCTGTCCCAAATGGCATCCTAAGCACTCGCGGTCTTCCTAGGAGTCCGCACTTTTGTGATGTAAGGCTGCATTGACTGTCAGAAAGAAGCTGCTCCGGAGCTCGCTTCAGTACGGGCTCGGCAAATATGCGCATCGAGGGTGCATCGATGCGTTCGTGACCACACTTCTCATACCTAAAATGACAAACGGGACACCCTTAGGTCTCATGGACACCTGCACGAGGTAGCCATTGTAAGTCGACAAGACATAAAGTGTGCCATTTGGGACAGTACCTTAGTTTTTTCGGTTAATTAAGTGCATCATCCGGGTATTTAAAATGCAACTCGTCTTTTTCTTAAATGTGAATACTACTCGCACTATATATACTACAAAACAGCAAACAATAAAGCAAAAGTATGTGAATTGGGATGCACCTATCGTTTCTGTCAGTGCTACAAAGGTGATCATTGCTGTAATGCATTGAAGTCATCAAGAAACAAAATTGTAATAGTCTTTTCTTCGCTATAGGCTTAATGCTGAACTTCACATGGATAAACAGGGAAACAGTTCTCATCACTGCATCCGCTTGTCAGAGAAAGTGTTAACAGCAGTACGAACTGATGGTGATATCTATAGTTATTTTTACCGTTGGTGTTTTATGTGATTTAAATCTCAAAATGTTAGTGAGAAGAAAAATATAAAACTTTTAGATATCAACTTGCATATGGGATGGGCACCAGTTATGCGCATCTTTGCTCACTCCTTTGAAGGTATCTTGATTAAAACAGCTCTATATTTAACAAAGCACATAAAAAGACCCAAACCGGAAGCAATGTGACCCGTTTTACAGGTTACATAAGTTTATTGAGCATAACCCCTATTGTGACGTATAGAGTAAACAAGCTTCATTAACCCCCCCCAAAAAAGTAGGGCAGGGCTTGATTTTATGCATTGGAAATCGATTGAATCGTCGCTAATTGCTGCGATCTCATGTGATTGGCAGGCTGGAGGGGAGGGATTATTGTCATGCCCTCTAACTGGTGCACATCAAAGACTACACATGAATTTAAACAATAATGGGCACAGATAAATAATTTATAACAAATGCTGCAATTTCTTGATGACTTAAATATATGGAGCCTGTCGCTTCACTGCTCCAGCAGAGGGAGCAAGTGCTCACTATAATAATATCATCGTTATCTGGCAATAGTGCCAGTGAATCTCAGCTTCTAACAGCAGATGTATAGTAGTGGAGACAAAAACTTGGCACTTTCATGAATCTAATCTCAGCTAGGATATTTATTAAATTGGTGGTTGCGTGTGTAGCACATCTATCAGTAAGTTAAAAAAAAATAAAATAAAAAATAAAACCGCAACCTCTTTTGAACAAAGTTACATACTTAAGTCAGTTTGATCTTCCAGATGCTCTTCTGCGCAAGAGGATGTGAAGACAATACCGTTTCTGCTGTATGTGGTTAACCGCCACACATGAGTGCAGGCGATTCAAACAAGCTTCCTGTCAAACCTAAAGTGCTCCAACCATCGGAACAACTGCACTTGCAAAAGCATGAGAAACCGTCACTCTGGTGGCTGTGAAACAAAGCGGGCACAGAACAGTCTGGCCATTTCTAAGCCATGTCTGTGTGAGTGTGCATGTGTGTGCCCATCATTATGAACCCTATTCATTATAGTGAATCATCACAGTACCACATGCACAAACCCAGCACTCTCTGCCCACATTCTAATCTGCATATTAAAACCATTACAAATGCATCTGAAAACCCATGCACACAGGGCTTGACCTGCATTAGTAATGAGGTGACCTTATGTTGTAAAAATGTTGGAGGGGCCTTGGCAGTCGTTTGTGCAGTGTAATGAAAACCAATTCACTTTGTTCCTTGAATATTTCAAAAGTGCTCTTACATGCTTTTGAGAGAGGGGTAAGAGTACATGTTTTATACCGGAATAACCAGGAAAGTTGGCGAGGGAGAGTCACACAAAATAACTTCCAGTTTAAAGAAACTAGAGTAAGAACAAACAGCCTAATTTTAATAATTGGTGCAGGATTTAGTTCATGATATTAGTACTAGCTGCACATGTATGGTTTTAAAATGTAAACTAATAACAATGTTTTTTGTCACAGGATGCAAGTTGTCACAGGTAGAATAGATTTAAAGCAATAGTCTTATTAGTCCACCCATAAATAAAAACTCATCATCAATGTCATCATTTACTCGCCCTCATGTCGTTCTAAAATTGTATGACTTTTTTCTTCTGCTGAACATAAAATAAGATCTTTTGGAGAACATTGTGAATCAGGCAGCAGAGGAGCCCATTGATTTCCATTCTATGGCCAAAAAAAGAGAGACAATTTTCAAATTATCTTTATGTTTCACAGAAGAGAGACATTTCAAACAACTAAAAGATAGTAAGGTGCTAGAATTTTCATTTTTGGACGCCTTTAAATTCAGCCCAGCACTGGATTACATTAACATTAACGCTAAGACCCCCATGGCTTCTGGAATAAGATAAATTCAAAAGCGTCTGTCCTTCGCAATTAAACCATGTATGCTGCAATTAAAGGCCATGCGAGCAGAACAATAATCCACTTTATCCGTGGCTGAAAAGACCTCTGTTAGCCTCTGCCTGCTGAGCAGCTCATAAACAGAGCAGTAAATGAACTTTTGCATCTCGGCTGGGCTTAAACAGAGCTTGCTCTTGCTCAGGTCCTGCATACAGCCGCAATACTAACAACCTCACAAATTACTGGTTTATTCACTTCCTAATGGGGTTCCCACAGTGAGCGTGTTTGTGTTTATCAAATCCTCATGTTATGAGAGGCACAGGCCTACACTACAACACTTCCTGCTTTGTAGAGGCTTAACAACACAGCTCTCATTCACAGTTTACAGCAGTTGTTTATTGTAATAACGTCAGGCTGTTTCTAAGCTCATTTGCTTACACAGAACGGAAATGTTACATACATGCTGTGGCAAAAGGAGCAGAATTTATTTAGCCTATGCCGACACAGTAAACAAGCCTAATCGAAGTGTAATTCTGACTGTAAATCTGATATTGCCGTTATTAACATGATGCCTCTCAGTGAAGGCTGTTCAGCGTTACCTTTTCTGGAGGAGAATGTATGCTTGCTTTTAAATCATCCACTTGATTCTTGATTCTGAAAAAAAACAAAAAAACATACAGAGCCAAATCAGTGAAGTTGAGTTGAATGAGGAAAACAAACCATATATTTTGTATCAATCTAACAGCATAAAATATAAACGGTAACTCAACACGCAAACTGTTTCTCACATTACAAGCAAGTTGTGATAAAAATCATAGGGTGGATATATACTGCAATCTAGTTTGAATGCACCGCTCTCTTGCTGGGGAAACAAGTCACTGTTGGGGGAACAAGATTGCAATGTGCTAGCTAATGATTATAAACAAACAATGACATGAATCTCAATCTCACAGTGAGATTTAAAATGCACTTCACAGCTGTTTTATGTTAACTAGGGGATTAAATATCTAGAGAAATTTCAGCCAAGTATAACTAATGACAACCCAAAAACACTGGACTCGGGCAGGAACCATCAGAGACACTCTCTCTAAAGAGGCTCATATGCACATGACAGCAATGCATACGGTTTCTACAATGTGGTATGGTTATCATTGGTTGTTAAAATGAGTCTTTCAACACATCACAGACAAATCATAAGTTCTTACGTAGCCTACATCTTCAACAATAAGGAAAAGGAAAAGAAACAACATTCAAACAACATAGGAGCAGCATGGAAAGAATAGCGAAAACCAAAAAAACTTGTCTCACAAGTTAAGCTGCCAAATTAGCAATCCATTGGTCAAGGAAAAAGGAAGCTGCCTTCATGATAGTCATCTACAAAGCAGGTCTCTATAGAGCTCCCCTGACAAAAGACGGGCTGATATCAACATGTGTTGACTTTTTTCCCTACGAAGGCTTGAAATGAGCTTTCTTTCCTTCTTTGTCAGCACAAACTGATACTTACGGTCACCCTCCCACCAGACAGCGTTCTTTCCTTGATTTTCTTTTGAAGATTAAGATCACTGATCCCAGTTAAAACAGCGGCCTCTTCTGCCCTCACGCATCGCAACGGTGCTAATAAACCCAGACCTTCTAACAGACAGATAGAGAGATAAAGAAGTGCCTCCCTCTGGCTCGACTCCCATCTGTCAGTGTGCATAGTGCTCACACTCCCCCCCTCCCCCCTCAAACCTGAGGACAGGGCATGAACAGACCCCACGGGGACTCTGCCATGGAGTCACACGCCCTTATATGGGCATACGGCTGCTCAACACATGAGCTGGATGAGTGGTCTTCCCTTCCCTCCTCCTCTGCACCTTTCACTCACTAAAGAAGTCATCACTGTATGCCGGTCTTCTCCATGCTCTGCAAAACCAGTGGAATTTCTGAATGAAAAACACTGTGATAGATCAATTCTTAAACACTGTGATAGACAAATTCTTTCTGTGTTTTTAAATCAACTCCATATTAGTACCAAAAAGTGCACAGTATCTTGGTAAGATCTTCTTTAGCCCGCGATGATCTGGGTCAAAGCAGCATGGGGATATTTTATCAGTGGTATTTCCCTCTCAGCAGGTCCAGGTATTGGAATCAGGAAAAGAGAATTCCCAGAGAATAAACATGTTTTTCAGAACTCGCAATGGAATTTTCCAGTGACCCCAATAACACAAGCTGCACTTTGCTGAAAAGCAGTTATCATTTGAGATTAAACTGAAAGGATGAATCTCAGATTATCAGCGTTCAAATGGAAAATTTCCGCTCAGTTTATGAAATATGAGAATCTCTGGAACAAGCAGTAATTCAAAGATTGCGTAAATTGAAGAAAAAAAACATTGAAATAACAAGATCTGTGGAATATAATATTTATTAATGATGCATCACAAAGTTGATGTCAATGATTCTGCATCGAAGCATAAAAACTAAATAATTGATTTTTAAAAAATGTAATTAAGTAGTCCTAGCACACACATTAATGTACTCTTTTATTGTAATTATTACCAGCCATTGGGAGGTGTGGCAAAAAGCTAGTTTTAGGCCCTGTTTGTGTCATTTTATTTTACAAAAAGAACATGCATTAATGAGAAAATAAAGTGCAGGACATGCTTAATATAATTAAAAAGTTAGGTGTTATTAAGTGCAATAAGACATGAAACCGATCTCAATGTTTTCCTCACGCTGAATGACACACACCCGAAGCACGCACACATTAACCTGCTTCTCTACATCCGCGATTTAGAAATAACATTCTTTCCAGAAAAACTGGGCTGCCACACACATGCATGCATAAATCTGCCAGGATGCCAACAATCTCCATGACAACACAAGGACTATTGCACAGCAAAGCACATTTGAGTAACAGCTTTCCTCTGAGGCAACTGCAGTATGACGAACACTACGTCCTGACCTATAATCAAGGAGGTAGCGAAGTCTGCATCATTCTTGGCTGAACCTAGCATGGAAGGTTTTTAGATGATCAAAACTAGATCACATTTTTGGATAAGTACATAATAAATTCCATCACATACTTGGTAATGGTTATAAAAAATAAAAAATAAAAAAAAAGGTTTCCCATGTACACAGGAAAAGGAGTTTAAAGACCCCATTCATCCATGTCTATAGAGTGCCAGTGAGGATCCAGAAGTAAAAACGTTATTCATTTTCTCCATAGGGAAATTGATTACTCAAAGACAGACTTACTGTGAGCTATGAAGTTGTTAATTGATAGTGTTTGCTTCTGTTGACACCATTAGACTGCATTATTTAAACTTAGTTTTAAAAATAATCATGCTTAACAGCAGAATTTGTGGTGAAAACAACATTACCCATGATGCTGTACAGAAAATTCCATCAATTGCAGGAGTGTGCCCACTCCTATCAAGCACCACAAATGACGTAATAGAGGGTATGCACGTGACGTCAGTGACTGCGGTTACGCCCACTGAGTGGCAGCACTGGTTTTCAGTGTGAATGCCGTGAAAAACGCACAAAACACATCTAAAACGGGAAAGACCTTTGAGATTGACAGTACAAATAGATTTGACAAGAAATCTGAGGCATATTTTAACAGACTGCCGAAAGCTATAGAAAAGAGAAGCAAATGGATTGCTGCAATTCACAGAAACAACTAGACTCCAGGCAGCGAAATGTGGATTTTTAGTTCAGAATCAGAATGAGCTTTATTCGCCAAGTGTGCGCAAACACACAAGATATGTGTTATTTTGTGTCACTAACAATATATATTAGTAGACCTCATTAAATGGCAAATTAAACCCAATGTACTATTGAAATTGATTTCAGATCACTGTAATGTAATTTTTTCCCAAAATTTTTATTGTACACATATCTTAGCATTTAATAGCAACCTCCTCTCCCCCACACCTGTCACACCCACTTTTTAAAACAAATTTACGCCTCTGGTTGGAGATTTGTTCGGTTGCTCGAGTTTTATTCCGTTTTCCAACTGTACGTTGGTTAGGAATGAAATGGCTAGAATTCAGTGGGCCGTTAATATTTTTATCTGATTTTCAAGTACTTTTTTTAAAGTTTGTAATGTTATGATATACCTCATGGATTGGTTCATCACGACTTATAACTCTTTAAGTCCTAAGCGAGAAATGAATAGAAAAAATACTTCCAACAGCGCTAAAATAAGTGGACGGGCACTGTTAACCAATCTTAGCTTTAAGGTCTTCTAGGTAGTAATATAATCTCTTACAGCAGACATACACATCTAAAACTTTCAGGTAAAATGGACCAAAAAAAGTTGTGAGTATGACACATTCAACGCCAGACAGCAATATCAAATAGCAAATAATGTTCATCCCAGAATTGTTATTGTTTAGTTAAACGATTACAAATTGTTCCAGTTGAAATAAAACGAAAGTTATGAGAAAAAGTTAAACTTAAACGAAAATGAGAAATTCTGCCTTGGCAACTAAGTTGAAGTCCTAAAATTTCAAAAAGTAAAATTAAATAAAATTAAAGCTAAATACTAATATAGCCAAAAAAACTAGCCTATTAAAAATGTTTTTTAAAAAAACTATTAAAAATTCTAAAATGTAAACATACAAATAAAAATCATTCTAAATATGAATAAATACCATAAAAGTATATAAATAATGCTAATATAACACCGGCACATCCATTTAAAGCAGTATAGAGACTATAAAAGATTTTCAAAATATATTTTAATCCATATTAGTTTTCTTTTTTTTGTCTCAAACAAAAGAAGCTCAAATACACTCCAAATGATTCAATATCAAGTACTAGATCCTAGACTGAGAAGCTGGGTCCATTTTTAAAAGCATTAGACTCTGACCAGCTGGACAAAGCTGTTTGACTGCGAGAGGCAGATGGGCTCTTCAAACGACCCAGGCCAAATGACCAACAGCATGAAATATTCAAGCAAACAACTCACAGTTCCCATTCTCACTTGGCTGACACACATAGCAGTTTAACTACAAATAGACAAGTAAGATTAGTTTAATAATGTCCCAGCAATCATATCAGTGCAAGAACATATCATGACATCTATTGACAAACTGCTGATTAAAACATGGATTACTTGACTTGATCATTCTACTTACATTCAGCAACTCCGTCAGAAGCAATTCTGGTGAAACAGATGGTTGTAATCATGAGGCAAGATTAATTTATGTCTATATTTATTTCAAGGATGTTTAATTTAATGTAAGATAGCTATGTAAAGGTAGGAAAAGGTGTCTTCCGGGTATCAATTTCTGATATCCATTCTGCACATCATTAGAGCATTGGCAAAGTATTTTAACCCAGACATAAAGGCAACACATAAGCCATTCAAGAAGCTCTTAAGAGCCACTCCCCTCAGTTCATCCAGAGGTTAAGATGCATGAAGAGTCAATGAAGTGTAAATTTTCAAAACCCCCCATAGAAAACAAGTGTAGATTGACAAAAAAAAAAAGCTAAAGGAAACAACAAAGTACAATGGCTTCAGTGCATACAGCAAGTGCAAATATGAACTCAATCTAATTATTGTTGTATATACATCACAGGTTTTTTTCACTTCCTGAACTGGTAACAAGCCAATGATAACATTTTGAAATGGGCAGGAGTAGTCTTATTTTAAACAGAAAGTAGTAGCAAAAATAAACTGGGTGACTAATCTTAAAAGACTGTGATTTTAATGATGGGCCGATTCAGTGGGATTTTAAGTATGACTTAGGGGGGTTCTGTATCAGTGAGTCAGTTAACTATGGTGCCACAAGAAAATTCACAAATAGATATTTTTAGGAGCAGCTCATTATCTCATTATTGTGCTTAACACTTAAAATAGAAGCACTTTTTGAAAATCTCAAGATATAAAATAATGAACTAAACATTTAATTCAAAAAGTTTTTGATTGATTTAATCAATACATGGCTACTTAATATATGAAGAGCTCTTTTCCAAAACGCGATAAACGCCATTTTTTAAAAAAATTAGTGTCATGTCATTTTGCTGTGTTCTGAACCTATTCACTGCTCCATCAACGTTTCATGCCAAATCGCTATATTTCCTTGTTTAAAATGTACTGCAAGATCCAGTTATTTTCCAAAACGGGATAAGCGCCAAACCTATTTTTAGCCTAAACGCGATAAATCCTCTCTCGACCAATCAGAATTCAGTGAGCGTTCTACGCAATCCAGAGGTTTGTTTATGTTCATTCATTCATCAAAATGAGTGATAACACTTTTGATGGCCTTGATGAGCCAGTGAGACCTTTTCCTGGGGGAAGAAAACGCCGACTGGGGGAAGAAAATCACCAAAAAGAACAAAAAAAAGAAGGCTCGTCACTCGGGTGGCGCGATAATACCAACAGTGGGATGTCAACATAAAGTTGCCGCAAAAGGTTTTATGTAAAGTATATATATATAAAGGCCAGTTTATCTTGTTTATCTATCTGTAGACTAGTACGTAGAACTATTCAGTACTTTTCATGTCACATTAGCATGACATTCCTTTTTTCACAGAATGACTATTAGCCTAAATGTGTTACTAAATTTAATTTATATTAATTTAAACGAGTCCCTGATTATATGTTGCATTATATGTTGCATATGAGGAAGAACTCCTCATATAATGGTTTATAAACCATTATACAAAATTGCTTGTGCTGCCTGAGATGTATTTCTGGCATACTGCCCACACCTAATTACCACTAATGCACTAATTCTTTTGACAAACCAAAATGTTGATGCAAGGTTTAGTGGTTTGGTGTTTTACAAACATTCATTAGACAGGTCATAAAATAATCACACTTTCCATTTGTACCATTTAAAAAAAAAAGAAAGAAAAAAAAGTTCCTTCTTATTGTAATTGTATTTTATTATTAAACACAGCTAACAAACAAAAACATGATGTTGTTGATACTGTATAATACAGAGTAGGAACATTAAGACATAAAACTGATCTGGAGTCTAAATATTGTGCCACTTACTGTATGCAATGTGTCAGCTTCTCTCTCACACACACGTCTGGTCCGCTATCTTTGAGGGGACTCTCCATAGGCATAATGATTTTTATACTGTACAAGCTGTATATTCTGTCCCCTTACACTAACCCTACCCATCACACACAACTTTCTGCATTTTTACATTTTCAAAAAACATTACTTAGTATGATTTAAAAGCTGTTTTCCTCATGGGGACCGCTGGCTGGTCCCCAAAATGTAGTTGATCTCCGGTTTTACTATACTTGTGGGGACATAATAAACATGAACACACACACACGTGAGAAAGAGCTTCCTCTGCGATAACAACCCCTGGAGAAAAGTAGCAAAGCGAGCTTACTTTACAATGTGTGGGAGTTCTTAATCTTTTAATGCTCAGTGCGGTCTCTGAGAAACACCAGAGTAGTAGAGAAAACACAGTGATAGAACACCACATAATAGCCTCAAAAGTCTAGCCTACCCATTAACAGTGTAGTAAAAACAGCCATTTCCTATCTGTCTCCACAACAAGTCCATTTGCTGCAAGCGGCTCATCACTAGTGGCTTCTCTACATTTTGCTGTTGCTGAGATAGCATTCATAATGGAGAAATATTACTTACTAACCTCTTAAGCGGACATCTAAACATAGCCAAAGAAAAATATCAGATGCTGTAACAGTTATACTGAGTGAATCATCAAAATACTCCCTGTCTTAAATCAATACTTTAGCAAATTGCTTGCACAATTTCTGAAATAAAAAAGATTTCAATACCAATTAAAAAATTTGTACTTGTGCAAACTGCAATCCCAAATGGTGTTTGTGTAAGCTTGTTCATATCAGCATGCTCACAGCCCACACTCAGAGAATGTGTAGCAGACTACAGACAGAACAGAGTGCTGTGGCTCACTCGCACTCACAGCATTTTATATCACAATTTTTATTTAATTAATTGTGCAAGCACATCAGAGTATAAAACACTGGTACACACTAGGGGTGTACACAAATATTCAGATTTTAGGTCTGTAATAATTATTTGAAAAATAAAATACTATTCGAATTTTACTATGTTGCTTTGCTGACCGTAAATGTGAATCCATGATAAATCCCAAGCACTGACTCGCAGTTATAATTAAATGCACTGTGTGGCACTGTGGAGCGTTAACACATAATGTTGTCGTCTGCCTCGCGAAGTTTGAAATTACTTGAAAATTATCCTACAAAATGGAATTACTTAAACGATAATAAAGGAAAAATGATTTTTGAAAAATGCCCATCCCTAGTACACACACTAGGGGTTAAACGGATCGTTGTTGATCTGTGATCCGTACAGACCAGGCCCCACGGTTTGGCACGTATGTGATTTACGGATCAATTGCAAGTTTAACCGCAATAGAGTGAAAAGTTATCATTTTCAAATGTTTTGTCTTCTAGTTTACACATTCAATAGATTTTAATGGTGTTTTAGATTTTAAACCACAAGAGGAGGCGAGGGAGAACTTAATTCGTCATTGCGCGCTGTTATCTGTGTGCACAGCAGCACACACCCGAGGTGCGGACACACACAGAGAGCCGCATTTTAGATAGCGCAGAATTGATTCATCTTTCGTGTACACATACACACAAATGATGTCAGTCAAAATACCCGTCTCGACAAGTATTCTCGTTACACATTCACTTAAGTGAATGAGCTGAGAAAGAAATCTGATGTGCTGTGTATCATTATACTGGATCTGTGACAGCAGCCTATAATACCTGAAGTTGTCTGCCATGTTAATCAAACTACAAAACACAGCTTTAACAAAGATGAATCTATATTAAATTTATACAGTGAACATTATTATTACATTTCTGTACCCGAAATGAATACTACAGAAAGACCTTACTTTATTTGTAACTTTGTTATACTGTATTTATCTATTGTCTTTTTACTGTCTGTTCAACTTGCCTTTAATAATGTTTTAAATATATTAGTTAGGTTAGTCGTTTTTGCTGTGGTATGGGCCGGAGTACTTAAAGTGAGCTTCAAGTAATAAATGGAAACAAAGTTATCAACCCAACCCAAATCTTTTTCTTGCTGATCCGATAAATGATTCAATCCGTAATATGATCTGAACCGTGAGTTTTGTGATTGGTTGAAGCACTAGTACACACAAACCATGACCATGCAAAGGGCTTATGCGGCATAACAAATGCTGTGGGGAAAATGCGGACGGAATCATGGAATCTAGTCATAAAAATGGAACTAACATTATAATGCGTAATGTCATGGAATTTTACAAATTTTGGATGAATAAATCAACAGTAGTGCTGTACAATTAATAAAATATGGACAAGTAGTCCTATCTGTGAATATTAAAGCACAAAAACACTGCTATTTAAATATGAAGTCTACACGTTCTGCATTTCTCTGAGTGGCGCAGTTTCATCTACTAAACATTCTTCAAGCACATGTGACACTCGACTCACTATATGAGGTCACTTCACCTGAACTTCCACTCCAGAGTCAGTTTCAGAATTCACTTCACAAACATTTCAACATTTTTTTCAAATTAAAAAATATCATATATATATATATATATATATATATATATATGTCTTTACAACAACCCTTCAAAATAAAGTTCGGTTTAGCTTGAAGAAATTGTGACTAATGTACAGTAGAAAATATTTCTCAAAGTAATAATTAGGGGTGGGGGAAAAATCGCTTCACAATTTAATTTGCATATTTTTTTTCTATTGTATTTGTCCATGGTTTTAAATTGCTTCTTTTTTCCTATTTTTAATATCAAAAATAAAAAAAAATTGCCTGACTTGCTTTATTAGTGTAATGATTGCAGTCAGCTTAATAATAATATTGGGTTGACTGATATGGGAAGAACAACTAAATCAATTTCTAGGTTAAAATTTAATTCAGTGGATTTTTTTTCTTCAAGACCTATTCAACGGTCTACAGCAGTTAAATATGAAAAGTAACACAAAGCAGTAAAACTAGAATCAAATTTATGTATAGCCTAGCCTATATCGAATTGAAATTTGATTCAAAATCAAGAATAGATTTTTAATCGAATCGGGGGGTACCAAAAGATTCCCAACCCTAGTAATAATAATAATAATAATAATAATAATAATTAATAATAAAGTTATTAAAACTTTATTTTAAGGACTATGACATTTTTCAGCCATGTTTTAATTTTAACAGTAAAATACTTTTTTGACAAACAAGTCGTGACAAAAAAATAAAAATAAAGGAAATGTTAAATTTTCATTTGATTACATTTTAAAATATGCATTAAGCTGTTGTTTTTTTACGTCTTCAGTTGACTCAATTTAAATAAAAAAAATTTATATTGTTAAAGTTTTATGAATTCAATTGATCAGACATGGTTTTTGATTATTCAAATTTAAAGAACCATTAAAACAGAATCCAGAAAAATAGAAATGGATTTCTATTAGATTAGAAAGAATAAAAATGGATTTCAAAGGCTACCATGTTAGTTCTTGTCATAACTATTGTGTCTTTAACTTTACCAGCCATGTCTACTTTGGACAATTACACTACACCCTCATACCGTTTGTCAGAACACCTACACTTCATAGACTCAAATAGCATATAACTTCAAACACGGTTACAGAATTGTATCAAATTCTCAAATAATATGTTTTTATAAGAACCTTCTTCAAAACTGTAGTAGAACTTGTGTTTGTAGCTACAAATTGATCCCACAGCTTGCTAACTGCACAGGGTGGTCTAAAGCACAATAAAATATTTAGCAGCAACCTAGTGCAGAAAGGTCAATGTGCCATGCAAAAGTGCATTTTGTTTGCTTTAAAAAAGCTCTCAGAACACCACAGAGCTTAAACCTGCTTCTTAAACTGACAACTGACACATACCATATCAGATGTGAAATTCTGCATCAGACGACTAAAAGCAAAGGTCTGTCATAATAACGATTTTTTTCAACCAATAAACTCGAGAGCATTAAAGGCTAAAAGGCACAAGGGCTGCTCCACCCTGTATAACATAACAGAGACACCACAGGGCGAGACCTCATGGTTTCATCCATTTTTAAAGACCTCTCTGTTTTGACTGTGTGAAGTACAGCAAACCTAAAATTGGGTTAGGAGAACTGTGCCTCCCTCGGGCTGCATCAAATGTGACTGAGGCTTGAAGGAGACTGGTTCATTTTTGCCCCTACATGGGCACTGGTGGGCGGGAAATGTGGCAGGAGGCAGGGCGACATAAACACTGCCACAATGGTTGCCTTGCTTCCTCTGCCGTTACACTGTGCTCAATGGGGTCATGAGGGGTGGGGCAACACTTCCAAAACAACGCATCCCATTCAAACACCACATGTGAACCTCTGGTCCTAAAAGTATGAGTGTTTATAGTGTCTAAAGAAATTTAGATACTTCAGATAATCTCTTCTCTTAATTAAAGTATGCAAAACTTCATCTAGCCAATGTTGGCATTTTGGATTATTGGGCAGAGCTAACAGCTTCACTGCATAAACCGATGGGGGTTTGGTATTCAGAGGCGGCCTCCGCAGCCCATCATAAAGCGTGTAGGACTTCGAGGCGTACAATTCTTCTTACAGTCCGCTTTTGGTCTGAATAGCACTTCTGTTTTCTGATCTTGGCATCTCAAAAGCTCTGAGATACAAAGAGCCATGTGGGGAAGAGCATCATTAAAGCAGTAAATCTTACAACTACGGCTGCACAATTAATCAAAATAAAACTGTTATTGTGATATGGTTTAGTGCGATAATCAAATCACAAAGGCTGTGATTCAATTAATTAAATATATATGCAGAGCGTGACTATGCTATCTTATACACAAGAAGCCCATCATGGTACTGTGTTTTCAGTGTCTCAGAGCGGCTCGGTTCGCATTAAATGCTCTGCTCTGAGTTTCGGTTGCTTATAATGTGAGTTTGGAACCAACCGTTTTAAGGGCTCCTTGCAGGTTTCCACCAAAATAAAAGCTTGATAGTTTAATGTTTAAAAATGAACAGATTAAGTATATTAAATATTAGTATTATAATACATCATTATTGTATATTATTGTTCTTGTTTGTATAGGCTACACCTCTTTTTCAATAAAAAAAAAGTTTAGATTTGAGGTTGTATCCCCAAATCTTGTAGTCCTAATGAGAGAGAAAGGGTGTTGTAACATACACTTACAAACCTTTGGGCTCATTATGATCCCATATGTAATTAGCATGACTCTATAGTATGTTGAAAAACTACTTGCTTAACAAAAGCACTAATTATTCACCCTAGTACATAGTAGTTGTTGCAAAAAGGGGTTTTAGCTTTGCATCTATTTCAGATTCCTGACTGACTATCAAAAAAAAATCTGGGTCATGGAGGCTTCATGAACCAATTCATTGTTTCTTGGTGTCATAGGAAAAAGAGCACTTGGTATTTGGCTAACCTTCCAGTCCAAACAAATAGATAGCAACAAATAAACAGTAAAGCAAGGACCAGGTTACAAAAACTTAAACAAGTGAATCCAAATTAAAGACAGAGAGAGGAAGAGAGAGAAAGAGTATCTGAGCTATGATGGATTTCATTCACAGTGCTTTCACAGACTGTTACCATGGACGAAAACATCATAAATCTAACTTCCAGCAGCTGCACGATTCAATGAAAAAGCAGCATCACTGAGTAGAGCCAGACAACTCTGGCGGCCAAGGTTACTGTCAAGTTCAAATGCCAGCTGAGGAGTCAGGTCTGGCAACACGCCAACTCACAGTATACGGCTGAACAGAGTTATCACCTACACGATCACCTGCAGATAGCAAAACCATGCTTCTGTTTTCAACATTAGGCCTACAAGCTTTCACAAACAGCCTACTTAATATATTATGTAAAAATATTAGCAGTGGTTTCTGCAATCATTTTCTTCACACAAGCTACTTTCCCTGTGATTACCCTCAGTGTAATAGCCTGTCTGACAAACAGGGAGGAAATAAGAAAGTGTAAGTGTAAAACCGGCAGGAAAGAGTTGAGAGTGAACAACAGAAAAGATCACACTGGTGTTCCACAATACAGCACATCTGACGTAGTGCCAACAACCTGCCATGCGTTTGGTTGAGTGCAATTGACCTGTTCTTGCGAAATTTCAGAATGTATTTCAGGGTTTGGAATGCACTGACACCAGATGTTAAAGTTAAGACCGTGGCAGATAATCTACCTAGTCAACTTCATTGTCTAATTCAATAATAGTTCATGCATTCTTGAGTAGTAGACACACAAATCAAATCAGGCTACTGGATTGTTCTGATATTAGTAAAATCTCCAAGCTGCAATTTGCTGATGAAGAATCTTATTTAGGGCTGGGCGATTTAGCCAAAAAAAAAAATCATTTTTTTTTTCAATGCACTTAAAAAATGACTGCAGACATCAGATATAGTGTCAAAAGTGCAACTTTATTGCTATGATTGTCCTCAAGAGTTAAAATGCTTAGAATCCCAAAACAAAAAGTAAATGAGGCTCTGTCATTCAACAATTTCAAGCTTTAACCCAGGTTTAAGCAAAAGTGCAACAACTTCACAGTAGCTTAAATTTTCTGTTCAAGAAATCATATAATTACAAATTTTGTAACATATAACATTACAATTAAAAAAATAAACTCTTCTCAGTATAGTGTGAATATAAAAAATGAAACATGCCTGTGGCAGACATATAGCCTGCTCAAAGAGTGAACAAATGTAAACTTTTATCTATAACAACAAAACACGTGCTTGTTAGATCTCTGAAACATTGTGCATGCTCATTCTAAACATTTTTTTGCAAGAAAGATGAGCCTGTCCACAACCTCTGGCTTAAGGCAGGCCCGGTTGCAGGTAACTATTCCCCCACCCACACTAAATACCCTCTCTGAGGGGGCACTAGTGGCTGGAATAGAAAGATATTTTTTAGCCAGTAAGCTTAGCCTTGGAAAGTTGGGCTGATGCAGCTTCCACCATTCAAGAGGATCTGTGTCTGGCTCTATGTCTGGAATAAGGAAATATGTTGCAAGCTCAGTCTCAATTTTTGTTTTCTCAGATTGTGGGTGTGGCGTGGTGGATGGTGCACTGTTTTTAAAGAAGGCACCCAGAGTCATTTTCTTTTTTGGTGGGGTGTTCTCTTGAACTGCTGAGGGACCAGCTTCCTCTGTGGTAGAGTTGCAGAGAGCAGAGATCTTAGACACCGCTCTTTTTTTGACAACTTCCAGTTTGCTAGCATCAATGTAGGTTGTACGGAACCTAGGGTCCACAAGTGTGGCCATGTCCAAAAGTTCCTCTTTCTCCAAATCACAGTATTTACTTTCGAGGTAACGCATGATGTTAGCTTTGATTGTTTTTGTTAGCTCCAAATCTTCCTCCTCTGGCAGGAGGAGACTTGTTTTAAATAAATGCACCACTGGTTTGATGCATGACACACTGACATATGATTCCCCTGACAGTGCATAAGTGAAGTCCTGGAGAGGTTTCACTGCTTTGTTGGTGGCTTCTAATACTTCCAAATCTTGCCGCATGGGAACAAGATGACGCGATTTCTTGTCCGCACCCAGGACACGAGTTATTGCCTTCTCTTGCTCAAGAAAGCGCTCATTCATCTTTTGACGAGACCCGCAACGTGTTGGGGATTCTGAGATCAAAAGATGCTGGGGAAGTCCAAGCTCAGCCTGCACCTCTGTCATGTATCGCCTTTTTTTCAAGCTGTATGAGAAGGCTGATACCGCTTTTTTGCAGACCCCTATGGCCCGATCAATCCTTGGATCCTTCACACCATTCTCTGTAATAAATGTGAAAAGATATTTTCAAACTATATATTTGATTACGTGAGTTTTCAAAATTGTTTTGTACTTTTATCACAATTTTAATAGCTGTAACACAGTTTAATACATAATGTATAATGAATGCAGATTAAGGAAAAGGTTAAAAAATAAACTGTAAATATGAATTTATGTTTGTGTGTAAACCAGTTGAAATATATACCATGTTCTGGCTATTAAATTATGAGCAAACAGTACTTTACAATGTGCAAGTATGTGCACCTATTTATTCTTACACCAACTCTTACCTATAGCGTTGTGGAGTCTGTGGCCAAAACACTGCAAGCTGGGCCAGTTGTTGTCCTTAAGGGCTTTTATGATGTTGGTGCCACTATCAGTTGTCATGCAGACGAGTCGTTCCTCCGTCTTTTAAGCCATGGTCAATTATCTCACCAGTGTGGTTGTCGGGGAAATACGCTGTCTGAAGGCAGATGCTGTGCAGAGTCCAACTAATGTTGATGTAGTGAACCGTCAGACTCAGATATGGCTGCATCGTCCAGCTGGACCACAGGTCCGTTGTGGCTGAGTAAAACTGCATCTCCTCCAGCTCACTGCGGATCTTTTCCAGAGTTGTATTGTACAGGTGAGGCAGCGCTACATCGGCAAAATACTTGCAACTGGGGACAACGTACCTCGCATCTAATACTTTCAGCATGTGATTAAAGCCTCGCTTTTCGACAGAATAAATTGGCAGCATGTCTGTGGCAATATAACGTGATCACCTCTGTAATCGCTTTCCATCGCACTCCGTTCTTATCATAAGGCACACAGTTTGTAAGGCTCTCAGGAAGTGTAGTTTGCTTTTTAGCAGGTGTGCTTGAGGAGCCGTTTTCGCTATGGAGCCGGCTGCACTTCTCCCATTCTTCGCGATGTTTATTCCTCAGGTGCTGGAAAAGATTTGTTGTACTGCTGCTTCCAGTAGCAACAGCCTTGAAAAATATTTTGCAGCAAGGCTTCGTCTGTGTTTTGTCTGCTGCATCAAAACCAAACCAGTACCAAATTACGGAATTACCTGTGCCTTACTTTGGAAGTAACGTTAGTTCTCTGCTACACGCTGCCATGTTGTTTTGACTGTGTTACGCGGGGCGGGGGCTGGCTCATATCGCGCTAAGGTAACGCACAAGGACGAAACGCGGAAAAAGTCAGAAAAAACTATTGTGGCAAAAAACTAGAGTTTGCAAAATAAAAATTGTTTTAAACTACAAAATCGATAAATCGATTAAATCGATTTTTTGCCCAGCCCTACTCTTATTTGAGGCCAGAGTTACTAAGCACATTATGAGTCTAGGAGTCCATCTGCTTCAGGCCGACAAAACCACTGAACTGCAGGTTTTTTGTTTTTTTTACAGATGAAGTGGAAAGAAAATGATATTTTTGATAATAAATTAGCATAGTCTATTATAAAAGTACCACACAGCATTAAACCAACTTTTCAATACAAACTAAAAAAAAATGCAACACACGTTATATAACATTAATAAATACCAGTGGAGAAGTGGAAATCACATTTCAACTGAATCTACATTAAATAACGAAAAATGTGTATTTTTGATAGGGATGCATTATTGATATAAATATGGGCAATAACTATAATTATTTTTATGTTATGGTTGATAAACAATACAAATCTGATATTACAATTCTAAAATATTGTCTAAATAAATAAATAAAAATAGAATCATTTATTTTAAATGCTTAAAGTGATTTTAGATATCCCAATCCCAACATAAAAATAGCTATAAATTGTCAGTCAGTAACAGGCAAATTAGCAGTTTTATTAAATAATTAGTGTTTTTGAAGATTTAAGTATAGCATTAGATGATGGCAAATGTAACCTAAATGTAAAATTCAATGATATGAGCAAGAACAATTATAAATCTAATATCAACCAACACAATAATTAAAAAATCTTTTCCAATAACCAATTCAATAGTGCATTCCTAATTTTTCTAGCTGTAATCAGCTCTGAAAGCTTGACAAATCATGAGTAGACTAATCCAACCACACTTAGAAAACTCTGGACAGCTAAAACAACTGAGGGAGCATCCTGTTTTGCTGCTACACATGCACTGCATTGAACAGACAAACGACCTCTGTGGATTAACAAGTGATTTTACACTTGGCCTTGTTGCCAGCTGGATGAGGCAGCAGAGGCCTTTTGGACGACACACAATGTATTTACACACTGCCAAAACACTGCACATTCACTACTACCACTTGCATTCCCTTTGGCGATCTTTTGCAAGCTCTGCCATCACGCTTGGCATGGCATGAGATGCCAAACAAAGACTGAAAAAGAAAAATTAACCAATTAATCAATTAGCTCTTCAGTAAGGAAGGCAGCACATGTGCAGTTGTAATGCAAACTAATTTAGACCCAAAATATTCCCATGGTTCAGATGCAAACTGATATATCAAAGTATAAAAAAAGCTTGAGCAAGCAATCTATAATTAGAAGAGAACAGAAAGGTATTTCAGGCTTTTTCTGTATGAGAAATATAACTGTAAGAGGAAGTACTCGTCCATAAAAACTACATCATCAATCTTCAGGTTAGGGATGTCAATTTACATAAATTCTCATAATCGATCGTTGTGAAAATTAACAATCAATTAATCGACCACTAAGTTATATTATTAAAAAATACAAATGTGTTGTTTAAGCTTAGAAGCTTGGCTTTACAGTGAATATTGGGAATATGACCATCACTTAGCAAGTGCTTTTAAATTTGTTGCCATATTAGAAGTGCTCTATTTTCATAGCATAAAAAATAACTGCTTTACATTAAAATGTGATCTGGTTTGGGTGCTCCAAAAGGGTGCTCCAATTGATCACAAGATTGCTTCAGTACATTAAGGTCTGGCAGTCTAACAGGTGTCTGAAAACTTCTTTTGAGGAGAGCAGAGACATTGGGACAACAGCAACCCAGCAATAACGATAAGAACAATAAGAAACTAGAGCTGTGCAATTTTCTTTTCATCACAGCGGTGCGCTTTATTTCCTACTTAAATGCCCAAACTTAGTTTGCAAATCAGCTAGATCAGAGATCGTTGTAAAATACAGAATACTGTTGCTAAACTGCAGGATGTGCTCGATAATAAAAAAGAGTTATTAGAACTCTTCCCCAAGAGTTATTAGATACTGTTCCCCAAGCAGCTTCTGTGCGCATGCTCCAAGACGCAGCGGAACACGGATAAGCAAAGTGAATTTTGAGCTTCAGGTTCACACCTAAATGGTTAAAAAAGTGAGTATTCACTTAAACACCATCAGTTATGTCTTAAATGAACATAAACAGTTGGGAAATAAGTGGCATGTATCAGTATATTGGATCGGTGCATTTTGTCTTAAAGTGACAGCCGCCTATATTCCTGCTGCCGTCTGAGTCACTAATGTTAATTAAAAAAAAAACAATTCTCTTCAACTCTCAGCTCTTTAGTAGATTTAGTAGGATTAGGCTAATCTATATTTAATTTGATTTACATTTTATTACCTTCTGTTGATAAATACAGTTTTTTTTATTTGTATTATTTATTTCACAAAAATGCATTCTTAAGCTCTAAACTGTGCCTAATCACCTCTAAGAGAGGGAATGGAATATGTTGCACATGTTTGCCAATAAAAATAATTGTCAATTCATGATACTTTCTCAACTCGTCATTTTTTATATTTAAAATACATTGCTGTTAAAAAATAGCATTATTTATTTATATATAGTATCAGGCTATCAGCCAATACTGCTTCCAGGTAATTGGCCCCAAAAATCCTGATCGGAGCACTATGGTGCGTGGGTATAGGGACGATGTATAGAGAGAGACTAAGGACACTGTTTTACAGCTGGAGCACGCTTGGATTGGTTTGATTGCTCAGATTGACAGGTCTTGATTTATCATGGGCCATAAAATAACAGTGCACAGCTGAAACAGGGCTGGAAGAAACATCACTTAACAATATCAACCAGGATTTTATTACTATTTTATTCTATATACTTTTATTGTGCTATTTACACAAGTAGGCTTAAGCAGTTCTTATGTTCAGTAAAATCACTTGTTTGGAGGGTTTTTTGGACCCTTAATTATGTTTCGAAATAAGTGGCTAGCCTACCTAATCCATTGCAAGGGTTGGACACATTAATACACTTACCCCGAGTTTCACAGACAAGGCTTAAGCTAGTCCCACACTAAAATGCATGTTTCAGCTGTTTTAACTGAAACCAACTTGCACTGACATATCTTAAAATATGTCAGTGCCGTTGTTTTGTCTCAAGATGCACACCAGTAATGATTTTTTCTAAGGGATGTTTATAAATGCTACTTAAATTATTATGTTATTATTTATTAATTAATTATGAATTATTATTAATTATTATGAGTATAGGAGAGCATAAGTCTGAGTGGATATCCATGACATGCGGAGTCCCTCAAGGCTCAATTTTTGCCCCACTCCTATTTAACCTGTATATGCTCCAAATGAGCCAAATAATGAAAAAGAACCAAATCTCTTACCACAGCTATGCAGACGACACACAGATCTACTTAGCCCTATCGCCTAACGATTACAGCCCCATTGACTCCCTGTTCAAATGCATTGATGAAGTAAACAGTTGGCTGTGCCAAAACTTTTTTCAGTTAAACAAAGACAAAACTGAGGTCATTGCGTTTGGAAACAAAGATGAAGTTCTCAAGGTGAATGCATGCCTTCACTCTAGGGGTCAAACAACTAAAAATCAAGTCAGGAATCTGGGTGTGTCTCTAGAGTCAGAACTTAGTTTCAGTAGTCATATCAAAGCAATAACTAAATCAGCATTTTATCATTTGAAAAATATTGCTAGAATTAGATGCCTTGTGCATGCTTTCATCACTAGCAGGGTGGATTATTGTAATGGACTCCTCACTGGCCTTCCTAAAAAGACCATAAAACAGTTGCAGCTCATACAGAACGCTGCTGCCAGGATTCTGAGCAGAACAAGAAAATATGAACACATCACACCAGTCCTCAAGTCTTTACATTGGCTCCCAGTTACATTTAGGATTGATTTTAAAGTATTATTACTGGTATATAAATCATTCAATGGCCTAGGACCTCAATACATTGCAGATATGCTCACTGAATATAAACCCAACAGATCACTCAGATCATTAGGATCACATCAGCTAGAAATACCAAGGGTTAACAAGGGGAGTGTGCTTTTATGCCAGCCGTAGCTGGAACCAGCTTCCAGAAGAGATCAGATGTGCTCCTACAGGAGTCACATTCAAATCCAAACTCAAAACGCATCTGTTTACCTATGCATTTACTGAATGAGCACTGTGCCACTGCTCGTCCGACTGTTTGTACTGTATTTTATTTAATTTTTTTTATTCTAAACTGTTTTAATTATTCTTATTTCTTTTGATTATTTTAATTTCTTTATTCTAAACTGCTTTAATTTGCCTTGCCCCATTTGAACTAAGGCCTAATCCTGGCTTAATCTAAGCCCTGTCTGTTAAACCAGGCCTTAGAAAATATCTACGGCGAGCTTGCACGTGTTTTGCGCATTAAGCCGCCGTCACACAATACTTTGGGCACACAAAATTTCTACAGACAGAGTAATGATTGTGATATGAAATTCACGTGATATGCCATCTTTTTTTTATAAACATGAATTCAAAATATAACAAATAGTGATACATTCAAAATGTAAAAATAATCTACTCAACTTTACGACAAGAATATGCGTTCTTTTAATTCAGCCAAGAGGTCACGCCGTGACATATCGATCTTTTATGTTTTATTCTTCACGTGATGCAAAATCACAGGTAAGAGTTCCCCAAACCTGATCTTTGGAACACAGCGAAATGAGAAACTTTCTGCATCGACAAGTTTTATCGATTAGCTACATTATTATTGACAATTAATCGACAGTCGATAAATCAATAGCATTTCTACTTCAGGTGCTGCTGTGCTTTTCTAACCACAATGAAAACTTTGTTAGGATGGGAGACTGGTCAAACTATCCTGAAATAAGATCCCTGTCATTTCAAAGACATCATGAAAAGGCATAGCCAGAGGCTCAGCGCGCAGAGCACTGCAGCTGTCGCCATCCGTCTGGCAGCAGGCAGCATTTCACAATTGATCTGGGAAAACAATAATAAATCTAGAAACTCCGTGGCTGCACAAAGAACAAAAAAATAAAGCATTAAAGAAACTTGAAGTACCCTAACTATTTGGCAACTTGTCAGATTCACTTCAAACTACGGGGTGTCCTAAATGGCACTCCATCCTTCCCTGTAAAGGATCCAATGGGTGGGATTTTAGTTTCCCAGCTCTCCTGAGTGTCAGTAAAGAAACAGCTGCCGTCGCTTGGTGTTGACAATAACAACCTGGAGCTTCTCTTCCTCTGCCTAGCACATTGAAAGAAGCTTTATTTTGAGAAATGCAACTGTATAGAACCAAGGCTACATTTTAGGGAAAACCATGACTGGAATGTCAGTATTTTGGACATTTTTGGAAAATAGTCACAATCTTCAACAACAGAAGAAAATGAAAACTATGCAAAAAATGTTTACAAAGCAGTCGTCTCAAGTAAAATTATCTTCCATAAGCACTCTTCGTTCAAATTGAAATTACTGGTCATTTCAGTAAACTTTACTGGGGTTAAACCTTCAAAGTACACTGCCCGGCCAAAAAGAAAGTCTTCTGTTTGGATTTAAATAGGCAAATGCTTAAGAGTCTATGATTGGATCATTATTGTAGTGATCATTATGTTTCTAGTATGTTATATGTTTGACAACAATTCTTCTAACCCTGGCCTAATTGATGGAGTGGATAGCTTTTCATTTCTTAAACAATCATAGCAATATTTCAAGATGACGATGTCAAGATGCATCAGGCACAAATTGTGAAAGAAAGGTTGAGAGGGAGCATGAAGAATAATTTTCACACATGAATGGGACTGGAATCCAGACCTTAAATTCATTGAAAGTCTTTGGGATGTGCTGGAGTAGACATTACATAGTGCTCGACTTGCATTGTCAATACAAGATCTTGAAATTGATGCACCTCTTAATGGAAATAAATGTTGTGATGTTATTTCCATCAAGAGGTGCATCAATTTTTGGTCAAGATCTGGATCTACACACTCCATCAATTAGGGTTAGAAGAACTGTTGCCAAACATATAACATGCTTGAAACTAAATAATCACTCCAATCATAGACTCTTCAAGCATTTGGCTATCAAAACAGGGACTTCTTTTGTGTGTCAGCAGTCTTCATCCTTGACAAAATACACATGAATTAGTTATTATAACTTTGAGATTTAATTATTTTCAAATCCTAATTTCCATTTAAAATCCTATACATACAAACGTGCTTCTGAATAACCAGCAAGCAGATAAACCGTTGGCACTTGGCAGTAAAACAACTTTGCTCGCACGAGACTGCCAAATGACATCTCAATTTAACCGCCAGCGGGTGAGTTTCCCTGTAAAATACCAGTACGCTCGTAAACCAAACAAGTGAAAAAAAACGTCCACATATTTAGTATAGATACATAATGAATTTTTAATATTTTAAGGTCCTTTAAAACTGGTCAAATACTCATCAAACCCGTTGTCGCAGTAACAGCCATCAAATGAATCACCAAGTAACTAACGTTGACCTTAATGCCTTTCGCTTTTTGTAGATCATAAATATTCTTGTTTCCGTAAAATCTACAACACAACTAATAAAGTAAGACAAAACGTCATCTGAAAAGCTAAGATCTAAAGACTTACATTTTTATTGAGTGAACTTAAGTCACTTCCTTCGGCTTTGGGAATATCGGGACGTTTGACAGAGAGCAAGAGCTAACGCACTATTGGCTCGCGCGCTGACTGTAGTGAATTCAAGCGTATTCAGGAATAAATGCTTTTCCCCATTATTTTATAAAGGTAGGCACCTCTATAAAGTCATATTATACCTACCAATAATTCCGCTGATACAGTTTTTCCAGGAATTTCACCTCTGTCAACTCTACCGCCTCAATCCTCGGACAGCTCCACCTTACACTTTCCAACTTCTGTTGCAGTCAACTGAGTGTACTAGACATCTCAGGCAGCAACACAGCCAGCCGCGTGAACACAGCGACAGGCGCTCCGATTCAAAATGGCCGCCTGAGAGTTAAGTTTTCATTATAAAAGTCCTGCCCCAATAGCGTTTCTCAGACACTGGTAATTCAGAGGCTTCTGTGCCTGGATGACCTTCATATTTTCTCTTTGCATCTTTTTTAGGCTGATCTGATTGAGAAGTTTGGATGCTGAAATACATGGACTCTATACTCTATGTATCTATACCTAGGACCATTTAGGTCAGTGAAAAAAGTAAAAGTGAGATGAGTATAGTTGAATCAGTTTCATATATTTTAATATGACATAAATGCAGTATGATTATTTAATATATTTGTTTTTTTGTATTCCATTTCCATGGTAAAGACACTAATCACCAGTTTAAAAACAGGTTATATTTGAGAAGGCAATATGATGAACAATAATTTAAAATACATTTCAAACAATAGCTCACTAAGTTACTGTGAATAAAGATTAAAGGGAATCTGCATCAGCAACCAAAAATGAAAATTGTGTCATCATTTACTCACCCTCAAGTTGTTCCAAACCTTTGTGAATTTCTTCTGCTAGAAGAATCAGTTGACTGTAGCTATGAATGGTTACCATCAACTGTCTAGTTACCCACGTTCTTCAAAATATCTTGTTTTCAGCAAAAAACAAAACAAAAAAAAATTCACACAAGTTTGGAGCAACTTGATGGTGAGTAAATTATGACAGAATTATCACATTTTTGGGAGAAAGATCCCTTTAATCAGAATCTCAGACGTTCTTAGCAAACAGGGACATCTAGTGGACAATAACAAAAGTAAGGGACTCAAGAAAGACATATAATAATAATCATATAAAAACAGAATAATTTAAATGAATTGTGCTTTGCCTGTCAACATAAAATTATGACATTATTATTATTATTATTAAGACATAATTGTTATTAGTTAAAAGCACAATAATAAATTAACTTTGTATTTATAACTTCAAGTCGTTCATGTTGCTATCACAACATGATCCAGTAGATGGCCTTGTGTCTCCAGCTGTTTTAAACAGTCTATGCTCCAGCTTCATACTTCATAAATTGCTCTCCTTCATAGCTGTCCTTCAAAAAGAGACATAGCTGGAACAGAATAATGCTTATTATACCAATTACTAATAATTAATGACAATGATTTAAATATTTAAATATTTTTTGGTGCAATTTTACAGAGAATATTTTAAATCATTGGTTTGGCTAAGTTAAACATAAAATCACTTATTTAATACTGGTATTGAAAGTACATATGTATTTACTTGGTGTGCTTCTATAGGATCTCTGTGATGCACGGAACCCCTCCTTACTCAGTCTGGGCACTGGAGGCCTTACAGGACCAGGACGTATCCCTGCATTCCATTGGGGGGTCTGGGAAAGTCTCTTTATGGAGTCCTTGTTAGCCGGAAGTGCTTGTAAATTATGTGCTGCCCATTGCGGCCTGTTATGGTTTTGCTTTCCTGCTGCACTGAGATCCAAGGATAAAAACATCTGGGAAAATATACAAACAAAAGCCTTGTTTTCTCTTATAGTTCTAATTAAACATATAAATTATAGCATATAATATAATGCATACAATATAATGTCTGTTTTCTTCCCCTAGCAACACAGTGCCTTCTTCTGCCTCTGTGCAGCACATTTCCATGATATTCCACATATAGTCTGTTCAATATGCATGATGCCTCTTGGTTATGTAGTCTCTGGAGAATTATTTTCATGCTGCTGCTGATGATTTCTGTGTGAATCAACAGCACAGTCACATGACAGTTATATTAGCTTACCAAAGATTTGGCCTTGCGCAGCTTGTATGTTGAGAAAGATGGTGCTTTCGGTTTTTTTTCTTGACTTGTTGTATTGGAAGTGCCACTTTTCCCCTTTTCCCATCTGCAGCAATAAAGATGGCTTAGCATTTTCTGCTCTAATTATAATATTTTTCAACATGCAGACAGCACATTTACAGATCATTAAATGCACTAAAATAGTGCAGAATACATGTTAGTGGGTCACATGTAATTTTGTGATATTATATTACCTAAGGTCTCTACTCAAATATAGAACATACTGTATAAATATGTATATATTTATTTAAAAGCTTGGGGTTGGTAAGACTTTATAATGTTTTTGAAATACAACTTTTATGCTCAATAATGCTGCATTTATTTAAACAAAAATATTGTGGAAAATTTCTGGAGCATCACATTTTTTTTAAGTTTCTGTAAAAATTGTAGAAGTCTTAACTGTCACATTTGATCATTTTAATGCATTCTTGCTAAATAAAAGTATGCATGTCTTAAAAAAATCTTACTGATTACTGAAAAGCCAAACTTTTGAACGGTTGTGTATCTATGTGTGTGTGCTAGGTTCACTCACGTTATTCTTGCATGTTCAACTGGGTCAAGGTTATCCAAGTAGTTAAAGCGTATTATGTCGGTGGGATGCCTGTCTGAGTCTCTCCATGGAGGAAGGCCTTTGGCTGATTTCACCAAGTCATTCCCATCTTTAATTTTCCCATGCAGACTTGAGAGGACAGACTTGAACTCCCTGTGGCCGGTCACAGGATGTGACCCCACGATCTCACTGCCAATTACTTTCACCTCAGGAATAATAAAGTCTTCCTTCACAGATATCTGGAATATGTGAGAGAACACACAAATTACAATGATTCCAGCATTTCTCAATGGATATTTCTCTCTTTCTCCACATCATCTCTCACCTTGGGTCTGCTAATATGAAGCTCTTGCACTGTCTCTATGTAATGCCTCTTCCATACACCTTGTTCAAATGGTGTTGGAGCAAAAGTTATGCACCAGCCTAGTTTCAGACATTTAGGCATCCACAGTTGGTCAAGCTCCACTAGGTTTTTCCAATGCCAGCTCACCTGCGAATGAAAATTTTACAGTAATTAGATAATACACCAATGTCAAGCATAAAGTACAGTTCAAAAGTGTAGGCACAGTAAGATTTTGTTTAAAAGAAAATAATAAATTCAATAAGCACGGATACACTAAATTGATCAAAAGTGAGAGCAAATATATGTATAATGTTACACACACACAAAAAAAAAAATATATATATATATTCAAATATATTGAAAATAGATAACAGATATTTTCATTTGTAATAATATTCCATTACAATACTTTTACAGTTTTAATGAATTTTTGGTTAAATAAATGCATCCTTGGAGAGCATTAGATACTTCTTTCAAAAACATAAAAAAAAAAAATCGGTAACACTAGAGTTTAGGGTCCAATTCTCACTATTAACTAGTTGCTTATTAAAATGCATATTACTAGGATATTGGCTGTTTATTAGTACTTATAAAGCACATATAAATGCCTTATTCTGCATGACCATATTCTACATCCCCTTAATCCTACCCAATACTTAAAGTACCTAAACAACTAACTATTTTAAGCAGTAATTAGGAGTTTATTAAAAGCAAAAGTCATAGTTACAAGTTAATAGTGAGGATTGAACCCTAAACTAAAGTGTGACCAAAAATCTGTGGTGTATAGACACAGTAAGAGTAGAACACATGTATAAAAAAAAAATCTTCTTCTTCATTGCATTATTCATACAATGGACACAATACATACCTGAGCACATCTACAGAGGCTTCGGGGGTCTAGGAATGAAAATATATAGAGGGATATCACCCTGGGAAGGACTCCAGTGAAGTCAAGGGCTTCCTCTGGTACCCAGCTGCACAAATTCTGTCTGAGATGTTTCAGCTGATTAACAGAACATCTGGAGAAAAAATCTTGTAGCACCTGTTTCCGCTGGCTATCTGTCCACTTCTCAAACTGGGGCAAAAAAGAGGGATTGAGCATACCGGTATATAAACTGAGCAAATATCAAAAACAAGAAAGTGTAAACATTGCATTTTTTACAGTAAGTGCATGCCTTACCCACTTTCCAAGAAGATTTCTTCTCTCTTCAAAAACCTGCAAAAAGTGTTTACACAATTTACCTTTCATATGAAATTATGCAATAATATTATCACTAATATCAATGTTACCATAGCTAAACAAATAAAACCGGAAGTCAACATATTGAAACATAATGGCAAGCAGAAGATCATATACTATAATTTTTAACTGTTGCAGGTACATTAGCATTGGAGAGAGGATGATTTAGAGGTGTCCAGGTGCTCAATTTGGTCTGCATTTTTGAGCTGGGGGCTTGTGGCATCTTTCATGAAGTTCAGACGTTTGAGATTCAGCTCCATCCAGTCATACCTGCGGAAACCTCAGTCATATTAGCAAGCGTGCTTTATCAGAATAACATACCGATGGTAAGGCAAACAAATGTGCTGTGATTTTCACAACAGCAACAATAAAATGGCCTAGACGTACATTACAGTAGCAAAAAAAAAAAAAAACCTACCATTGTCAACCCAAAATACTCATGATAGCTATTATAACGAAACCATTAAAGGTTAACTGATTCGATTTTGATCGTTTTGCGCTTCCTGTTCGGTAAGTTTACCAGTCTCCATAGCAATCTCACTCCCTAACACTCTGTCCCGCCTCTTTCCAAACACTGGAGATGTCCGATTCTCAAACGAATCGTTGTCGCCGGATCTTTTAAATGAATCAGTTCACAAAACCGATACTCTAATAGTATTTGAAGTAGCCTAAAAGGATTTGACTGAAATTTTAGAATATATATCAATAAACTGTACTTTCTGTAATAGCTAATTATCATGAAACCACCTTGCATTTACTTTGGTTGTTGTACTTTTCCTGTTATATTGTGGTGTAAATGTATTTATTTATACTTTTGACCAAATTTTATATTCATAATGTGAGTTTACTTATCAGAAACCCGATTTTATGATTTTGTTCACTGAAGTAGGCTGCATGTAAACAGTATTAGAGACTGAATAAGAAAGCTGTCAATACTTAAAAAGTCTGTGAGATTAACAAAACATTTGATATCTATACCCGAATGTATCAGCATATTTTACGACTTGATTGTATGAAAGCTTTATCAACACAATATTTGTTTATGAGTTGATTTTAATAAACACCACTTACTGAAATATACATAGCCTACACTGGATTCATTTTGGAAATTCATTTATGCTTTATTAGCAGAATCGAGAATGCATCAAACTATTTGAAACGCATGAACGTACAATAAACATCACTAATCCAAAAATGTAGATAAAACAACCCGTTTAGAACGTAAAAAACTTGATGACGTAATCACACAATGAGGTATGTGATGACACAATGACACGTTCTGAACCGATTCTTCGAAATTAACTGCTCGAAAGAATCGAATCGCACAAATGAGTCGATCTGCCCACAACCAAACACACGCCCATCATTCCGGGCATCCACAAATCAGCAGCGCCAACTTCATTTCATTATAGTGCGGAGACGCTCCCCGCTCCCAACAGCTCCAGGCTACTGCAACGATGATACCCGTGGTTAAACCCGAGTCATTCTCTTTTTACCTACTGATTGTGTTTTTTTCACGCTCAATCCAGTGACGTGAGTTCTAATATGCTTTTATATTGAGTAGGAGCAATATTCGTCGCGCGTCATCGACAAATGCGCGCGCCCGTACAAATCCGCAAAAAACCTGCAGAAAGACACACAGTGTATTGTTAGAGACGCGGAGTGGGGTCCCTCACGTGAGTGGTTGCAACTCGAGAGGTAAGAATGACTTTGTATCATAATCAAAATAAGTTGGACGCAGGAAAATGTTTTAGTAAAAATAAGAATAATACACCTCAAGAGTAGGCTACACCAGGCACCTATTTTGAAGGGAGTTTTATTATTGCGAAGCTGCTACACGACTCCCAATGGATAGGGTTAATGAATAAATGAGCTATCCAGTTTTCGCCTTTATTTGAATTTTTAATGAAAAAGCGACAGCAATAATGTTAAAACTGTTTTAAAAAATCATAAAATCATTTAGCACAGGTAAATAGTGTGTGATATTTAATAGTGTGTACATTTTGTGATAGTAAAATCCTGGCTCCTGGTAGCCATAGAAAGCCATAGGTTTTTTTGTGCGTGTAGTGTGAATGAGCGTTAAATGCGTTGAATTAAATTGGAATTAAATTAGTATGTGTTTTGCACAAACCAGCATCAAGTACATAATTCAGCATTGTGTGTGTGTGTGTGTGTGTGTGTGTGTGTGTTAACCGTTTAGACGCAGTGTCTATTCCTGTGAGCATTACTTTTTTTGCTCTATGTTGACAATTGTCTTTTGAAATCAGCTATCTCCCCCTCTTTTATAACTACAAAATATATCCTAAAACTACATCAACAATAGTTTAACAGTTTTAAAGTTATTACATTACAGTTAATTGTATAATATTACAATAATATATATTTTTATATTTATAAACTGTTTTTATTTATTTATTATTAATGGCTGCATTTAGAGTTGAAATAAATCATGGAACATAATTCAGTTCTGAACAGGTTAATACTGTGTTCTGTGTTCTATCCTATTGTTCCCGAGGTTCTAATGTTCTAATTTCATTTATACTGAACACATATTTGCATCGCAGTTTCCCCTAGGTAAGCATCTTTTATTTGCAGCCACTATGGCAGTGCTTTTGATCATGCATTGTTCACTTTGAAATCATTTCCCACGCCTTGAGAGATCTCCAGACGATTTTTCATGTTTGACTAAAGTGTCACCGCATTCATGAATAATTCATGTTAGCCTGTTCATTTCAAATGTGACATTTGGTGCTCTTTCTCACACAGATGAAAATTTACCTCCGATAAATGCATGGCAACCTCAGTCATACCCACACCGGATTATGGACATGCACTGAAAAATGATGGATCTGTCACAGCAAAATGGAGAAGCGTATCCGTGCGATTTCAGTCTCGTGTCAACCAACAGATAATTAATGAAGGAATGACGGAGCTCAGATTTTCTTGATATAATTGTCCTTTGCCAGTCCCAGCGCAGACGGACATGCCATGGATCTCCTTTGGGTTCTATTCTCCATGCTGACTGTATGTATGGCCATCAATTTGGAAGCTCCTGGCAGCCATAGCATGTTTACCTGTGAGCCTATCACATTAAGGATGTGCCAGGGCCTTTCCTACAATACCACCTTCATGCCCAACCTTCTGAATCACTATGACCAGCAGACCGCTGCTCTCGCTATGGAGGTAAACCACATGACACAGGCTGACTCTTTAAACACTACATTAAACTACACTCTCAGAAACCCCCTAAAGGGTGTATATTAGTACCTAAATGGTAACAACAGTACCTTTTGAAAGGGTACCGCCCCAGTTACAGCTTTTGTACCTTTATTTCTGAGAGTGTGGGACCTCATCAGCGGTCATATAGATGTGGGTTGTGCTTATACATGTATGCATTGCATTCATATATCAGTCTTTCCTGAATAGTGAGGACAATAGTGAGAGCAGAGAAATAATTAAAAACTTTTCTGAGTCATGAAAATATGCAGGGAAACCCTTTGCCAAGAATCTCTTTAATATGCTGTTTGTCTTTATTTTCCCTGCAGGAAACAATGAATGCTAACTGTGAATGTTTAAGTGCATTGCTTCAAAATGTATGTTCTAACAGCGTCAAAGATTTGTCGTTTTCGATTTGACCCAGTTCTTTCTTGTGCCCTGCAGATAATTCAGATCACATTACAGAAACGTTTAAAGGGAAATTAATCTTTAATCTGTCCTACGGGGCTGTTTGCTATGTTTGCTGTCTTATTTCTGAAGTATCGTGCTGTTTTAAACAATTTTTCAAGTCCTCTTTTGCATGTGGCCGTGGCAAAAGAAGCATCTTATAAGTATTTATATAACAAGGTTGCTTTACAACGGCTTGCACAGTGCTTGATGTTATGGGCAGTTAATGGTGCTTGGATGTGTCGTTTATTTTGATTGCTCTATAATCTTTGTATCTGCAGCCATAACGCCTGGATTGATTCAAGCCGATGGTTAATCCTCTTTACCGGGCCGCAGTATTCAGCTGAGCCAAACTGAGAACAGCTGCATTAGCTTGTTACAGTGGCCAGAGTATCTGTTGGACACACACAGTGCTGTAAATGTTATCTAAAACCTGCTGTCCTCAGTCACAAGGTTTTAACTTATTCACTCCGGTCCGGTCCTCAGTAAAACAGAGGGATGGGACAGAAAATGAAAAAGAAGATGAAAGATAAGGAAAAATGAATGGATGGAGTTGAGCCGAGGCAACCCATCTGCTCGTCCTCATGTACATTTGTGTGGAAATGTGGAGTTACATAACCTTTTGCACTGTAGCAAGCGCAAACGCACAGAAAGCCATGATACTTTTTAAACCCACTGTTGCACAAATGATTATATTCAAAAGCATTTGAATGATAATCACAATTCACATGTAACACTGTGCATAATATATTTTCCAAGCACTATGTACAAACAATTTTTTTTAAATTATATTTTATATATTTAAAAAGTGTTAAATATTTTGTAAGATTTTTTGTATTGTTATTTTATAATTAACAACTTTAATTTGTTTGGATTGCAAGAATGAAAGGATTTTGTTCTTTAAATTAACATAAAATTAAATAACTTAATAGGTCAGAATGTTTTTGGCATGACTTCCGCATTTGAGGACGTAAAATTAACAGAAAAAGAAAACCCACTGGAATGAATGGGATAGTTCACCCTAAAATGAAAATTCTGTCATTTCCTCAACCTGAAGTTGTTCCAAACCTGTATGAGTTGAGCTGCTGAACACAAAAGAAGATATTTAGAAGAATGTCATAGTCAAACAGTTGATGGGCCCCACTGGAAGTTAATGGGGCTCATCAACTGTTTGGTTACCGACATTCTTCTAAATATCTTCTTTTGTGTTCAGCAGAAGAAAGAAATTCATACAGGTCTGAAACAACTTGAGGTTGAGTAAATGCTGACCGAATTGACATTTTTGGGTTAACTCTCCATTTTAAGTCTGCTGAATAAACCGGATTTGGTTAATGGGGTGCTTTTACAAGTTATTTTTACAACTGACATCAATGACTAGAAGGTGATGATAATAGCTAATTAACTCATCTTGAGTTGAAGGAGACCAGACTTTCAGAAATCTTTCATTTCATCAGCTGGCAACCAATTATTTCTTTCTGGCTTCATAAGGAGCAGATTAATCGTCCTTGCTTTCCGATTCAAAACCACTGTAGGACAGTGGCAACATCTTGCTCTGAACTCTGGGTAACCTCATTTGTGAAGTGGGACAGTTGCCTGCAGGGATGGTTTCTGGGATTGTTGTTGTTGCGTGCAGTAATAACAGGACGGTTCAGGGAGGATTTGAACTGATCATGCAACGAGAATGCTGGGTCAAACTAATAATATTCAGCATTTCAGGTGAAGTGATTGATGTAGTTTGACATCTAGTTCATTTAAACTCCCTCCCCCATTTGTCAGACATGCAAAGATACCTTGACCTTGTCCTTGTGTTGTTTTTACCATGTTGTGATCATTAAGGGCTTCCTGCAGTTGTAATGCAATCTGGCAACTCAAACCCAAATTATATCAGCTATACATTGCTTGGAAATTCTTTATTTGTTTATAGATATTTATGAGGTGCTATGGCTGAAGTTTGATCTGAGTGATCTGAACATCACTCATATTTTCTTCAGAGATGTCATATCTAAGACTGGTGACAGAAGCAAAAACATGCTTTCTATATGTACAATTATATTGTTTTGCATAGTAAAGGGTTCAACATGATTGTTCATTCTATAAACGAGGAAAATATATGTTAGCCTGTATCCTTTATGCATTAGGACAATCTTTATTGGAATGGCAGGGTTGACCATTATTCCCCATCCATATCTTCGTCTTTGTCCCCTTTCCTCTTTTCTCTGTGTTCTCTCCACTCCCTCCTCTCTTCTCTTCATCCCTCCCCCCACGCAAGGTACTGCGGTTGCTGGGGAAACGGATCCCAATTGTATTGCAACAAAAAGCAGGCTTTCTCTCTCAGGAGGTGGTCGTCACTCGCACTCTGACCTCTCTCCATTACACCCCTCCCTTAAACCGGCCGTTTATGCATCGCTGGTTACCATGGTAGTGCTGTTGAATTCACTGTCTTAAATAGTGACCGGTAGAAAAGGGAAAACCAGTCAGAAGGGAATATGAGAATTTATATATAATTAAAATTATAACTGGTAATGTGGTATTAAGAATATATCTTGAAATATCACTATGAGGACGAGACCTAATCTTCCTTATCAATGAGCAAGTGGACGTTCTCAGAGAAAGGCATATGCACTCTGGATTTATGGGTAGAGGGAGGAACAAGTGTATTTGCTTGTGAATGGACACATTTAAATGGTTAGGTTAGGTGACTTCTAGATTTCTTCTGTTTGCCTTCTTGTTTTTCCATTTTCTTTTTTCAACTCAGATCTAAGAATTAGTCAGTGAAAGACTATTTCAAAAGTCATGGTATTTCTGATTTGTTTTTTTAATTTATTGTCATTGTCATCACCACTTAATCTTTTACTTTTTTTAAATGTTTTTTTTTATAATATTAGTGCAGTACCTTGATTCATGCTTAGAATTTAAAATGATTGATTTTATTGTTAGTGTGTTTCCTTTTATTTATTTTTATATGTTTAAAAAAAATAGCTGTATCCCTAATTGTTACACAAGTGTGTCTTGGAGTGCTAAAAGAATTTAGGGCTTAAAAAGTCCCTTTTAAAAATAGAGAAAGCTATTTAAATTGAATTGAGGAGGGTATAAATGAAATGCATTTGAACTGAGGGTATAAATGAGTCCTTCATTAGAGGCAAACCGTAAAAACACACAGCAGCTCCAAACATGCGGCAGCTGCATTGAAAGTCAACTTGCTAATCTGATCTGTGTTTCCGACAATAGTGATGCTCCAAATATGTAAAACGCACAAATCCAGCCATTTTACAAAAGACCTGACCATGTTGCTTCTGGGGATTATGGTTTCAAATCTCTGATTATATGGCATGCCTCCACATCTCCCATACAGCTTATATAGCATGTCAGCTGTATGAACCATCATGTATAATGCTATGAATCACATGCTCTCTACCCAAACAAGAAGCAACAATCATTGTGCCTCTTCTGCTTTCTGCGTGTTTACATGCCTGCCATCTCTGTATGTTTTGAATATCCCTAAATAACTTTACACAAGGCCCTTAAGAAACACAAAGGCACTGGAATAGACATTAATGTGTAGAAAGTGTATGTTTGCCCTTAGGACAACAGTGGGTAAGATGCACACATTTGAGTTCATCGGATCATTTGTAATGTGAAGTGACAGCAATGATGAGATAATGTGTTTCACCAGATCAGCAAATAATAGCACTTGCTTTATTTTTATCTTGCCTAAAAGCTAGAGTATGTCCACTCAATTGAGCTCAGAATGGTGTAAGACATGTCATAAAACCTTTTGTACCCGATTACAGCCGCAGAAGCCAGTAATGGTAAATCAAGGAGCGTGAAGTTCACATTTTCTTAGTAAAAGTCCATCACTTTAAGGTTTTATGTCATTTTATATAGCTTTACTTATTGTTCACAAAACATTCAAATTATCCTTATACACAAAAGCACATTTTTGGAAGCTACGTGATGAAAACAAGCCTTTTTTACGCAGGGCTCTTTCTCGTGTCATGTTAGTGGCACATCTCAATGGTATATGCTGCGTTAAATATGGATTAGGTGCGTGGAAATGATTGCTGGATTTAGATGCTTTGTGTCAAAATGGGCAAGCATAATATCCATCCTAATCCCTTTTTACAGACATTTTGGGTGGTAGCCTAGTGTGCTGGCTGTGACTGAATGCTTTCATTATGGACATGTATTATACATCCAGTAGGATATATCATAAATGTGTTGGACTGTTGCAATAACTTAAAGGATGGCTGTTTTTTTTTTTTTTTTTTTTTTGCAATAGTAATAGTGAATAATGGTAACACTGTTGTTAGTGCATGATATTATATAATTGGATTTAGCCTGAAAGCTTGGGTGATTTTCTCCATAGTTAGTGAAAAATCTGTGGTTTATAAAGATAATGAAAGTAATCATGGCATGTCATTTGTAAGAAATAGCATTTTTAATAGCCAAAAATATTTAAAGAATAATTATGTAAATAACTTTATTTAAAAAATGTTTACAGCCAAACCATAGTTGTATTTTAAAATTATTATTTTTATATTAAAATTATGTAATAATTCTGTAATAATAATAATAGCCAACCCCTAGGAGCAATATTTTTTTTCTAGTAATTAATTGGTGTTTGTTGTTTTGTTTGTTTATTTATTTTAATAGTAAGTGGGTCTCAAAACTCTAGAAGTTATATTTCTGTATATTATAATTGTTTTTTATTATTATTATAGGATTTTTATTAGCCAACCCCTAATAGCAATTTTATTATTATTATAGTAATGAATTGGGTTTATTTGTTGTTGTTTAATTTGTTTATTTATATGCATCTTTTTGTATTAAATTATTTATTTCTTCTTACCATTAGTGATAGCAGAAAAAGCTTTAAAAATGAAATGTATAGCACTGTAAATGTTAAGCCTGTTCATGTTGGCTATGAATGATTGTAAGTTTTGGTCCTTTTTTTCCAACACAAGGGTTGTCAGAACCCCCACCCTACCATCACAAAAGCCCTTACTCTGCAGGGGTGGAGGCATTATTGTCTATCTGTCTGGTCCTGGGTGGAGTCTTTCTCCTTCTCCCCTGTGGGATTTGCATATTTATGTCCGGCCCCGAAGCTGGTACTACTCCCAGAATGCCTCATGGCGTAAGTGGGCCTCAGCAATAAACAGCATGTCTCCCCGCCCCAAACAAAGGCCTCCTCAGAGAGATGAGGGAACTACGTTACTGTGCAAGAACTACAGATCAAATTTTATTCTCATTTAACATAAGGGTGACTAAGTGACTGTTATAAATTCGGTGTGTGTCATAGACGTGGCCTGGTGGATATTGTGCCTCTGTTGAGTGGTTAAGGATCTCCAAATGATTTCAAGATGACTGGAAATGGTTCGTCACAACCATTTCCAGTGACTGTAATTAAGTAATTAGGTTTGTTTTTAGCAGTTATTAGATGGAGACCAATAAAATACCAGCATGTATTTTGTTCAGTGTTTATTTTTAGCATTAAAACTACGGTTAAGGACTATGTATTGCAACTGTCAGTGCTTGGCTTTTATTTTGAATTTTATTGGGGCGTTTGGTCACCCTATTTAACATATTGGACATGGGTCACGCAGGATAAAAAGCAATAGCATTTGTCATGTAACCATGAAACCCCAAATTAGAGTTTTGTTTATTTATTTATACATATTTAAAGTAAAAAAAAAATTATTTATTATTATTATTATTATTATTAACATGCCATATTTTTCTTGTCCATACAGCCCTTTCATCCTATGGTGAACTTGGAGTGCTCTACCGAAATACGCCCATTCCTGTGTGCCCTTTACGCACCCGTGTGCACAGAGTACGGCCGTGTGACGCTGCCATGTCGGCACCTGTGCCAGCGTGCCAAGAGCGATTGCTACAAGCTCATGGACATGTTCGGGGTCAGCTGGCCAGATGAGATGGAGTGTAGCAGGTACAGGATCACTTTTATTAAGACATCTTTATGATATCATATTCTGAAATGACACTCTTGTCTCTTAGGTTTCCAGAATGTGACGAGTCTTACCCCAGAGTGATAGACCTGCTCCCGCGCAGTGATGGCACGGAGGAATCTCCCTCGCCGGTTCAGCGGGACTATGGCTTCTGGTGCCCACGAGAGCTGAAGATCGAGCCTGACATGGGCTACTCATTCATGGGTGTGCGCGACTGCTCACCTCCCTGCCCCAACATGTACTTCCGCAAAGATGAGCTCATTTTCGCACGCTATTTCATCGGCGTCATTTCCATTGTGTGCCTGTCGGCGACACTCTTCACGTTCCTGACCTTTCTCATTGATGTCGGGCGCTTCCGCTACCCCGAACGGCCCATCATCTTCTACGCGGTCTGCTACATGATGGTGTCCCTGGTGTTCTTTCTGGGCTTCCTGCTGGAGGAGCGCGTGTCGTGCAACTCAGCGAGCCCGGGGCGTTTCCGCGCCGCCACCGTCACCCAGGGCTCCCACAACAAGGCCTGCACGCTGCTCTTCATGACGCTCTACTTCTTCACCATGGCAGGAAGCGTTTGGTGGGTCATTCTCACCATCACCTGGTTCTTGGCGGCTGTTCCCAAATGGGGAAGTGAGGCCATCGAGAAGAAGGCTTTGCTGTTCCACGCGGTGGCCTGGGGCGTCCCGGGAGCCCTCACCATCACCCTCATGGCCATGAATAAAATCGAGGGGGACAGTATGAGCGGCGTTTGTTTCGTGGGGCTCTACGACCTCATGGCCTTGCGCTGGTTCCTCTTGGTGCCTCTCGCACTGGATGTGGTCGTAGGTGTGGTGCTGCTGTTAGCCGGTGTCGCGGCGCTAAATAGGGTCCGAATGGAAATCCCCTTAGAGAAGGAGAACCAGGACAAACTGGTGAAGTTCATGATCCGAATCGCCGTGTTTTCTGTCCTGTATCTGGTGCCACTGCTGACTGTCATTGGATGCTATCTGTACGAGCAGAGCCACAGATCCGTGTGGGAGACCACCTGGGTACAGGAGCGCTGCAGAGAGTACCACATCCCCTGCCCCTTTCAGGTAACAATCACTTGTTTATGAAATACTTGCATAACCGTCTTCAAGGCTGCATTTATTTGATCAAAAATATGGTAAAAACAGTAATATTGTGACATATTATTACAATGTAAAATAACTGTTTTCTATTTCAATACATTTTAAAATGTAATTTATTCCTGTGATGATAAAGCTGAATATTCAGCATCATTACTTCAGTTCTTCAGTGTCATATGATCCTTCAGAAAAAAAAAAGTAAAAAAAAAAAAACATTTCTTTATCATTATTAAACATTATTATCAATCTTGAAAACATCTGTGCTGCTTAATATTTTTGTGGGAACTGTGAGACTTTTTTCAGGATTCTTTTAGGGATAGAAAGTTCAAAGGAACAGGATTTATTTGAAATATATATTTTTTTGTAGCAAAGTAAAGGCTTTTACTGTCACTTTTGATCAATTGAATGGGTCCTTGCAAAAAAAACCCCAATGAATTTCTTTAAAAACTGACCCCAGACTTTTTAACTGTACTGTATATTCATAATATGAGTTCATTTCTCAATCTCATTCATTTCTGGCCTTAGAGGAAGCTCACATCAAGAGATTCAATTTCCATCTGTAAATTTAAATAGAATTTAAATGGAAGTATTTGACAAAATAGGATCACAGTCTTTTCTTATATGTCTAGAAAAAATGCCTTCATTAATGTTGAAAAATGCTTATGAAAATCATTTCCAATTGATTTTGACACTGGGATCATCAGACATTTACATCTCAGTTGATCATGCAGCCGCAGCTGCACTGAATATATCTTGTGTCTAACATGATACAAACCAACTGAAGCAGAACTGAAAACCAAAAGACTGTCATGGAAATTTCAGCTTCACCTCCATGAAAGTCTAAGTAATGATGTTTATCCGTGTGTGTGTGTGCCTGAGGCTGAGTGAGATTGTGGGATTGGTTTTAATGAGAGAGAAAGAGAAAGGGACAGTCATGTTATATCTGTAGCAGAACTTCATCTAGTGCTATGAAGTGTATTGCTTGCTATAAATAGCAGATCTCTAGTTGCACTGCAGTAAGTGATGTCATCATACAGTGGCCACACAAAGTATTTGGAATTATATTGCATTATATAGCAAAATACCAAACCTATTTGTTGTGCAGTGAAATTCATTTTTAAGTATGGCTTAAATTGTTATCATTAGGTGTTTTCCTATGACATTAAATGAGATATAAATAAAATATGTAACAGTAATGTATATGAATTTAAAGGCAGGCTGGCAGCATCAGAGCAGAAAAAATGCTCCATCCAAACACAAAGAGATAGAGTATATGTATGTATTAGATAAAGAGGAGGACAGACATTTGTGTTGGCTGTAGTTGTGTTTATGCCTTTGGCAATTGTGCAGTGAGCTGAGATAAAACACTTCCCATCCACACAATCGCACACACACAACCCAGAGCTAAACTGACATCCAGAAATACACTCACGCACGCACTGAATGAGGTTATGAGCAAACACCGAGATCCGCAAGGGAAGAATGTTCTGATTACAAATCAAGTTTGTCCTGTTCTTATGTTGCATACTAAGCAAATGTGTGAAAATGAATCTTCACAGGTGGAGCAGACGAGCAGGCCAGATATCGCCTTGTTCCTCATCAAGTACCTGATGATGCTGGTGGTGGGCATCCCCTCAGTGTTTTGGGTCGGCAGTAAAAAGACCTGCTTCGAGTGGGCCAGTTTCTTCAACGGCCATCGCAAAAAAGAGTGAGTCTCATAACATTATTGTTTAGGCCTACAGTGAAATACACATATTTTGGGTTTGATTTCCAAGGAACACAAACTGATAATGGCCTAAAAGTAGAGCTGTATTTTTTTTTTAAATGTATGCATTTATTTAGTCCAAATACACTACCGTTCAAATGTTTGGTCAGAAATTTTTTTTTCTTTTGGAAGAAGCGAATACTTTTCAGCAAGAATGCATTAAATTGATCAAAAGTGACAGTAAGGCATTTCATAATGTTAAAAAAGATTTCTATTTCAAATAAATGCTTTTCTTTTTAACTTTCTTTTCATCAAAGAATCCTGAACAAAACTTATTATGGTTTACACAAAAATATGAAGCAGCACAACTGTTTTGAACATTGATAATAATAAGGAATGTTTCTTGAGCATCAAATCAGCATATTAGTATGATTTCTGAAGGATCATGTGACACTGAAGACTGGAGTAATGATGCTGAATATTCAGCTTTATCATCACTGGAATAAATGACATTTTACAATATATTAAAATAGAAAAAAAAATATTATTATTATTAAAATACAATATTTATTGTCATTTATAATTACAAAATTTTAAACTGTAATAATATTTCACAATATTAATGTTTTTACTATATTTTTGATGAAATAAATGCGGCCTTGGTATAAGACTTTTGAACGAATTATAATATATTTAGTAGTTATGGAAAATATTAAAATGTTATACCATTGTCCACACCGCTATACTATGTCCAAATAAATTTTAAATACAGCTCTAAAAAAGTATTTTTAAATTCTACAATAAATGTAGGAATCACAACATTATATGTACAGAATGAAATATTAATATTTCTTTTGAGATTTGCTAAAGAAATTTTGAATTAAAAAAATGGAGGAAATGAGCATGAACAACTGAGTATCAAAAATCTCAAGTATCATCCAATAACAGAAATGGTACAGCTATATCGTGCATCTGTCATATGCTTCAATGTAAAGTTAATGAAAGACAGATAACAGCCACAGGAAGTAATTCAGTCAGTGTACATTTTGATGAATTTCTTCCATTTGTGTAAGCAATATGGATATTTAATGAAGGACAGGAAGTAGCTAGAGGGAATAGTTCAGTAAGTGTGTACTGTCTCATAGGGGTTCATGTTAAGGCTTGCTCTCTACACACCCCTGTCCCTTATATCAGGGCATTAACCTCCTCTCCCTCCCCTTGTCCCACTCCCCCCTCCCTCATTCATTTCCCCTCCGCCTTTCCCCTCTCTCTTCCTTCCCTCCTCTGTCACTCGCTCCCCTCTCTGCCGCCCCCCCTCAGCAGAGCAGTGCACGAGAGCCGGCAGGTGCTGCAGGAGCCGGACTTCACCCAGCTCCTCCTGCGGGACGCCAACACTCCAGTGGTGAGGAAGTCTCGAGGCACGTCCACGCAGGGCACCTCCACTCACGCCTCCTCCACACACCTGGCCATGCTGGACGAGCCGCCCAGCGCCAGCACCAGCCGCGCCAGCAGTAAATCCAGCAGCTTCCACGGCAGCCTGCACCGCTCACGGGACGGAAGGTGACGCATTCACACTCAAACCGTCATGACTAGGAATGTAAAGGAATCTAAGGACTTTTGATCACATTTTGCTCTGGTTTTTGTGAATCTGTGGAATTCCAATTAGTCACTGTTTAATAAAAAGTCTTGCAAGAAACGAGTAATGCATAGAAACACAAATAATGAGCACAATAGTGGTGCATTGTACTGGACTAGATATCCAATATTAAAGTCACAATGAAACAAAGGTAACGACAGATCTTTTCTTCTGCGTTATGATGTACATCTGAGTGTAACAGATTATCGGAAAAAGAAATGTAAAAACTCAGGGCGGAGAGTTGGTTGAGGCGTCAGTTGTTGATTGTATTTTGGGATGGGGGCGCTGCAATCGGAAATGAATGCAAGCTTGCAGTCGATTGTGGAGGAGCGGAGTATAATGATTGGAGAAATCTGGCATACATCACTTTTATCTGAAGATCGAGTTATGATATTTTGATTAAACATTACAAGATCTTCAATGAAACACTACTGGTCAAAAGTTTTGAATAATTATGTTTTTTTTTTTTTTTTTTTTTTTTTTGAAAGAAATCTCTTATGCTCACCAAGGCTGCATTTATTTGATAAAAGAAACACTATAAACAGTAATATTATTAAATATTATTACAATTTAAAAGGACTATCTTCTATTTTAATATATTTTCAAATGTATTTTATTCCTGTGATGCAAAGCTGAATTTTCAGCATCATTACTCAGTCACGTGATCCTTCAGAAATCATTCTGATATGCTGATTTGTTTTTCAATTATTGGTGCTAATAATAGTTAATATTATTATTAATGTTGAACTGTTTTTGACATTCATATTAATAAATGTTTCTTGAGCAGCAAATCAGCATATTAGAATGATTTCTGAAGCATCACGTGACTAAAGACTGGAGGAATGATGCTGAAAATTACTGTTTTTACTGTATTTTTGATCAAATAAATGCTGACTTGGTGAGTATAAGAGACTTATTTAAAAATAATCATGGATGAATCATTCAAAATAGGAACTATACAAATAGATGGAGTGAATTTTCTACTTCTACTAAACCTACTAAATTCAGCAAATGTCCCAGGATAATAGAGCCCCCATTGTGCACAGCTGGACGAAAGCTACAGCTGCCCTCCAGTTCAAAGATCCAAGCATCAATGAACCTCATTCTGTTTCCCATATTCAGGTACACAGCTTGCAGTTATCGTGGTGTGGAGGAACGTGTCCCTCAGGGAAGCACCCTGCGCCTTCATGATCCGCTCCAGCACTGCGCCGTCAACCGCCTCGACAGCCAATCACGGCACGGAAGCCTGCAGCGCCTGGAGAGCCAATCACGGCACAGCAGCGTGCGGGATCTCAGCATCACTGCGCAGGCCATCCAAAGCAGCCCTGGCAACGGCATTCACTGCGTCGTAGAGGAGAACGCGACCAAGGCCTGAACTTACTCAGACAAATAGAGACCAAATGAGTAGAGAACATAGACTCTTCTGGTGAAAACTCCTCACGATGGATCGCACAAATATGAGAGCATTCAAAGTGCAACTGTGCGTTGCCAGGGAATTGAACCCACAACCTTGCCATTGTTAGCGCCTTGCGCTGCTAGTTGAGCTACATGGAACGAAATGTTCTTAAATAAGATCAGTTGATCAGGATGCCAAACACTTGAAACTGTGCAAAAATGACATACACTACCGTTAAAAAGTTTGCGGTCTGTACGTTTTTAAAAAAGCTTTTATTCAGCACAGATGCATTAAATTGATCAAAAAAGACAGTAAAGACATTTATAATGTTACAAAAGATTTCTATTTCAAATAAATGCGGGTCTTTTGAACTTTCTATGTGTCAAAGAATCCTGAAAAGGAAAAGGTTTCTTGAGCACCAAATCAGCATATTAGAATGAGATCTGAAGGATCATGTGACATTGAAAAATTCAGCTTTGCTATCTGAATAAATTACATTTTAAAATATATTAAAATATAATCTCAATATTTCTATTTACAGTATTTTTGATCAAATAAAAGCAGTCTTGGTGAGAATTAGAGACTTCTTTCAAAATCATTAGAAAATCTTACAGACCAAACTGAACGGTAGTGTATGTTCTGTTAGCTTTTCTCAAGTAAAATCTGTGTGGAACCTCTCGGTTCCTATATAAACAGGGTCAAACGTAAGGGCTTTTGATACATCATCATTCTGTGATGTGTTGAGGCGCTTGCTGTTTTATACTCATGATTTGAGCATTCTGATTTGTTTCACTACAGATGCAGTTTTGAATGTTTCTTCCCATTGTTTGTTGCACTTTTGACCTTTTTGTAGAACAGAAGTACAGAACTAGTGATGGATTGGGTCGTTGCACATTTGGGCCGAATTTCAAAGGACAGTTCACCCAAAAATGAAAATTCTGTTGTCATTTTACTCACCCTTTTGACTTTCTTTTCCTGTGGAAGACAAAGGAAAAGTAAAGCATCTAGAGCATTCTCTTTTCCATACAGTGGTTGTAAAACTCCAAAAATAAAAAAGCCCCATAAAAAAAACAACCCAAGTGCATTGGGGATTTACTTCTCAAGTTTCCCTTAGCTGAGGAAACTGACAACATTTTCATTTTTGTGTGAAATATCCCTTTAAGTGTGAAGAGCTGAATTTAAAGAAGAAAAAAAGAGGAAAAAAGTAAAAAAAAAAAAACATTTTACATCAGTCATTTTAGAATAGATATTGTAGGATTTTTTCGATTGGAAATTGGCGTATACTTTACAACCAAGCTCTTCTCTGTTGAGTTTTAGCACTGATAATTAGTCGAGTCATTTCCGTGTCATTTACCGAAAACTGTGAAAAGCTTTTTTTTTATAAACTTTTGTTTTATGTGCATATGTACAAAATAAAACATCACCAGTCTTAACACATTCTTATCCATGTGTGTCATTTCCCTCCGTTTATTGAATACATCAGCGTCAGGTTAATATAGTAACGTCTCCATGTATGCATAGTGGCCAGTTTATCCAGTCTTTGACCTTTCACCTTAAATACATCTGTGCAAAACGATTCCTCATTGCTTCAAGTGATATGCACCTTTTTCAAGTGAATGAAAAACAATACAACCATGAAACATATGGAATGGACATTTATGACATGCAAAACTGTACAAATTATTAAAAAGCATATCCTACGGAAAAAAAAACCCAGTGAGATGAGAATGAGCTCATATAAATGTATGTGTAAGAGGTTACGGAAATGCAGGTTTCCATCCAAACGTCTGCTTTCCTTTGCGGTTACTTACTACTGGAATGATACGCCAAAACAGCCAATTTATTGTAAACCTTTTAACAAATTATCCAATTCAGTGAGTTTCCCCATTTGTGGAATGAACAGATGTGAACCTGGTGCAGAAATCAAGACGTGAGGACCTAACAGAAGCCTGCATGAGGCAGGAGACTCGCTTACTTGTGCAACAAAATTAAATCAACTACAAACAGAATAAGGTACAAAGTGAAGCCTGTGTTGCTCATTAGACATGCGATTTGAGTTAAACAATTCTTTTTTCTTTTCTTTTTTTTGGATGGAATAAATGTCCTTGAAATTGCAACGGCAGCAATTTGAAAACTACATAATGACAAATACATACTGGTCTTGTGGGAGCAGATTATTGTAATATAGTTTAATGGTAAAGTCTAACCTAACATTTAATAGCAGCGGTGAATGTTTTAACACTTAACGGGATACAATTACTGTTATCCATGAAAGGATTTTCTGAAAACAAGTTTTTCCAGGGTAGAAAGTTCCAAACTATGTGTGTGAACCAAAGTGTGTTGACTATTTCCCATACTGTAACCATGAGAACCATCCAGAAACAAAACGAAGTGGCTTTTGTCTGTCTGAAAATCTCAAATTACATGTTGGACAAGTTCAACAATTTGGACCTAATAGTTCCAGATCGCAGAAATATGTTATTTGTACAGTTTCGGTAGATGCATGTATTGCCATCTGATAAAGCAGAAGTGAAGCTGGCGGACATTATACAGTTTTTTGTTTTTGTTTTTTTAAAGCACACTTGTAGTAAAACAGCTTGGCTTGTGTCTCACAAAAATCTTCAACGAAATAAAAATACACAAGGCAGTATTGTCTCATAAAACAAAATAAAAATCTAAAAGAACTGACGCAACTGAAGTTTTTTTAAATGGTCTTGGCGCGAGTATATTAAAATAATTATTTAAAAATAAAAGCAGTGAGATTTTTTTCCACATATTTTATCTCTTCAATATTTCCTTATTATATATTATACTATACTTTTAACCTATGTACATTACTGTGATGTGTTTTCACAGGCATGTTGTTTCACGGAAGGTTCGGATTACATGGACACTGGCGATAATGATGGTAACAGATCCCAAGATGTCATCATATCAGAAAGCCTCTATAAATTCCTACAAATATAGGACAGGAAGCAATAGATGAGATCGCCTGATATTCCATTAGCTGAAGTAACAAATGAATCACTGCACACATCACTTTTAAAAGCAAATAAAAAATATACATCATTGCAATTTTTTCCTGGTAAATTAGTGGGATTCTATAATGGAATCATCATTCCCGTATGGTCCACAACTGAAGAGCAGAGTGAGGGACGCGACAGTATTTTCCACCTTGAAATGGCTAAATGATAAATAAATAAAAGTTCACCCCTTACCCAGTCTATGTACAAACGCCAGTAACAATTCAGTCCAGAACTAGTAACCTCCACTTTTTCATCCAATCATCTTTGCGGGGTCGTCGCTCAAACATCCACGCGCACATACAAACGCTCACATGTTGGTGTGGTTTTTCCTTTGTATGTTCCCCAGTGGTGATTATTTATGCAAATGAGATGGGAGGGGCCTGTAGTGCCTGGGTGCGACTGTATGGGAGGGGGGCGGAGCACTGTTCCAGGCAGACTCAGAGTTTGTTGTGATTGGTTCACCGTTGAGTCCATCATGTGTCCCACCCTGTGCGGTCTGTGCTCTCCAGTGAGAGGGACTTTGTCTTGTGTGGGGAGGCGGGGCTTGGTGGGCTGCTGAAGTTAGAGCTGTTGGAGGCAGTGGAGTGCCGGGGTGAATCAGAGTCCTGAAAAACAAAAACAAATGAAAATATTGTAAAAACTGTGACACTACCTGCAGAATATATTGATTAAAAGAGTCTCAACTATAATAATCTTACCCCCGGTTTCACAGACAAGGTTTAAGCTAGTCCCAGACTAAAATGCATGTTTCAGCTGTTTAAACTGAAAGTAACTTGCACTGGCATATCTTAAAATATGTTCGTGCCATTGTTTTGTATGGAAGCTTGTTTCCGCCACAGAATAAAAAATTGCGACTTTTTATCTCATAATTCTGACTTTTTTTTCTCACAATTGCGTGATATAAAGTCGCAATCGTGTTATAAAGTCGGAATTGTGAGATATAAACTCGCAATTCTGAAGAAAAAAGTCAGTCTTTTTTTCCTTAGAATTGTACTTTATAACTCGCAATTGCTAGTTTATATCTCACAATTCTGAGAAAAGATGTCAGAATTGTGAGATATAAATGAATGTAATAAGTTATAAGTTAATGTCACAGGGAACGAGTACTATCCTTTGCGATATAAGTCATTTACAGTTTTTCTTTCCATTCATATAATTCTTGTACTTTAGAGTAATTTATTTTATTTTTTTACACGGACATGTGCATGAATATAGATGCAAGTGGATTGTTGCAAGTATGTAAGCACATGGTATGAGTGTGTGAATATGCGTGGCAATAGATGTATGAACGTAAATATGCGTGTGCATACGTATATATGGATGTGTACGAATAAGTATTGCACATATGTATAAAAATATATATGCACATATAGTTTCTCTTTATGTATGTGTGTATATATAGGTATATGATACGTATATACGCATGTATAATTTGTATGCATTCTTATCAAGTTAATTTTACTTAGTCATTTAATTTTACTTATTTTTCTCTTTCCTCACATTTATGTATTCATACCTTTACATGTCTTTATTTACATATTTAGTACAACAGTACTTATAACATTCAGGAATGAGGGCAATTTGAAGTCTTATTTCAACATATCGTATTTCTGTTAATGGTTCCCTGTTTATAAAGCTTACTAAAGAATAAAAAATGAAATAAAAAAAGAATTGCGAGATATAAACGCGCAATTGCGAGAAAAAAGTCAGAACTGAGAGTTTATTTCTCGCAATTCCGACTTTATAATCACGCAATTCTGACTTTATATCTCGAGATCTCAATTGTGAGATAAAAAGTCGCAATTATCTTTTAAAATGTTTAGTTCTGTGGTGGAAACAAGCTTCCATAGTTTTGTCTCAAGATGCACACCAGTAATGTTTTTTTCTAAGACAAGTTTATAAAAGCTACTTAAATTCCCTGAGGCCTAATTCTGGCTTAATCTTAGCTCTGTCTGTGAAACCAGGCCTAAGTCTAAAGTTTTACTTCAAAAACACAAGAAAAAGATGAAGACAATGGACATATGAAGCCTTAAACTACACTACCCTTCAAAATGTATAGGGTCAGTAAAGCTGCATTTATATGATCGAAAATGAAGTAAAAACAGTACTATTGTGAAATAACGGTTGTGAAACTTAAAATAACGGTTTTCTCTTTTACTATATATAATAATATATATATATATATATATTTTAATATACAATAAACTTTATTTATTATTTCATATTCATTTTGAAAATGGTTATGCTGCTTAATATTTTTGTGGAAACCATGATGGGTTTTCTTCAGGATTTATTTTATGTATAGAAAGTTCAAAAGAACAGTTAATTTAATTTTTTTTAAACAATGTGACTGTCAATTTTGATCAATTTAATGTGCCCTTTCTGAATAAAAGTGTTAATTTCTTTAAAAAAAACAACACCACAATTCTTACTGACCCCAGGCTTTTGAGCGGTAGTGCACACATGCAATTACTCCAAATCCTCCAAAGGTGCAAATAAACCCAGTCAAGTGGAATCTGACTTTCAGCAGTTTTTAAAAGAGGATGGCTCTGTAAACATGGCATGCTTGGTTCACCATTTAACATGCCACCATCAAGAGAATATTAATCAGTCTTAAAAGGATAATTCACCAAAAAACATTAGACCCCACTAACTTTCATTGAATGGACATAAACAGTTGAAACATTCTTCAAAACATCTGTTGTGTTCTGCAGAAGAAAGAAAGTCATACAGGTTTGGCACGAAATGAAGGCGAGTATATGATGACAGAACTTTCATTTTTGGGTGAACTATCCCTTTAACAAATGTGTATGTGAACTACATTTTGCTTGATTTAAGGGAAAGTTTACATTAGATACTATTGCATTTGGCTCCCTGATTGGCCTCTGCCATGTCTAAAAAGCATAAAAGTGAGGGTGGTCCTTTAATCCAGCTGCGTTTTTGAGAACAAGGCACTACAAAGGAACTCAAGTGCTCATCCTCAAAAACACATTCATAGCCAGGGGTTCGCAGTTGTCAACTCTGTGAATCTTTGGAGAAATTAGTGCATCGAGTCCAGAATTGAAACACACTCTTCACAAGTATGTTAATGCAAACACTGCAAGCTAAAACAAAGTTCATAACAAAATACACACGTTGTATTTAAGCTTTGCCACAAGGGGCGCTATAGTACATTAGCAAAGTCTTCTTCTACTGTTAATGTTTATTCCTAGCTACCAGAAAAATTACATATTTGGTTTAATGGCCGTCTTTTTTTTTTCTCGTAAAAAAATTAATTTTCACAGGGGCTGGCCAGCAGGAGCAGTATGAAGGCGAAACATGCGGATGGAAGCTTGCCATTCTCAACTGAAGCTCTCTGCTTCACTTGTAGGCAGTGGACGATAAGGCTGTGGGGCTTCAAAAATGGGCAGTGGGTAAAGCACTCTGCAGGGCTGCCCGAGTATGCAGATGACAGCAGGCGTGTTTGTGCGTGTGTGTGTGTTTCACTGCAAACGTGTGGAGTTTACCTTCATCTTACTAAGCAGGGTCCTTAAAGCCCTTTTCAGATCAGGGGTCTTCTCCGAGGGCGATACCGCCTGCCACTGAGAAGGAAAGGGCAGACTGAGTGCCAGAATGGCTTCCACACTTGCTGAAGGAGAATGGGGCGGCCAGGGAGCGCAAAGCGCAGAGATATGGGGAGATGACGGGTGAGATAAGGGCGCGGGTGGGTGGTTTGCTAAGGAGATTGTTGGATGTAGTGGAATGGGGCGGCAGGCATAAAGTGGAGTAAGCACTGACAAAGCTAGGTGGAGGGGAACACAGCGCACTGTTTAACTGCTTTGGGGCAAAGACATTAGAAGTGTTCCACCGTTACAGGCCTCATGGGAAGGGACAGGGCCAGCAGTTTTTATAAGTAAGGAGGTGTGCAGAAAAATCAAACGGGTTTTAGAACAACATAAGGGTGAAAAATGTATCTTTTTTGAGTAGCAATAACAAGTCATTGACAGTCATTTCTGACTTTGTGTTTTCAAATATAAAAGTGGTGTATGAGAGAAAAGAGCCTAAAAAAGATCAAAAACTAACTTTTGTAGACAGTTTTTTCAAGGCCATGTTGCCTGAAAACTGTTTGTGCATAATAACATGTGACTTCACATGCTTAACATCGGAAATATGACTTCTATTTGCAAATTCTAAATGTCATGCAAGCTAAAATATATTGAAGATGTTAAATAAATGTACAGTCTTATTTATTGAAAACCATAAACATTATCCACGCTATTGTACACATGCTTTCTGACAATTCTCAATTGTCAAGCTTGCTGACAATTCTGTAATTTAGGTCAAATAAATGCTATTTTTAATGCATTATATGGTCAATATACATAAAGATTGTGACAGCAGGAGAAAGCAATGTAGAAGTTAATGGAAAAACTATTAAAATTAATAAAACTGTCACTACAGTGATCATTTTCTCCTCCACCATGGTTAAAGTTTAAGGCCGTCCAACTTATCTCCAATAATTTTCCCAGTCGTAAATAAGACTTGTCATTCATGCCCAATTTCCGATGAGGAAACTCGTATTTACAATAATTCCTATAGCATGTGAAGTCAGCATAAGGCTCAAGTTGAATTGTCACAGATGCATTTGGTCATTTGCCGTGATGTCCCTGCATAGTGCAAATCTGCCATTAATGTGATGAGGTAATGAAGATACCACTGTCCTGATTCCTCCTACATCATGACTCACCTCTCTATCAAACTGAGAGAGTGGCGCTTCGCCCACATCCATCCCTCCTCCTGACGACAGCGAGCTCTCTGAAGGTGATGTCATGGTCTGGCGTTTCGAGCTGTAGCTGCTGCTCGACAGCTCCCTCCTCAGAGCGCTGCCGTTCTGAGAGGACGTCCCTGATAAAGAGGACAAGAAAGAAGTGGGTTGGGAATGAAACGCATGGAAATCTAATAAGTATAACAGCAGCCACGCATGTGTACTTACGCATTCCTAGACCACTGCTTGCGCTCATGGAACGACCAGGTTCGGCTCGGTTTTTGGTGATTGATGGGATGCTGACGGATCCACTGAACCCAGCACGATTGTCCTGAGCACGCACATTCTACAGGTTACACAGAGAAACACCACACACACACACAGAACAGTGACACAAGCATGCAATGAGTGAGACAAACATGACTTGATGAAAACAAACTATGGGTTTCAATAATGATCTTTATGATATCATGTTGCTATCAACACATATTCAATACAGGATGCATGAATGACCCATGACACATCAATAAATGTAGAGAGAAGACTGTCACATGATCCTTCAGAAATTGTTCGAATAAGCTGATTTGGTGCTCAAGAAACATTTCTTATTGTATCATGTTGAACTTTTTTTTGCAGGAACATTTTTGGATACTTTTTTTTCAGGATTCTTTGATGAATAGAAAGTTTGAAAGAACAGCATTTATTTGGAATAGAAATCTTTATAAATGTCTTTACTGTTACTTTTGATCAAATGTAATGCCTCCTTGCTGAATAGAAGTATTAATTAAAAAAGAAAAAATGACAGTGACTTGATAAATGACCAGAATACAAAGCAAAATTACAAAACTACAAAACAAAATGAGGTTGTAAAAGCATATTCTGACTTCAATACAAGCCGAGCTCAATAAACAGCATTTGTGACAATGTTGATTGCCACAAAAATAAATTTGACTCGTTTTCTTTGAAAAAAGCAAAGATCAAGGTTACATTGATTCACTTACAGTGTAGGTGAAGGGGGGCAATTTTTGGAGGATTTAAAAGCTTATTGTTAAAAAAGAATTCTGTTGAGACGTGTACATTATTAGTTACACATAAAATGTAAATTGGCATATAAAAGGTTAGTGAGCAATTTTTCAGACTAAAATCATGTTAACATGCATATTGTTTATATTTTGAGTATTTCAACTAACAAATTATCCCCTTTCAGGTATAATCCTCCTGATTATATTGTCTGCTATATTTACTTCTTATTTATTAAATCCAGGCAATTGGTTGATGAAACATTGATTAAAATGCGTTGCCCGAACGACAAATCTCCGACAGTAAACTGATGCCCCATTCTGCTTTTTCGCGTCTAGCTGTTGTGACGCGAGCAATAACGGCCGCGTCCGGTGTAGACAGTGTTAAAGCTCATTCTGTCTATAACGCTACGTTACACAAGCAATCATTTATATAATTGTTACACTATGTTTCACGTTTAGTACATTTTGCTTACTACTTATTTAAAAGTAGTATAAAAGTACTGTACATATGTAATTAAAAACGTTTTCATTATGATATTATTAATTTTACTTTAGTAAAAAGATCTGAGTTCTTCCTCCACTGGTAGAGATTAGAGGAATTAAGACTAAAAATAGAAGATAATAAGGTTTTGTCAGTGACACTTTTGATATATGTATTGATACAAGTTATGTTTTATATAACGTGAATAAATTAAAAGACAAAGTCGTTAGTGGAGATTATGCAACAGTATTTATAATATAATATAATATAATATAATATAACATGCAATGCAAACTAGTTTGGTTACAGCTCAAATGTATCATTCTCATTCTATCATTCACCCTGTCTCCATTACATATCTTTGTATGTTACAAGTGTTTGATCACCACATTTGAGTGATCATTGCAAAACGTTTATATATTTATTCTGTTTATACTGTGTATTCTATATACAGTACCCATCAAAAGTTTGTACACACCAATAGGAAAGTGTGTCCAAACTTTTGGCTGGTACTGTCCTATAATACACATACATAATATTGCTACTGTATTATAATATACACATAAATAATATCGGCCGATATATCGGTATCTGTCTTTTTTTGTCGGTATCGGCCCCCAAAAATCCATATCGGTCGGGCTCTAATATAGAAAAGGAGTGAAATAAATTGTTGTAGTAATCAACATTATGCCACAAATGCTGTCGATTGAGCTTAATGTGTACTAAACCCAGAATATTCTTTTAAAAGATCAGCCTCTCACCATTGGCAGATCTCGGAGGATCTGCATTCCATCTCCAGGCCCCATATGTGCCACGTGGTTAAAATTAGTAGGATTTGAGATCAGCTTGCTCCTCCTCTCAGGATCTTTCAACATTTCTCTGCAAACACACCAGTTCATATAATAGCCTTACAATGACTATAATGACATTTTGAAACTAAGAAATTAGTTGGATGTTGAAACCAGACCTAAAAAAGTAAGCTACAAATGCCATATGAAGTTTAATGAACGGTTTAATTAAAAGTGCATTTTCAGCACAGTAGTACACAAATATGTGTGTGTGTGTGTGTGTGTGTGTCAATCACCTCCTCTGCAGTAGTCTCTCCTCCTCAGGAATACGGAATGAGAATCGTCTCTTGTTGCTCATGTTGCGTACCATCTGCTTCCTGCTGTTATCACACACTTCAGGCACCACCAGTTCATCCCCCTCTAAACACACACAAATAATGCATTTTCAGACATATTATTCAAATCTGAATTATTCATTATTTCAAACGGCACTACTAAACCAAAGGCAGAAACATCAACACCCAACTCAAGATTTTTGTCACGATTTATGCATTTGACTGAATCATGGAGAGACTGCTGTTACCTGCAGTCTTGTTTCTGAAGTAGACGAGTCTGACCGTTTCTAAGCCCAGGAGATTCAAAGAGCCATCCATGTTCAACGGCCGGACCTGCACAGAGCCAGTGAGATCCTGGGATTATTTAGTCATTTAGAAGATGACTCATTTACGGTTTCAGTAAATAAATAAATAAAAAATCTAGCATTTTTGTCTTAATTGCAATATATATATTTTATTTTTTATTTTAGTTAGTTAACAAATGTATTAAATCGACATAAACACAAATTTGAGCACAAGGCTAATGGTAATGTCTCATTAAACTGCAATAAACTCTGTTGCTTTTCTGAAGGTATATATATGAACATTTCTTAAACATAGATTCAAAGATTATAATTATAATATACATTATATTTAAAAATGTAATGTGCTGCTTAATATTTTTGTGGAAACCGTGATAGATATATTTTCAGGATATATATATATAATAGAGTTCAACAGAACAGCATTAATTTGAAATAAAAAAAATTGTAACAATGAAAAAGTCTTTACTTTACACTTACATAAATGTAATGTGTTCTTGCTAAATAAAAGTATTTATCAAAAATAATGTTTCATTCAATTTATCATTTTGATTGGTTGCAGCTGGGTGCATTTGACACAGGAAATAATATATATACACACAACACCATTCAGGTGTGCAACAGTTGTTCATTTATTATAATTTAATATTTAAAACTCTTCTGAAAGTGAAAAAAAGCAAACCTTTTTGAGAGGAATGGTCTGAATCCATTCCATAGTGTTCACATCAAACACATCTACTGCATTTTCACTGTAGACTGACAGGTAGGGGGCGTTGTAGCCTGTGAGATATAAAACAGCCACAAGGTCAATCCAACCAAACCTTTTCACTGCCACACCGTTTAAGCAGAGGATTAACATCTCTCTACTCAGTACTCACAGCAGGCGGTGGGCGTCGCGGGCCACATCAGCTCCTGCTGGCGTGAGCGTCTGCCATGTGTGTCCACGTACACTGCAATTTTGCTGAAGCAGAGCAGCATTTCTTTATTGGAGATTTCCACTGCGCAAAGGGCATCCAGGTTTTCAGCCTTAATAAACGCCAATGTGGGGTCATCTGGATGGAGTAAGCTAGCCGGAGGGATTTCTCCGTGCAAACTGTACCGAATGAAGCCCGCTTGGTAGCCTACACATAATTGCTGGCTGAACAGCGCCATCCACTGGATAGTTCCTGGAGCCTGAGATTTAGAAAGGGCTGTTGTAGTTGCTGTGTGCTAGCAAAGACAATCTTTGCGATCTAATGAGTATGAACACCAATTACATCTGAATATACTTGATCTGAAAAAAAAAGAGGTTTTGAATACTGTACTTGTATGTCCACGAGATGGCAGTGGCGGGATTTGCTCTTGTTAATTTCGAAGCAGGAGATCTGCCGTTTAATGGCAAAACAGAAGCAGACGCCATTGCGCACCACACCGGACACAAGCGCCTGGCAGTTTTTAGTATCTGCCACCTTTATCTTGTCAATCTCCCTCCCGTCGAGCCCCGCCATTGGGACCAGACACACTTGTCGGTTCCTGCCCGAGATGACGGCCAGGAGGTGCTCTGTGGGCATCAGTTCTATGTGATGCACTTTCTTAATATCACCCACGCGAACGATTTCTAGCAGAAAGAACAAAAATGTTCAGTGGATGTTTGTCTTGCATCAGCAATTTCAGTTTAAATGTGTATGCGGTTCAATAACGATAGTGGACGCATAACTAATGCATAAAGTGCAACAAAGCCAAGAAAGAACTGTTAAATCTAACAAATCATTCATTTTGATAGTTTACAACCTTTAATAGATTTGTAAAGACTGATCTAACAAATAGAGAAAAATAGGGGGGAAAAACATTATTTTGCTGCTTATATCCAATGAAATGTTTACTCAGTCTGTCAAAATGACAGATAATTGTTATTTTTAGTCCCGCCTCTGAGATCAAAATATTCAGTCGTGCTCCATTGTAATCTGTTGTTTTCATTTTCCAAAAAATTTAATAAATGTCTAGCATTACAATGCAATAGACCCATTTTTCCTGTCAAAATGATGGAGAGCATGTCAATGTTTTTAACATTTGAAAATTACAGTCATTTCTGAGTAAACTTATTACCCTGAATCAACCCGGTAGCTTATATATCAGCATTTCTGGGTTTCGAATCAACAAACTTTCAGTTACCAGTCCAGATTTTTGACCACTAGACCACACAACCAAGTTTAATAGACAATGAAGAAGTAAAAGGATTAAAGATTGAAGTTTTACCATCTTTGGTGACATGGATGACGAACAGGCCCTCCTCATTCCCCAAAGCAACCCGCTCATGATCTAGACACAATCAAACATTTTTGGTTAAACACTAGAAAAGGGAATTACTATTTGTTCTTTAACATTGTGTTGATCTGACAAAAGTTGTGTGAGTCTCTGTACCTATAATAGCAGCAGTTTGGGTGGTTTTGATGAGAGGAAGCGTGCTGTCGTAGGCTTCTTTAGGCACGTAGACGAAACGCTCCTTCAGCTTGTTTTTCCTCAGGATGCGCTGCAGCTCGTTCAGAGCGCACACCCACTTCGTCCTCTCTTGCTCGTTGTCGGCCAGGATTAGGATGCACGTCTTCTGACTGGCGGAGACGGACAACTGAGATGATGTTACCTGTGGAATGAATGGATAGCACTGCATATAAGGTAATTCAAAAATGTCTTTAAATTAAATAACTAAACTCTGCATAAGGCTATAGTGAGTCCAGTCATGATTATTACATAATCACCTGGTTGCTGTTATTTGACATTTATTGTGTGGTGATGGTGATGCGTGATGAATGATGAAAGTGAAGATTTTAACACAAAAATAAATTACTATACACTATACATAGTGAATACATTAACACTTGAACTGAGAAGAATGGCAGACTGTCACAAGGCAAGTTTTAGAGATCAGATTTTTGTTAGAACTCAATTTAGACAAAATGTGTAGTTACTTTATTTTGCTTTTCTATGGCAAAAACAACAATTATGAAAATTAGAAGAAATTGTTGCGCTCTAAATTGACCAAAAAAATCCTTTTTCTTCAGGTGCATAGAGCCAAGGGAATATGGAAAACGAGCAAGAAGGTGGCTGGCCGCACACTGGATTCAGTCCAGACTACAGAAGTCTATCAAAACATTTTTTATTTTCTGGATTGCATCGTGCAAAAAGTGCAAAGTGATTAAAACAAATGGACAGGAGCAGAAATTTCTGCACACTCCTGGAGCACTGAAGATAGCAATGTGCTGAAACGTCTGCTCCTGTCCATGTTTTTTATTCATTTTGCACTTTTTGCACGATGCAATCCATTAAATAAAAAAAAATGTTTTGATAGACTTCTGTAGTCTGGACTGAATCCAGTGTGCGGCCAGCCACCTTCTTACTCGTTTTCAATAACAACAATTATATCATATATATTAATTATATTGCAGTAATATTCTAAATAAATATTTGTAAGCACTTTTTAAAAGAAAATTCCAAGTTCAAAAAGAAATTCAAATTACTTTTCTCAAGGTAGACTATGCACTAATGTTCAAAAGTTTGGTGTCAGTAAAAAAATAAAAAAATAAAAAAATAAATAAAAAAGATTAATACTTTTATTCAGCTAGGATTTATTCAATTGATGGCAATAAAGACATTTATAATGTTAGAAAAGATTTCTATTTTGAATAAAATACAAACAAAGTGCATGTATGTTCTTACCCTAAAAATACAGGGGATATCCTTCTTGTTAGCATGAATGACATCAGACTCCAGAACCGAGCTGGCGGAAAACTCTTCATCCCTGCTCAGGATAGAGAGTCAAACGCAATATATTGAAATATTTCATGACATATTTGACTTAAATATTTGAGCATCACATTTGAATGAACACCTCGCTCACCTCATGTCGATGACCTGGTTAACTATGACACCAGGCTGGGCACCTTTCCCTTCTCCAAGCTCATACAGGAAGAGTTTGAAGTCACAAACCACCGCCCAGACCCTCTGCCAACCTCTTTTCACCCCTGTGGGCTTTGGCACCTGGAAAAGACAGTCAAATCTCCATTTCAAGGCAGCCAAAAAAAATGTGTGGCTAATAGTGCATAGACAAACGAACAACAATGGGAAAGGTAGTATGTGCCTAATTCAGATGACCATAAATAAAGACAGCAAAGCAAATAGTGAGGAATATATGAAGAGCAGAACAAATCTTACCCTAAGATGTCCCTCATATGCAGTCCCAATGCCCCTCTGAGCATCAATTCCCAATTTTCCCTTTGTTTGGTCAGGAGCGACGGGGCACACAGAGGGGGCTTTATCAGCACAGGTGACGTGACAGGAGAAGTTGCAGACTAAGGAGAGATGGAGGACACAGGCACTGAGTATTACAGAGCATTTTGTCAATAAGGCATCCTGGGATTGGGGCACATTTAATAAACCAATGTGAAAGGAAAGGTTCACCCTTATTTTATTCCAAACTGGAATGACTATTTCTTCAGTGGAACACAAAAGGGAAGATTTTAAAGGATTATACTGGTTATCGTTATGCGTTCCTCAGAAGAATTAAAGTTGTACGGGTTTGATCATCTCGAAAACAAAAAATGTCATATTCACTGTTGTCAAATTCACATTTCACACCCAGCTTTCATTTCTCTTGTGTTGTCCTCACCTTCACAGGCACATCCCTGACGGATAAGTCCCACCATGAGAGAGGTGCACTGATTACATTTGGTGGGAACAGTGAAGGACTTCACAATAAACTGGTGCGCCTTGGGCTGTGGAGCAGAGAACGTCAGCCATGTAATTAAACTATTTCCATAGATGTCCCAATTGAAATAGAGTCCTTTTATAATCACAGTAACAGTATATATTACAATACAGTTGTTTTTGCTGGAAATTCATAAAAAAAAAGTTTTGGATAATCTGCTAATATTAATACTTAAATAGTTCTGCGACACATATGTATAGCACTGTACAATCATTACAGCATAAATTTTTGCAAGACATTAATACGAAATTAGAAATTGATACTTTGTTATGCATTACATTAAGATTTCCAATTCAAATAAGTGCTGTTCTTTTTTAACTTTCTTTCATCATATAATCCTAAATACAACATATTGTGTTTTCCACTAAAATAAGTAGCAGAACTGTTTTCAACATTGATAATAAGAAGAATGTTTCTTGAGCACCAAATCAGCATATAAGAATGATTTCTGAATGATCATGTAACACTGAAGACTGGAGTTATGGCCGCTGAAAATTCAGCTTTGCCATTGCAGGAATATAAAATACTATATATATATAAATATATTTTTTGAATGGTAGTGTAATCTATACAGGTTGACACATTGTACAGATTACGTAAATAGTCAGATATCGGCATTGTGCCCAGATTTTATGGCCTAAATCCCTTGTGTTACCTTAGGTGATGAGTGTCCCAAGCTTCCGTAGCCTGATCTGCCTGTTGGAGTCTGAAGACTACGTGACGTATGGTCAATTAACTATAAGAAGGGTACATTAACATATCAGTGCATTTTATCATATAAACAAAGGTCACGGTAAGAGCTAAAGTGATGAGTAAAAATACTGTTATAATTCATGTCGTTCCAAACCTGTATGACTTTCTTCTGTGCAACACAAAAGGCATAAACGTTAAATGCCGGATACAGGCTGGATCACTTTATTTATGGAAAAGATTGGCCAGTACATCTGCTTTTGTGCTTCACAGAAAAAAAAAAAGCATATTGGTTTGGAATGACATGATAGTGAGTAAATCCTAACAGGATTTTCATATTTGGGTGGACTATCCCTTTAAGAGTCCAAATGATACCTCAATAGGCTCCATGTCACTGGCGGTGGATGGGGACCGTGAGCGTGATATGTGGCGAGATCTTGAGTCTTCATCTCTTGATGGAGTGTTGGAGGGAGTGAAATCTGCTGAGTCAAGCTAAGAAGCAAAAAGATGATAATTATCTTTAATAAAGGAGTCATACAGCACAGACTGTGACATCAGAAGGACATGCCACCATGCAGAGTGAAACACACTCAAAGTGTTACATTAAGCCCATAAAGCTTATCATGACAATAACACTTTTACTGGAATTACACCCTCAAAGCAGAACAAAGCATGTGCACCCAGGCTCCAAACCAATGAGTAAAGGCACAATATTTCCACTACACAGAGACCACACACCAACTATACATGCAAGACAGAATGAAGGGCAGAAACACAAACCCATGGAACTACATGGAAACCATTTCCACACTTTATGAGGGTCTTACATTAAAGTGATCTGTAAAAGATTAGTTCACTCAAATGAAAATTCTTTCATCGTTTACTCAGCATCATGTCTTTGCAAACCTGTATGACTACAGCATAACTCTTCAACAAACAATTACACTACTGCTCAAAAGTTTGAGGTTGGTAAGATTTGTTAATGAAGTCTTTTATGCTCATCAAAGCTGCATTTATTTGATCAAAAATACAGTAAAACCGTAAAATTGTGAAATATTATTACAATTTAAAGTAAATGTTTTCTATTATAATACATTTTAAAATGTAATTTATCCTGTGATGATAAAGCTGAATTTTCAGCAGTCATTCATCCAGTCATCAGTGTCACATGATCCTTCAGAAATCATTCTAATATTATCAATGTTGAAAAACCTATGCTGCTTAAAATTTTTGTGGAAACCGTGATCTTTCAGCCAACTTTGATGAATAGAAAGATCAAAAGAACAGCATTTATTTTAAATAAAACATTTTGTTCCATAATAAATGTCTTTACTGTCAGTTTAGATCCATTTAAAATTCAATGCATCCTTGCTGAATAAAAATATCTTACCGACGCCAAACATTTGAATGGTAGTGTACTTCCCCTTTTCCTCGTATACAAAGCTATCGTAGCTTTTGTAGTTTGACAGTCTTTGTATGAAAAAGAGGAGAGTACAAACTCTTACTAACTTCTTCGAACCAAGGAAGAAGTATGCATCTTGAGGGAGAGTAAATTATGAGAAAATTTTCATTTTCAAGTAAACAAACTTATTTTTGTCTTTATAATCTTTATACGAGAGCAAAAGTTAAAATTAGATCCAAATACTGAGCCAAGTAAATGAATTCTATATCCTTCCATTTAAAAGGCCTTTTGAAATGTACTATAAAAGCACATGGTATGGAAAATAAACCACCAAGTTTAATTAACCAACCCAGACAAAAACCCAGTTTCTCTGAAGTATATTCATATGGTATATGCATTTGAATAGATGAAAGGAAGTTTCCCAAACACATTTCAGATGCATTTAAGCATTAAAGGTCCCATGCAATACAGATATCACCACAATCAGCTGCCACCGATGCAGTTAGCAAAACAAGCCATCACAACCACAGGAGAAAAACAATATGACAGGGGGATTTTACTGTGACGCAGGACAAAAGTGGGTCTTACACGTCTGGTTTTGCTTCCGAGACCAAAAGAGGGTGACCGCTTCATATGTAGAGAGAAAGAAGACGAGAAGAGAGTCAAACTTCATGTGCAATGTCAGCTGGAAAGGATAAAGGCCTGGGACGACAGGCAGGAAAACGGAGGGAAGGGAATGAGGGCATGTAAGAACACGTCTAATCTGTGGATGGATTTCTGAGTATAGTTTACGTGCACAAAGAAATCACTTCACATTAAAGAACTCCAAGGAGTCACTACCAAAGAGACTGAGGATCAGGATGTAGGATCAGATAAGAAAAACATAACATCGGTAGAATGTAAAAACAGTTCAATATTGAATTCAATCCTGAAAAGTATCAATAAAAAGGATTTGAGAAGTGAAAGAATTACTTTATTTCCCAATTTGTCTGTACTGTATTTTTTATGATTTTTTTGAGTATTGTGCTATTAGCTTGGCAACATGCTAATGTCAAACTCAACAGAAAGCTGTTTTCTGATATTATACCTGTAGGAGTTTCATAACGGGACTAAGGCTTTTGTTTGTCTGCTTTTAAATGTGTAAAATGAATGATGTAAAAAGACATTGCACTATAACATGGCTGAAGGAGAACTTACATCTTCCCAAAATTCAACTAAAGAAGATGAAGAGGAAGAAAATGAGTCCTGATTGGCAACAGAATGAAAAAAAGCAAAAAACAATAACTTTACACATTATGACAGGCGAAGAAAAAAAACAGAAAATAATAAAACAGATCAGGAAGTATCAGAAGAATACAGAAAACAAAAAGAATGATGAAAATGACTTTTTTTGGAAACCAGAGCGACCTTCTATGCCGATGTTTTCATGAACAACACCTGGGATCTCAAACTTACATCAAACTGATCCAGAGCAGAAGTGGGCGCATTGAGGAATGCCAAGAAGGAATTCTGGGAATCCTGGTGCTTCACACCTACAAATGACAGAATCTTATTAAAAGATCTATTTAAATTTCACAAAGCCAGAACTGTTGTTAGCATGTGACAGTTTGAAAAGCAATATGCTGCACAGATCATGTGGATATTTGATTGTCATCAGTGTTGTAAATTAATTTTTGTTAATTGAAATAAGGCGGATATAGAATAAAATAAACAAAAATAAAATGGTAACGATGGCAACTAACATTAACAAATAAGTTGAAGTACAAAAACAAAATTACTCAAACTAAACTGCAATAAAAATGAATTAATGCTGTATAAAATTTTTTTTAATAAATGACATAATAAAACAGAAAATATGTGACCCTGGATCACAAAACCAGTCACAAGTAGCACGGGAATATTTGTGGTCAAAATGATAGATTTTTCTATTTTGCCAAAAATCATTAGGATATTAAATAAAGATCATGTTTCATGAAGATATTTAGAAAATTTCCTACCGTAAATATCTAAAACATTTATTTTTGTGAGTGAATGCAGCACAATCGCAAACATAAATAAACAACTTTAAAGGCGATCTTCTCAATGTTTGGATTTTTTTGCACACTCAAATTCCAGATTTTCAAATAGTTGTTTCTCGGCCAAATATTGTCATATCAGCTTATTTATTCAGCTTTCAGATGATGTATAAATTTAAAAAAATTGACCCATGTGATGTGGTCCAGGGTCACATTTGTAAATAACACAGATTGTTACCTCTTCTCAGCCTTAGCTCCTCTGTCTCCTTCCTCAGCCTCTCAATTTCCACCAGCAGCTCCTGGTTTCTACTATCGGATTCTTGCAATTTGCTGTGAGACAAAAATAACAGACTGAAAACTATTTCACTCTATTTAAATTCACCTCATTCAAGAAGAGAATGTGAACAAAATAAACTAAGTTCAGCCAATTCACCAAATAAAAAATAAAAACGAAGAGAATATCAAAACTATTCACATAAAGGGTGAAACAAATATTTGTTGAGCTGAAAAAACAAACAAATATTAGACTTCAAATCAAATCAGCAAACAAAATCTCTGTAGTTTCAGTAGACTTGAGCAGAACTATGTTGACATGTGTGGCCTCACCATTCTGTGGCAATGCTGGATGCCTTGACTTTGTTAAGCTCGTCCTGGATGGACTGTTTGGCTCTGATCTCGGCATCCAACGCAGACTGCAGCTCCAGACGCGCAGACATGTCTAACTTAGCAAAGCGCCTCATCTTCCACGGCATGTCCTGACAAAGCGAGAGAGACCCACCACATCAGAAGAGCAGGAATAAGAGGATATGCGTTTCATTCTTATATGCTGTGTGCGTGTCTCACCGTTCCTCTAGCTCCCAAGCTGGTGTTCCTGAGCCCTTCAAGCTCCTCTGTCATTTTTGTGGCAAGAGCTTGAAGGTAACCACGAGCATCCTTCTCGTCGCTCACCCTGCACAGATTAGCTTAGTTCACCTTAACCTCGAAATGAAGCATAACATCTGTGTTTTTATTTAAAACTGAAAAGTGATGAATAGTCACAAGATGGCCACTTGATCTGCATTATCTGCATGATCTGGATCTGCACAGCCATGCAGATCTGGGTAAAGGTCACCATCATCATGTCTTTCTCTGCAGGTGTGATGGCAAGCGGCTGAAGGTAGGGGGCTCCACTCACCACTGGATGATCTCAGTTATCTGGGCCTCCCAGTGGGCAACGCTTTCCTTCTTATCAGCCAACTCTCTCATCTCCTCCTCCAGCTGCCTGTGACTACTGCTGAGCTGCTCATACATCGAGTTCAGCTGAAGAGAGAAAAAGAGACCACAAAGAGACAGAAGAGTAAAGATGGGAGGAAGCAGACAGATGGAGATTGGAAGGATAAGACAATATGTATATATGGATAACAATGGCTTTATGTGGTTAAGTTGGTTGTCATTGTTATCAGTGTTGTTATTGTTAACTGAAATCCATTTAAACTTTAAAAACTAGTTTCAGTAGATCTACTTGATATGTGTGATCTCACCATTTTGTGGCAATGTTGGATGCTTAAAAAACAAATGAAAATAGAAATGTTGTTTGGTTATTTGCTAGATGGCTAATCACTGGCCCAGTCAAAAGAGCTCAGTCACAAGGCTCTTGAAATTGGAAAAGTCCATCCTTAAGTATAAATCTATGCCATTTTTCTGTGATTAGAAAAGTAATAGCACATTTTGTATTTTATCCCACCCTTGATCAACCTCACTAGTTTTTATCAGTTCTTTGTTCTGTAGGAAACTGAATGTCCAAAAGACAGGAAGCAAACAAACTTGTTACGGCAAGTCTATACAAAACTTCTGTAGTGCTCTTTTTATTGGAATGTGACTTTATTTAGGCATTTTACATCCTGGTTCAATTCCTTCCAAATGCCATCATTCTTGCTTATGTTTCCAAACCCCATCCAATCTGGCATTTGACATGACAGCCCTGGCCGGCTGCGCTATTGTTTTAAACTGCCTTTGTGTTTTGGGTTTCCATGTATTTTTACGAAATGAACAATGTTTAATATCCATGCCACCAAAAATAAGGAGCCCTTTAATATCTGATATGTCCAAGCTTGCAGAATTATTTGACTGGCTGATTCCGATTTTACCTCGCGGTCCAAAGTAAACAGTGGCTGAGCCAAGAAGCAATTTTGTTTAAGCGTGTGTGGTTACAATCTCTCTCTAAGAATGTTAGCGGATTTCAGAAGAGGGTGCCAAAGGAGAAGGGGGAATTTCAGACAGGATTTGATGTATACTTTTTGTGATGAAAGAGACACAGGCTAATGAATATCATGAACATTGGCACATGTGTTTTTGAGAGTGATACAGATCTCACCTTCTCCACTTCACTTGTAAGCTTCTTGTTATCGTCTGTCAGATGGGCTCTCTCCCTCTCGTACTTCTGCTTGTTCTCGGTTTCAAACTCCTCTCGCTCAGTTTGGCTATTGCAAACACAATAATGAACATGATGAAGTTTGCAGTACAGCTGCATTCTGCTACCATGGAGTTTTTTTTAACACAAACGATTCAGTGTAAAGAAACAAATCTACAGGTTCACATTGGTGGCTCAAGAAAAACTGGTGGTTTCATCTTCAAATATCAAGACCATGAACGATTCGCAGACCACAGTTGGTTATTATAGTCAATAGATTCAAATTCAGATTTATGCCTCTAAACGCCATATCTCTGGTCCTTCAATTTGGCCTTTCTGTGTAAGTGGGCAGCAGACAAGAAAAGCTGTAAATATCTGCTTATGAGAAGGCTGAGTGTGCCAGCAACTAAATAATTACATGATGGAAAGAATGAGTTTTGATATAGTTATACATGTACCTTTCTCTGCGGGTTTTCTCCAGTTTGTCTTTAAGCATGAGAATCTCTTTCTGGAGTGTGAGGTGTTGACCCTCGGCATCACGTAGCAAGTTCTTGAGGCCCTTCAGCTCAGTGCTGTGGAGCGTCTCCCGGCGACACAACTCCTCCTCGTACTGTACGTTCTTCTTCTCCAGCTCTGCCCGCATGCGCATCAGCTCCTGCTGCTGGTCTGAGCTCGGCGCTGCGTGAGACGGCCCAGTCTGTTTTAACTGCTGCAAGGCATACATATGTGAGTGTAAAGAAGAAGAAAAGACTAACGCTGCAACCGAAATCGCATACTTAAATTTTTATTTAGTATGACACGTTTTAAAAAAATCCGCTCTATATAGCATCAATATGGGTAGTATGATTGAAATTTGGACGTACTACATCCGCCATGTTGTTACTGTCGCGTGACCTACCACCGTAAGTTGCGTCACTTCACTTCCATTCATAAATCTCCTCCCAAGGGCTCAGGGGATCGTAAAGGGTCCATCGAATGCGCACTTCAAAATCTAGGCGGAAGTAGTAGGTCAGCCGCCGACTTTTCTCTGACTATTTTTCAAATACTATGTATTTGGACTAGGGCGGTCAGTTAAACGTGTTATTAATGGCGTTAACACAAACCCATTTTAACGGCGTCAATTTTTTTATCGCGAGATTAACGTTCTTTTTGGCCTAGCAAACTTTGTAGTTTTTTTCCACATGCTTTTGCAACAGGATGCGGCATGCGCGGCGCTGCGCACTATGAAAACAATTGAATTGTTCAACAATTGAATTCATTTCAATCATGATTTCAATGGCTTGTGCCGCGCAAGGATGTTTTGTTGCTTTGTCGACCAAAGCACAAGCGCAGTGGCGCGCACGCCGCGGTCAAACTTTAAAATAGGTCAACTTTTGCCGCTGCGTTCTGTGACAATTAACCCAGCGGCCAGCGCTGCGCATTCCGCGTCCTGTCTGAAAGTGAAACTACAACACCACACCGGATCTAGCTAGACCAAAAACAACAGGCACGCAGCACACACTTGTTTGGGCTTGCCAGCCAGCCAAAGAGTAGTAGGCTGGGTTAACGTTACGTTTTGAGTGGATGACGAGCGCAAGACGCCGAAATGGATGCCAATAAGATTCTGAATGGATAGTTTACTAAAAAAAAAATTCCAAATGGTTCCATTGACAAGACCAAAGTGATCCGTGTGTTTTGTCGTTGTGAACTGAGCTATCATCACAGCACGTCCAGTCTGAAATACCACTTGATGGGCAAGCACACACACAGCTGATGCGGATGTGAATTCTCCACCCCCTCGTCAATATCAGTACCTCGTCAGTATTTATTTCACCCTTTTATTGATGGACAGTGTTACATTGTGTGAGAGATTATTTGCTTCAAGTGAGAATGTTAGTGTGAAATTGAACACAGTATATGCCAATGTTGTTTTCAATAAAAAACATTTGCACAAAGCAAGCCGATCCACTTTTCCATGTTGAGCATTAAAATGAGAAAAAAATAATGGGACAAAAAGAAATATTTAGAATAGATAAAAATGTGTGATTCATTGCGATTAATCGTGAGTTAACTATGACATTAATGTGATTAATCGCAATTAAATATTTTAATCGTTTGACAGCACTAATTTGGATTTACTAATCTTTTAGTGTACTGTTTTCTGCATACTACATAGTAGAGCAGTATTTGATTTCGGACGCAGTGTAAGAGAACAAGAGAAAAGGAGGAAATGAGTGTATAAAAGTGTTTTTGTATGCAAGTCATATTTCATATTCCATTTATTAATGTATATTAGTGTAGTCATGCACTGTCACCTTCATTCCCTCCAGCTCCTCTTCTAGTTGTCTACTGAACTGTTCAGTTCTCTCTCGTAGCTTTCTCTCCTTCTGAGCTTCTGCCGCCTGCTCCTCAGCTTGGGCCTCCAACTGAAAGGACAACACCACAAACATCAAATATGCAGCCATCAAATCCACAAATATGATACTACTGATGATTGCTGGGGCACTGCATCAAAATTAAAGCCATATTGACTTTGCTTATATAGTGGTCAAACACCAGTAAGTTTCAGCAGGGTGGGTGGTTTTGAAGCATATACCTCTTTGCGCATTTTCTCAGCCTTGCGTATCTCTAGCCGCAGAGCCTCTAGTTTTTGCGACACTCCTTCCATCTCCTCTTCTTTGTCTCGGAACTGTCGGCTCAGCCGCTGCTTTTGTGAGCGCAGATCACTCAGCTGTTCGTTTAGCTCAGAGAACTCCTTTATGGCCATCTTCTTTTGACTGTGAGCCTCCTTCAGCTCCTTCCACTGAGCCTTCACCTTCTCTCCCAACTCCAGTAGCTCCTTCACATATTCATTACAGAATCACCGTTAATATAACTTACCTTCTAGGATCAACTGAAGTCATTTAGTTAAAGAGTAATCTGTTATGGCACAGTTAAAGATTAAAGTCAGCTCAGGTCGCTGTGACCATTAAACTATGCCAGCAAATCATAAACAAGGGAATTAGTTGGTCAATTATGGCAATTACCCTGAAAAAAAACACAGCATAGAGCAGCTTAAAGTGGCTAGCTTGTCTTCCAGTCTAGCAAAGCTGTCTGTTTGGATGGTTTTTAGAACACTTAAAACCATACAAGCCTTAAAGGAGCTGTCCCTTAAAAACCTGACAGAGGGAAAAATAACTGTTTTCCACACAGTGGTGTGGAATGTCAGATTTTTAAGGGACAGCTCCTTTAAGGCTTGTCAGTAACTGGCCACTGTTATGATTGGCTAACGTCATTGCATAGGAAACAGTATCAACGCCCACTGGCTAGTGGCTATTGCATGGGAGTAAGTGTTTTGAAAACAATATCCAGATAAAACCGTCATTTACAGAGAAAAAGCATTATGAATTTGTTTACTTATGATTTGTTGCAGCTGCTGTCAACAAACGTTTCTTTGCGAACTCTCTATTACACCGTGCTTCGTTTACTAAACAATCTGCAGTCAAATTCTCTGAACAAACATATAATCCTTCGACACGATCTGAGACGCCTTTAAAATAAACAATCCATTTGTTCCTGACCCTGGTAATCTTCTGAAGTCTGGTACAGGGACGCAAACAAGCTGTTTTAACTGGACGCGTCAAAGCGAATGTTCCTTCACGCTTCTATTTACTTTTCCATTTGTCTTGTTGACAGACTCAAGCGCATGAAGTGAAGTATAGTAAACGGGCATCTGTATACTCCAATGTAGACGGTATTAGTGATTATATTGGGTTCTATTTGCTTTTAACACGACGCTCATTAAGCGCCAGCCATTAAGCGACTGAACGGCAGTAGGTAGGGCCTATGATGCGATGATGTAAAACTATTCGTCAATGTCTTGCTCTAGAGGCAGGAATATACCCGTGTGACATCACAAGTCCCCCAAAATCCAAAATAAGCTGTTTTTGGAGCTTGATTAAATAAATGCTTAGTTTATAATGAGGAGGACTTTTTAAGCTCTGAAACTTGCAGGATTTTGCAGGAAACTTCTTATACATCAAAATATTATGGCTAATTTGATTTTTCATGTCATGACCCCTTTAAGATAAAAATGATTAAAGATAGTAAACCATTGATTGGCGTATATGGATAGATAACAGTATGATCTTGTGCCTTTTTTTTTTATAAATACAACGAAATAGGTACCTTGTGCAGATCATTTTTCTCTTGTGTGACACCCTTCAGCTGTTTCTCTAAGCCCCTGATGACCTTAGACGAGTCTTCCAGGTCTCTTCGGGCAGTGCTGGCCTCCTGCAACTGCTGTTCCATTTGACCAGAGTCTGACATGACACAACATTATATAGTCTTTGTCCAAAGATGTCACTACCCTCAATGGGTAATCAATAGAGTGCAATAAAGACCCAAGACCGGGATTGTGCCCTTAACTGTGTGCGTTCTAATCCAACATCGAGCTCTCACCTGCTATCTGTTTCTTCAGGATGTCGATCTCACTCTTTAAACTCCTGATCTCTACCTCTGTATTAGCATTCACAGGGGCGTCCGAATCAGGGTACTGCAGTGCTTGCACTGTCTGCGTGGACTCTAAGGAAAAGAATATGTTTCAGAGAGACAGAAGGATAAAATGTGATTTATTCTGGATGTGTAGGTGCCCTCACCATGTAGTTTACGGGTAAGTTCGGTCTTCTCCTGCTCTAGACGTCTGATCCTTCTCTCATAGGCTTCAGAAGCCAAGCTCTCCTCCAGGCTACGCTGAAGATCAGCATCTACCTGTGCAGGTCCAATGGACTCTCGCAGACACCCTCGATCTGACAGTGTGCTAAACAACCACATATAATCACACAATTGCAATTAAAATGTTATTAAAATAATAATATTGGTATAGCGCACAGCAACCAACAGGACTGTACAAAAGTTTGGGGTTGGTTACATTTTTAAACGTTTTTGAAAGAAGTCTCTTATGCTCACCAAGGCTGTATTTATTTGATGAAAAATACGGTAGAAACCATTATGTTGTGAAATATTCTTAACATTTAAAATAATATTTTTTTCTCTCACTATATTTAAAATATATAATTTATTTTTGTGATGGCAAAGCTAAACTTTCAGCAGCCATAACTTTCACTTTCGATCAATTTAATGCATCTTGCTAAATAAAAGTATTCCTTTATTTCAACAAAGAAAGTCTTACTGACCGCAAACTGAACAGTAGTGTACCTAATTAAGAAAGGCATGATGAATAACATTTTTTGTCTGACTCACCATTTGCTTGTGTAGGTGAAGCCTATGAAAGGGAGGTGGTGTCCAGAAAATGCTGTGTGTGAAGGTGGGGGCAACGTCTCCTAAAATATTTCAGAAAAACAATCTAAGATTCAAACATCCATTAAAGTCATCAAGTAACACTGCATAATGGCCTGCTCAACTGCATACTAATGCATTTGTGTGAAAAAATAAAATAAAAGTAGAACAAAACTAGATGCATACACAGTTTTTGAGGCAATCGTCATCCACATCAAAGTTGGAGGTGTCAGTGGGGCTGCTGACTTCAGGGATGTAGGGGGCTTCGCACATGCGGATGTTGTCCCAGTCGATGCCAGTGAAAAAGGGGTGCTGTTTAAAGTCGTCGATGCCATTCTGGCCCAGCCGGTGTTCTCTGCTGCAGATCAGCCGCCGGATGAGATCTTTAGCCTCCTCTGACACATCCGTCACCTGAAGTGGGAACTGGAAGCGCTCCTGAGAAAGAAAGAGTTGGAATATACTTTAGCATTGCAGAGTAAGACTATCATTTATCTCTACCTAACTACGCTAGTTACGGTGGTTTAAGATGTGCTCGATTAGTCTCACACAAAACTAAATGAACCTTGATGAAAAGTTGAATTACCTCATTGTTAGGTTGAGATGACTAATCCAGAATACAATAGTGAAGGAAAGACAAAAAGAATTTTTAATTCAAAACTTCTACAATTCACTCATGACTTTTGTTTTATACTAAGCAAGATACACATACAAATTATTGTCTTGGTTAACTAAAAGAAGGAATGGGTTACCTAGAAATTAAAGGGGACCTATTATGCCCTTTCTTAAAGTGTTGATTTTGTTTTTGGGATCCTAGAATAGGTTTTCATAGTTGCAGCACCTCTCTTCCCAGTCTGTCAGTAACGCTGTTTAGTTTCTGTCTCAATAAAGCCCCTCCTTCTGAACAGCGCAATGTGCTCTGATTGGTTGGCTGGACCAGTGTGTTGTCATTGGTCAACCACTTCAAAAGAGTTTCATAAATGGCACACCTCCTACCATAACCGTGAGTTTCAACAGACTACTAATGCAAATCAACAAAGCTTCGCCTCCTTTTTTCTGTGTATGCCTTGGACAGGAATTATTTAAATTAATAAAAATCGTGACGTGAACGGGAGAAAACTCAAGACTACAATAGAGGGACACTTCAGGGAGTTCATAAACAGAGTTCATAAACAGTGCTTACTGATATAGAGAATAACTCCCTTTGGAGTGGATAATTTTGCCGACCCGTTCATGCTGAAACAGCAACATCACACACTTAAAGAAATTTTGACAATGTAAAAAAGCACAATAGGACCCCTTTAAGCTACTCTACTGCGAACAGATTTCAGAAATGCACCTCCACAATTAAAGGTGAAATGTGCAATTTCTCAGCACTAGCCACACAAATTGCAACTTCATAAAAAAAAAACTTGTTTTCCTGAACAAAATGTAATGATTTGGGTAGTGCCACAGTGTTTTTACACAACTCAGGGGAATCAACCAACGAATGGCTTGGATTCAGTTGTCTCTGAAGGAAGAATGTATTTTAAAATTGAAAAATTAGACACATCACCTTTAAACAAACATAAGAAATAACGACATGGTCAATTCTTGTGGTACAGAATTGCGTGTTGGTATACAATGCAAACAAACCTTATGGTTCATGATCTTGCCGTATGTCTCCACCAGAGACTCAGCATAAAAGGGTGTCTCTCCATAAAGCATCTCGTACATGCACACACCTAGAGACCACCAGTCACACTCCGGCCCATACTTTCCCTTCCCATCCTCCATAGCCTGCAAGATCTCCGGAGAGATGTAGTCCGGGGTCCCAACTGCAACAGAAGACTGGACCTATGATAAAACGTGTACAGGAAGACAGAAATTTATAACACACCACTTACTGAGCAAGAAATCATGTGCTTGACAGCTTTAGGATGGAAAATCAAACTCACTGTCCCATCTTCCATGAGTTTAAGGCAGGAGCCAAAGTCAGCCAGCCGGATGTGACCGTTCATGTCCATCAGGATATTGTCTGGCTTAATATCTCTGATTAAACATAAAACACAACCACAAACACAATCACAAACACTCATTATACAAAACTAAAATGAACCATAACAGAATGATAGTGCGCAATTGCAATGTCATACTAAATTAATACAGTAATCATTCAGTGCCGTGGAATGTATGTGTACAAAAATCACATCACATAAATACAATTAAATAATATAAGTAAACATATATTTACTTTTAATATTTAATTATATATTACATTTATAACATTTTATATTATAAAATTTAGTTTTAATTAAATGTGTGTGTGTGTGTGTGTGTGTGCGTGTGTGTGTGTGTGTGTGTGTCTGTCTGTCTGACCAAGGGCCTGTGGTGACTTAATAAGGGTCAAAGGTCATGTCTACATGTCATTGGACTGAGCCAAACAGCTAAAGCCTCACTGCAATCTTGCACTATTCAAATAACACCACAATTTGAGACTTGACTCAAGATTTCTAAACTGTCTGAGATTCATACACCTTCTATGTTTAAGACAAAGTCTTTAAGTTTATCTATACCAATGAATCATGCAACTGTCCTGTGGTTGGCACAAGTACAGTGCTGGCTGTCATAAAATATATAAGCAAAACATTGAAGGACACGCGCACACTATCTCACTTAAATAGCCGGGGGATTTACCAGCGTCAGCACATCATTAATCATAACAGCTCATAAACCCTAAAACTCAGCACTACTGAGTTTTTTTTGTGTTTTGCACGTTATAGCCAACATTTCAAATAAGACATTACAAGCTCATACAGTGAAAGTGTGTGTGTGTGTGTTCATGTTTTTCTATCCCGGTGGGGTCTTCAACCTGAATGCACACAGACTCATGGGGACTCGTGTCACAGTGAGGACCTAAATAGAAGTCCCCATGGGTAAACAAGCTTATAAATCATGAGTTTTTTTGGAAATGTAAAATGTAGAAAGTTTTCTGTGATGGATAGGTTTATGGGTAGGGTTAGTGTAAGGAGATAGAATATACAGTTTGCACAGTATAAAAACCATTAAGTCTAGGGAGAGTCCCCACAAAGATAGTAAACCAGACGTGTGTGTGTGTGTGTGTGTGTGTGTGTGTGTGTGTGTGTGTGTGTGTGTGTGTGTGTGTGTGTGTGTGTGTGTGTGTGTGTGTGTGTGTGTGTGTGATATTACAGCTTTGGCAGAGTGCTAGTACACGGAGTGAGGAGAGTAGGGGAAAGCCCACAGTGTTTTTACATAAGTGTTGATTATTAATTGTCAGCAATGTGCAAGATATGAAGATGTATGTGTGTGTGTGTGTGTGTGTGAGGTGAGAGGCAGGCAGCCATCCCCCGCTGTCAAGCAGTTGAATCGAGGGCCAAAAAGAACCATGTATCAGGGCTTTAACACAGAGAGGTTTGTCTGAGATTGAGTGAGGAACTCAGGGGGTGGTGGAACGATTTCCATAATGGCTTGACCTCATCCACACCGAATAATGAAGCAATACTGTCAAAACTACAATGTTTATTATATATAGCACTCCTGTTTAGGGGTGTCATTTTATTGAGTAAGGTGACCTTTAATAAATAAAATAAACATTTATCTCTGAAAACAACAATCAGCAAATCAAAATTTTTTCGTTCAGCATAGCTACTACAAACCTAGGGCAGACTAAAATTATATACATAATTCATTTTAATCATTTCACTATGTCTATTTATACACTACAAAACAAATAAATATATTTATTTAACTAAGCACTACCATTCAGAACTTTGGGGTTGTGATATTTTCTAATGTTTTTGATTAAGTCTTATGATTCGATTCGATAAGTCTCCAATGCTCACAAAAGCTGCATTTATTTGAACAAAAATACAGTAAACAGCAATATTGTGAAATAATATTATTACATTTCAAATTAATAGTTTTTTTTATTTTAACATTTTTTTAAATGTTATTTATTCCTGTGATGGCAAAGCTGAATTTTAAGCATCATTCCTCTACTCTTCAGTGTTACATGATCCTTCAGATCCATCCTTGCTGATTTGATGATCAAGAAACATTATAATAATTATGTTAAAAAGAGTTGTGCTGCTTAATATTTTCGTGGAAACTTTTTTCAGGATTCTTTAAAGGATATAATAATTGAAAGTAAAGAACAGTATTTATTTAAGAAATCTTCTGTAACGTTATAAAAATATTTACTGTCACTTTTTGATCAATTTAAAAGGATCCTTGCTGAATAAAAGTATTAATTTCTTTAAAAAGAAAAATCTTACTGACCCCAAACTTTTGAATGGTAGTGTATCTGTATAAATATATAAAGCACCCAAATTATTACATTTTTTGTGGCAGATGAAAGCAATGTTTGACTTCTAATAAAAAGTTATTGCAATGAGACAATGTCTCCTCAGGGGGGCTCGCAAAACATGCAGATGATGCATCTATTGTTCAGAAGGAAAATTGTTTATTATTAGGTTTAATTCAAAATTAATTAAAACAAAGTATTTATTTAACATATACATTTTCAAAAACAAAACTGAACCTGATACACAGATAATCTCTCAACAGCAATAATCCATGAACAATTCTGTAGACCATCCAGACCACTCCTTATCTGATTCTGTCACTGATGTCTTAAACGGTTTTCCTTTCTAAGAGGGTCTTGGCTTGACTGGGCGATTCTCACCGCCACGGTCCTGTGCCAAAGAGCAAACAGCAGAAAGTGGAGGAGGACAAGCTAAACCAAGTAGACAAACTCTGAACCAAACAAATATGCTCTGCAGAGACCATAGATTAACATTACGAGCTAACAAGGTTTACCGCAGACATTGCCATAGAAAATGACACTATAGCAACTCAGCAAATGTAACTTTTATTTTCACTATTACTCCAGTCTTGTGTGCGTTAAGACTACTATCATAGCTAAGCTTCCTTTTAAACTATGTTAAACTTGGCTTGCATTAAATCAACATTAAATTTAGTTAACTTGGCCGCATGCCTCCTGCTAGGCAAAAAGCCATTCACTTTGTAATGGTGCATTAAGGGGTTTGGTCTGGCCAGCAGGGGTTGTAGTGTAGGTGATAATTGGGTGGCTCTGTCCCGGGCTGCTGTCTTAAGGAGCAGCGGACAGTGAGCAGAGGGAGGTAATCCCACTTTAAGACCAAAATAACCATCTGTGAGCACCATCTGGACCTGCCTCATGCCTACCACAGGAAGAGCTGGTCAACTATAGACAGGAAGAAAGAGAAGGGGGTGGACTCATTGTATGGGGATGTTGGATACATTTCAGCAGTTCATTCAGTCCTTTTTTTTTCTTTTTTTTTACTCGAGCATTGAGCTCAATCCATTATAAAAAAAAATTAAAAAAAAGGAAAAGTGTAGTATGTGGAAACTTCAACTTGTAGGTTAAGGCCCTCTGGTTGAAAAAAAGCTGTTCTACAAGCACTAAGACCGTCGCCGGTGTCTCCAAACAAAGCTCTTTATGAGGTCATCCAATCACCTGTGCCGTTTCAAATGAATGTGACTTAATCCTCAGGCAATGACTGTGCATCTTTCTTTTTGATAGGGGATCTTTACAGGTAACAAGAGATTCCCTCTTGACTTTTAAGGTCAGATGAGCCTTGTCTCTGTGGCGAATAAAATTCCAGACATCACACACATGGTATTGATTAATAACAGGACACACATATGGCTCTGATCAATAACTGAATATAATGCAATAGTCATGCACAACAAAATCACAGATGCTAGTGGGTTCGGTTGGCTCTTCAACTGTGACATGGGCCGGTCCTCATCAGTGGAAGGATCAGAGCTCACCCTATGCAAATATCTGGCAGAGAGGAACCGGGCACTTAACACCACTTACGAGCACAATCTCTAAAAATCCGCGACTTTAACAACAGCTTGCCCACTTAGTCTAATGAGGGCTGGGTGAAAGCAAGAGCTCAAAGCTTTTCCTGGAAGCTTTAAGGGCAGGAGCCCACTAATGTGATCTGCTGACTAGAAACAATGCGTGAAACCTGTATTTAAAAATGTAAATATTAATAAATAAATGAAGAGACAAAATTCATTTGAGATTTAAGAAATCTATTTAAAGGCATAGCTCACACAAAAATTAAAATACTGTCATCATTTATTCACCGGCCATGTGATTCCAAAATTTGCATCATGCCAGGTTTGATGTCAATGCTGAGACACTGTCATATGACTTTAGAGTTGAATGAACTAGAGCTGCATGGTTAAGTGAAATAAAACCAAAAATGCATTATGGCTTAAGGCCTTAGGCACACTGAGCACGACGCAATGAAGTGAAGCGAATTGGTCAGGGGGAAAAAAATCTCGCTTTGTCGGTCCGCGATTGATGATTGTGCCTGGTATATAGCTCTGTATGGATCTATTAGCTTCGTAGGGATCTACTGTTTCGATTTAAGAGCATCTTCGCATTGTACATTCGCGTCGCTTAATCATGCTCAGTGTGAAAGGCCTTTTGGTGTGATTATTATATTAGTGTGATTTAATTATATAAATAAATGAGCTGCATACTTTAGAGTGAAGCATGTCACTTGTACTGTAAAACAAAATTATGCTCATTACATTATATTTATTAAATTCTTGATTTTTTTCCCCACAGTCAAATATTAAAATTGTAATATTTCTTATTTTGTTGAATATATTTAAAGAGAAATAATAATAATAATAGTTATTATTATTATTATAATATATGGTCATATGTAAATTACAACATTTTTGTCCAAATTGTACAGTCCTACAAACAAGCACAGCAAAACTGAAGCGTCTTTTTTAAAATCACAATTAAATTTTATTTTTAAATAATAGTCTAGTATCGACTATTTTTATGGTAATTTTTGTTATTTTTGGAGCTTGAAATGTTTTAATTGAATGTAAAACAGCATTGTGAACATTCAACATAAGGGGATGTTTAGCAGAAAGTTGAAAGAAACTCATTCAAGTTTGGAATTACATCAGAGTATATCGAAGTTTAACTTTTAAGTGAAACATCCCTTTAAATCATTTTTAGATGATACACTTATGGACCCATCACTGTGCATTCTTGCGAACTGTGGTGTCTCAATATTTTCACACAGTACATCCACCCTCAAATGTACAGGCGCACTTATTCCCATATGCACACCCTTTAACATGGCTCATACAAAAACACACCCACACCAACCCCATCCCTGGAGACCAATCCACTCCGTCCCCACCCTCCACAAACCAGCCGTGCCAAACTCTCGCCCAAACAGGCGAGAGGAGAGTTGACCACACCTCTAACCCCATGATTACTGCCTTTTACTTTCCCCTGCCTGTCCCTCTGGGTGCCCCAAAAACAGACAGCAATTGGCAGACCAAGACGGCACATCAGTTTGTGAGGAAGGCAACACGAGTACATTAGAGAAAGTGTGTGTGTTTGTACCTAAATGAAGTGTTCGGTGGGAGTGAAGCACACCCAAAGTCCCAGTACAAACACATTCATCACACTGAGTGCTCTATGCAACTGGTGCCTGTTATTATGCAAATATGGAGAAGCCACTTCCTGTATGATAACCAAAGATGGGGTCCAACCCAGCCATCCCTCAGACTATACATAGCCTTTTTTCCAACTCATTGCACTGCTTTAGTGCATGCTTAGCTGATTTGAAAACCCCATGAAATCAAAAGGGATGTTTTGTGGCTTTTAATTCATGTGTATTAGCTTTGAGTTCATCTATATGCTACTATACACCATCGTTCAAAAGTTTGGGGTAGGTAACATTAATATTTTTGAAGGAAATTTCTCATGCTCACCAAGGCTGTATTTATTCGATTATTTCAGAAAAACAGTAATATTGTGAACTATTGTGAACTTTTATTTTAATATATTCAGTTTAATTTATTTTAATATATTAAAATATACTTATCAGTTAAAAAACAGCCGTGCTGTTTAATATTTTTGTGGAAACTCTGATACATTTTCTTTCAGGATTTTGATGAATAGAAAGTTCAAAAGAACAGCATTTATTTGAAATAGAAATCTTCTGTAACATAAATGTCTTTGCTGTCACTTTTGATTAATTTAATGCATATTTGCTGAATAAAATTATTAATTTCTTTCAAATAAATCTTACTAACCCCAAACTTTTGAACGGTAATGTACTCCTAAACATTGACAAAATTCACTTTAAGCAGACACACGCTTTTAAAATGTATAGTCTTCTTTTTCCATGCAAAAAGATCAAATATAATGATGACTCATACTACACAGGTTGTTGTCCAATCAAATGCTCTCTAGAATGAGAATATCCCTCCCCTAAAACCACAACCAACTAGCAAACAGGATTATTGCTGTGACATAACTAAAGCATACTGGCTTTTTAGAAAAAAAGGATAACTCTGATCAATAAAGGGGTCGCATTTTGGCTGGTTAACATGGCTTTGGCTGTCAAATATTATCAGAATCATCTTTCTGCAATGACATCTGTCAATGTATTTAAGTATCAAAAGAATCTGTGTATTCTCACTAAATAAAACTATTTTACAGGCAAACCCGACTGCAAAATGGATTGCTGTGGACAGTGATAGGATTATATTCAGGGATATGGAAATAAACCAACCAATTTAATGACTTATAAAGCCACTTTTAATACTCAATGCTTTTGTCTGCCACAAAACTGTCTTTAGATTTTTGCTATTTGTAGGCTCAGAAAATATTGATATATTGCAATACTAGTGATTAATTAGCCAGCAAATCATGTAATTAATTCAGTCAACAAGGGTTGTCCATGAAACTGATGGACAACCCTGGGGCCGACTGCATAAACTGCTAAGACTAGTCTTACAAGTTAGTCATCAAATTTGTTTCTTTAAGACTGTTTATGACTTTTTTTAGGTCAGTTACATAATGTAGATTGGTCTAATTTGATTGCAAAAAAGTAAGACTGATTACACCTAACTAACTGCTAGTTGGTCATTCTATTTCGTAAGACATACTCTTAACATAATGGTTATGTTTATGCAACTGGGCCCTGGTTTAAAGATGCCAGGACTCACCGGTGAACATAATGCAGCTGATGCACAGAGTCAATAGCCAAGACCATCTCAGCCAGATAGAACTTGGACATGTCCTCAGGCAAACGATCTTCAAATTTACTGAGCAGAGTCAACAGATCTCCCCCTACATAGTAGTCCATCACCAGATACTAGGAGGAGAGAAAAACAAGGAGTGAATAAGACAGAAATAAGAGAAGGGAAAAAAAGGAATGGGAAACAAAGATATCAATCATAAACAGTTTACAATTTAAATTCCCTTTACCCTCGGATTAACCTGTCCCATCTAAGTTATCCATGACATTCTTTCATCTAAAACCTCTTATCACCCTCTTCCTCCAGTTTCATTCCCTCACACTCCCACTCATGAAGCTGAACTTCAAATGATAGTTCATATCAAAGACCCTCTTCTCCAGTCACGCTATATACACAACACGGCACAGATAAATATATAGTCTGCTGTAAGACTGTGTCCCTTGAAACTCTGTAAGCTGTGATTGATGATCACGTAATCTCCCCCTCAGCACCTTATCAAGTGAATGTGAATCAGACCCAATGTGAGCTTGAGAGTTCTCACGCACCAAGTTGTTCTCGTCCTGGAAAGCATAGTGCAACGTTGTGATCCACTGACTGTCCCCATTCACCAGCACGTCCCGTTCCTCCCGAAAACATGCCGTCTGAGGGGAAAAAAAAGGTAAATGTCAAAGAAACACTTTTCGGAGTCAGCGATCAAAAATGTGCCCCACATACTTAGAATGACTCCAACCAAGGGGTCTATTTCCACTGTGTGGAATGCTTTCTGAATCATACAGAGCAAAGACTGTTTGTTTTTAAGTGGTTTCTCGTGTAATTGGTAAAGACAGAGGGAGTAACACTCAAGTAGGAAGCTAAGGAATGAAATGCCGGGGATATAGGAGAAACGGCTGCATCAGCTGAATGGTAAAACATGATGCTAACAGGATCAAGATTTGCACAGTATATAAAAATCAGTCTTGAGAAAAACATTGCTGTAATTTGCAGCTGAATAAAAGCAAGAGATGTCAGTAAAAACATCAGCCCACCTCAGCCCTTTTGAGCATTTCCCATTTGTTGAGAATCTTCATGGCAAATACTTTGTCTGTATTTTTCACCTTTACTACTGCAACCTGTAAGGAAGACAAGAACATCAGTCTTGATGTGATCTTAAAACACAATTCTACCTGGAAACAGTGTTTTTTTATTACCATTTACAAAAAAGTGCTACTTGTTTGTTAAAAGTCCTGGCATTATCATTCCTTGCAGAAAAAGTACAGCAGATTTGCTCATTTCTACTGGTACTGCAAGTTTGCAGAAACTAAATGCAACTAATCAAGAAGAGATTCACCAACATTTTGTCTATTTCCAGTTTTGGGCTGAAATGGTTTTGGAGGGCCGAAATCAATGACCGCAATTACAGTGACGTTTAATTAGTGCTTCCCCAATGACGTGTTTTCATTATCATGTGACCTCCCAGCGTCAGTTGTGTCGCTTCAACGTCATTAACAAATCCTCTCTCGTGGCCTCATGGGATAGTAAAGCGTCCATCGTATATGCACACTTCAGAATCATGCCAGAATCAGTAGTAGTAGGTCAACCGGGTACTTTTTCCCCAACTCTTTTATGAGTACTGTGAATTCGGACATACTTCTTTTGTCATATATTGTTTTTAGCCAACTATATTGTAGGGAAGTATGTGATTTCGAATGCAGCCAGTGTTTTAACCAGGGAAGGACGTCAATAAAACAGCTTGTTTTTAAAAAGCTTTTTTAATGTTCTTAAAGAATTCTCTCATCCTCACCAAGGCTGCATTTATTTGATCAAAAATACAGTAAAAACAGTAAATATTATTACAATTTAAAATAACTGTATAATTATACAGCAAAATTAAATAACTTATTTAAATGTATTTTATATGTATACAAATATAATTTATTCATGTGATGGCAAAGTTACATTTTTCAACAGTGTCACATGATCCTTCAGAAAACATTCTAGTATGCTGATTTGGCTTAAACAATATTTCTTATTATTATCATCAATACTGAAAACAGTTGTGCTGCTTAATATTTTTGTAGAAACCGTGATACATTTTCTTCAGGGTTTTTTGATGAATAAAAAGAACATTTATTTGAAAGAGACTTTTTTAACATTATGAACGTTAGTCAGACTGTCTATTACTATCTAAGCAGGAAGTTATTTTGTAACAATAAATAGCAAAATCAATCTCTGTTAGACTACAAACAGTACAGTTCAAATACAAGGAAAAACAGATGCCTGTCAATGTCATGAGATCATAGTCCCAGGAAAGTAACATAATGACCATATCTAGCATCAGCCTTAAAGAGGGAATATAAAGCGTTAGGCTCAGTTGGATGTGTGACGTCTTCACTCTATTAAACGATGATCAGAGAACTCAACAGTGTTCTGGCAATGTTCAGTGACTTGATCAGGAAAGAGCACACTGTTTTTGGCTCTGACTTTGCTGATAGAGGAGTATCTTTCAAAGTTCTTTTGCTCTTCGCTTTCTGCCATCAAGTGTACGATGACAGTATGTGATGTGATTTCCCTTTCCACACCCTACACAGTTTTAATTACAAAATTGCTCTTCAGTAAGTGGGATTTAAATGTGTTGAAAAGTGTTAAAATAATGTGACAGTGGAAAAAAAAATCGTAATGATCTTGAAACGATTTTTTTTGTCTTCAAATTTGAAATTCAGTAGCAGCTACTGGCTCAGAAATATCCACAGGAAATGATGTTGTCGGCCCTTCTTCTCCCCCAAGCCTTTCCTGATCCATCAGGAGTTGAAAGTGTGTGACTGATCCTCAATCTGTTCATTCGCACGTTTTCTCACAGCTGCATGGCTTCCATTCTCGTGTTATTTTGGCAACAGGCTCACATCAAGCAGAACAGACTTTCTGCTAGGTTTCCATGAGCTGTTGATTCCAGCTGGACTGAAGTGAGGCCGGAAACCCTGTCGAGTGGTGTGTCAGACGAAAACGTTCCCACATAGATGAATCATAGCTCACCATACGTTAACAAGTGGAGAAAACCCAAGGACTGACAAATATTGCCCTTTAAAATCTACTTTAACCTCAAGGATCTTTGATGTATTTCCATCCACCAAATCTAATAAATGTGTTGCCATTTCTATAACTCAAACCTAACCGTTGTTAAGAAAGTTTAAACTGTCTTTTTGCAGACACAGTTGTTAATGTACTTCACTTCTTGGAAAATTAAGGTATTTGGATTTCTGAGCAATTTGCTTAAAGCAGATCTGTATTTTAAAGGATTCGCTTAATGAGAATTTGGTCGTCTTTTATGTATTGAAATTCCCAAAACCTGCTTGACTGTCCCCCCCCCCAAAAAAAGAAAAAAGATCTGAATAAGGACTAAAGCCTTAGAGCTTCAATAAGGATGGAAGAAATACCATAAAATTATCATAAAAATGGTCTGTACAACTTGTACGGCAAGTGCCAAGATATTCCTCAAAAAATATTTCTTTTTTTATTTTTGTAGGAAGAAAGAGAGTTGCATGGGTTACAAAAGGGTGAGTAAATAATGACAATTTTTTTTATTTTTGGGTGGACTATTTCTGGAACCGTCAAAGTGTCACAGAGCTATTTTCTCACTGTGAAATAAAAACTGAATAAAAAATCCATAACCATTTGCTGGGGTTTTAAAACGTTCCCAATGTTCCTACTTCACAGGCCATTCTGAAAAGCCAGGCCTCACGACGTAACCTAATAGTATTGGTTCCCTGGCCTACCTGTACACAACACATTCCCCAGTGACTACATCACACGTCTGTCATTACAAAAGAACATCAACGGCCTCAGGCTCTTAAAAGCACTACATGAAGAATATCCTTACTCTGCAACATACCTGTGCTTATGGTAAATCAGTATACTTACTCGTTAAATATTGCAATAGGGCTATAATGGGATCTTAAAAAAAGAATGTTCCAAAAGGAAATGAGATCAATAAATACCTCTCCAAAAGCTCCGCGTCCAATCACCTTCAGGATCTCAAAATCCTCCTTGCGCAAGCGCATCTGTTTCACCTTGGATGTGAAAGGTTTGGCTGTAAAAACAAAATAAAAGAAAGGTGACAAAATCAGTTCAAATAAACCAACAACTATTTTTATTTATTTTACACAAATTATGAAATTGTTAAAAACATGAATAAATATACTGTCATTCATTAGTTTGGGGTAGGATTTTTTTTAAAGTGAATACATTTGAGCAAAAACGCATTCAATTGTGACAGTTAAGACATGTATAATGTTACAAAAGATTTCTATTTTAAATAAATAAACACTGTTCTTTTAAACTTTCTACTCATGTTCTGATAATGGAAAAATGCATCTTAGTTTCCAAAAAAATATTAAGCAGCACAACTGTTTTAAACATTGATAATAATAAGAAATGTTTCTTGAACAGCATATTAGAATGATTTCTGAAGGATCATGTGACACTGAAGACTGCAGTAATGATGTGGAAATTCAGCTTTGCCATCAGAGGAATTAAAATAGAAAACAGTTATTTTAAACTGTAATAATATTTCTGTATTTTTTTTACTGTATTTTTGTCTTGAGTATAGGAGGCTTCTTTTTAAAAACATACAAAAAGCTTAACCCAAACATTTGAACTGTAGTGTATTTTATTATTAACAATTAGTTTATTTATGAAAAAAGAATGCTAAACATTTTCAAATGAATTATTTCAAATACGGTGTAAAATAAATAATTATTTTACTACAGCAATGATGTAGGTGTTATTTATTCACAGGGTGTAGCCAATTCTAAACGGAGACCTGCCATCCCTGGCTCAGATATCTAACAAGTGGGAAAACATGGGAACAGAAGTGGATGATCTCAACCGCAGTGCGATAAGGTTAAAATGATGCCATGTTTATCCTCAACATGAGTTCAAACACGCCACCCACACCTGCCATCATCAGTCTATGTAGCTCTAAACCCTCTGAGTTATATGAATGAGGTAAGCTTGACCTTCCTAAAATATCAAAGCTCGACACATTACACATTACTGAGTTGTGCTGTAGCAAAAGATTTCCATGGAGCACATGCACTGCCTCTGCTGCAGACTCACAATGTTGTCCCTAAATCTCTTCCAATCAGCATCATGCACATGGGGTGGGACATCTCTGTTGCCATAGCAATATTGGATTGTGCAGAGGAGAGAAATTCAAAAAAGTCTGGCCCTGTGAGAAATAAGGAAATGCCTGTCAGACTACAACGAACAAGTCTAACTGAACTGTTATAGGGGGGTTTGGCGTGGCTATTTCAAAGTGGATAAATTAATGATGAAAATTCTCCTGGAATATATAGTGGATCCAGAAAACTTAAAGGGATTGTTCACCCAAAAATGAAAATTCTGTCATAATTTACTCACCGTCAAGTTCTGCTAGTTCTGCACCAAATCTGCTGAACAGAAGAAGATATTTTGAAGAATGTGGGTAACCAAACAGGCCCAGAGCCCCATTGACTTCCGTTGTATGGAAAAAAATACTATGGAAGTCAATGGGGCTCATCAACTGTTTGGTTACCCACATTCTTCAACATATCTTCTTTTGTGTTAAGCAGGTTTTGAACAACTTGAGGGTGAGTATCCCTAGGGTGAACTATCCCTCTAAACTTACACTGCACTTAAAAATATGAATTTCCTTTGCAACAAAATATGAAACCAAATGCATGTGCAAACAAAGACTGCTATACCCCTTTCCTCAAAACTAATTTCAGATTTCTGAGCAATGTTTTTTTTACCAAAAAAGTGTGCTTCATCAAAAATAATTAAAAATAGCACAATATTTGAAAAAAATATTACACGTATTTGCTAAGGCTAAAACCGTCCAGAAAACATTGTGGCACATGAGCAAATACCAATAAAAAATTTTTTAGAAGAGGTAAAAAAATACTTTCCATATGTAATAATATAAACTAAGAATAAATCAAATGTTTCCCGACACGATATTCCAATTCTATGTAAGGGGTCATTCTCTGTTGAAGTTACAGCATCTGTCTTTCAGAGCAAATAAGTGGGTAGATCACCAAGGTACAATTGGTGGCTCCAAGGCATTCTGGTCCCAGCAGGCCTTCATAACCCCACCAGGTCATTACATCTCATCAGAACTGCTCCACATTACTACTGTAATTACACTTAAGCACTGACCCACTGCTAATCTAACAGTAGTCACAGTCACATACCACAGGTCAGGTAGTTTATCTCACACCCTGATGGCAGCTAAAAACTTGCCAACAATACCAACTATGTGTAAACAGCGATAAGTAAGGGTAGGCAGCATAACTAAAGCATTAGATCACGCTAGGAGATTATGATGACAGTATATCTCACAGTCACAACTGTGTGAATATATTATTTAATTAAAAATATATATTTTTTACAGCATGCAAGGAAATCACAAACCATATTTCAGCAATCAATAAATCAATAAATATAAAATAAATAAATAAATACACATTTCTACTATTATATGTATGCATATTATTATACTTTATATATTCATACTTCTGGTAAATGTGGTATTTAACGTTTCTGGACGAGAAACTGGACTGGACAAGACAGGGAGTTTAAATACAAGACTAACCAAATGACTGACAGGTGATAATCATAAGGTAAGCATAGAAACAAACGAGGAGATAATCAGTAACCAAAACAGAACAGAGCAGTGAAAAAGGAAGTAATCAAAACACAACAAAATATCAAAATAAGAGTCCATGACAATATATCTTCTTTCTGGAAATATGGCTTATATATTAAATAAACATGTGGTAGTGGATATTTAAGATAATCTAGTAAATTAAATAAAAATAAAAATACAAATAAATGTAAAAAAAGAGTACATTTCAAATTTATGAAATTTGACTACTTTATTTAGTACTACTTTATTTAGTACTTGATTAGGGGTGTAACGACACATTGTTATATCGAGATATTTGCGATATAAAAATGTGTATAGTTGATGTAAACTATATGATTTGCGATATATCCAAGGCTCAGCTTACTGTATTTATAAGGTATAATTCACCCAAAAAATTTTAATTCTGTCATCATGTAGGCTACTCACCCTGGTGATGTTTTAAAATGAAAAGATTTTCGTTCATCTTCCAAACACAAATTATATTTTTAAAGATAAAGATTTTTTTTATGAAACCTGAGAGATTTTGGTCCCCTCCAATTAAAGTCATTTCCTCTAAAACTTAAAACATCCAAAAAAATGTAATAAAGGCATCATAAAAATAATCAATGGAGCGGTCTAATCCAAATCTTCTGAAGAGACCAATGACTTTAGCCTATATGATGAACAGATTTACAACGACACACAAATTGAGGTAAACATGGATGTTCAAAAGCTTACTAAAAGAAAAAAAACTTTTTGGCTCAAAATATCGTGATGTTCATATCGTGAGTTCAGTATCGTCATTTGTATCGAATCGTGAGTGTATCGTTACACCCCTATAATTGATGGATGCAAACCAAAAGACAAAGGTAAGTCTGGCATCAGTTCAAAAACAGTCTTGTATTATGTAACAATTGAGTTAAAAACTAATATTATAAAACAGATCATTCAGATGCTATCTGACTGGATGTATTAAGTTCATATATCGCCCATGGCTTACCACTGAGACAGGGCAAAAATAACTTCAGACATCCCTGGATAGAATCAGCCACGCTTGACCTCTAAGAAACTTTCAACAGTTGTGACACGTTAACGTCAGCCACATGTTTGTAAAATAAGTGTGCCACTGCAGTGGGAGTCATGCGTTACGTCACACACGCCATTGACAACATACAACTAGGCATAATGCTCATAACCATAACCACTAGAGTCCTAAAAGACTCCTCTGCTCCACAGACAGCATGACTATGAAACAACCACTGAATATATCTCTATGTAACCACACCATAATGGGACCTGTAAGGCTCTTTATAGAGTAATAACAAATAAATGTGGATCGAGTGAGGGGCCCATTAATGGAGAAATGCATGCGATACCAGTGCATCATGAAGCCAGCTCCGCCCTATGTATCTAAGGATCAGTGGGTTAACAATATTAGCTTTAGTGATGCTTCTCTTGTTTAATTTTGGCAGCCGAACAATAGCTATACAGTATCACTCACCTAAAAACCTAATAAAACAACACGGTCATGTCAAACATAGCAACGGTTGTCATGACAAATGAGAGTTAGGCAATCTGCAGTGCTGTAAATGTAAACACCTTCGCCACATTACTGACTGTATGGATGTTTATGATCCTTTCAAAGAATGGTTGACATGCTAATAACAAGGTGGAACAAGGCAGTGTTATTGAATATCACTGATATACTATTATAGTTTTTTTAATATGATTTTATTTTTAAATTTCGTTTTCACTTTAACTTTAGTTAATTTTAGTCATTTTGTTGTGTTTTTGTATTTTTTTTAAACTTATTTTAGTACTTCAATTTAAACTAAAATAAGTTTTTCATATTTTATTTTATTTCAGTTAATGTTATGTTTTTTGTTTTAACAATAATAACCCTGGTACAAAGGGATGAATTTTTTGCAAAATAAAAATACTATGGTTTTGAAAGAAAGTGTCAGAGTAAAGTCATTGGCATTGTGGGACTGGAAAAACACGTCCCGTCTTTGTGTCTCCTACCAGACTGGTTAAGGGTGTGCGTGACATGGCGCTCATGAGAATCTGCGTGAGCTTGTTTAAATTTGGCCTCCCCGCTGAATTCGGGTACAGGACTGTGTGCAAAGAAGGATGCAAAGAGGAATGCAAAGAGGAATACTAGGCCCTGAAAGTGTGTTCCCACATCCACTCCTCTGGCAAGGGGACATCTGGAAGCCATAAGAGGGATTATTTACAGCCACGGTGAGGTAACAACGCAAAAATGCCGCTTCCAGAAGAACACGTCCCGGCTCCTGGAGCTAAAAGACCTGAGGATGGCCTTCCTCTTTCATTACCAGAAAGGCTAATAAGGCATTGAGAGCATTAACACAATAGTACAGTTATGACAATGTGCTCTGACCTCTACAACTTTCAGAAGCAGAGGCTATGCACTAACAAGGATGAGTAAAAAGTTACAGAAATTTAAACCAAATTTTTCAATACCTTATATTTTAATTGCTTATAAGTTCTGTGAGGTGCAATATTTCAAACAACATCTGATGACAACTTTAAAAAGTATGACTATTTATCTTAGGAATTGGAGTAATCAGCCTTCAGGAAGCCTGCACAAAATTCCCCAGCAAGAAATGTACAGTAAATACATGGTGGTTAGCATCAGACATGTTGCAAGATGGTCCTCATATGCGTGATGCGACTTGGTTAGTCTAATTTCCAGTCCCCATCTTTTCTCTGTGAATAAAATACTACAAGACCAAAGAGAAAACTTTTAATGGCCAAAAACAAAAAACATTTTTTTATTGCCACTGTTTTTGTTCTTTCATTGTTCATATGATGCGATTTCTTGTTTTCCTTTTTCTTTAGTGTATTATGTAGCTGTTTGTGCATGCAAGATCTGCAGAGTTACAAAGCTCAAAGTGTCAAACCCAAAGAGATATTCTTTATAAAAGTTAAGGCTCAGCCACACCTTCCTAAAACGCTTCATTCAAACAAGCCCCCACAAATCTGTGTCAGTACGTGGGAGCAGAATTTCATAACACCGCCCAAATGTACGCAAAGAACACTTTTATTCTCGCTGTATTGTTGCTGCCGGCGCCGCCAAGTCGTGGAGGCGCTGTGTTTTTCGTTGCGAAAGTCCTTCCAGAAGAGGATACAATTAGAAAACAGTGCTTCAGCTTTATTTGCAACACTGTTCCAGAACAGTACAACTAAAATTTTCGACTGTGTGCTGAGCATTTTTCGGAGGACTGTTTCCAGAACCTGTGAGAATACAAGGCCGGCTGTGCACAAAAGGCTGATTCTAAAAAGTGGGGCAATCCCATCTTTGCATGCACATTCTGGTGCTTCATTCAGGTTTCATATTTTAAGAATTTGCTACTGACTATTCAAACGCGAGCTTTGAGCAGTATAGGGTATCGCTTGTTTGTCGTTTCTACGATCACAAATGCAGACATGGTTTTATGTTTAAATAGTGTTCTCACACCAGTAGACAGTACAAGTCATTGTAATCAGTAATAATGTCCACAATTAAATAAAACCTCACCAATCTGACAAGCTTGGTCCAATACCGATCAACTTGGTCATCTGAATTTTCCGGTTCAGATTGGGGCTTGAATTGATAAGGTAGAACCAAGCGGGAACCTCCAGATCTCTCTCTTGAAACTAACACGGAAGTGAATTAAACTGCAATTCAATGACTGGCCACTTGAGGCTGGCAGCAAAAGTGAGTCAAATCTGTATCTCCCCTATGTTAAAATAAAATTTTACAGCAGAAAAAAATATGTTTACAGCCTGGTATCAAAAGTTGTTTTGGTCTATATAGCTAATTTTGCCCTTCATGACAACTGTGAGGGGGGTGAATTTTTTTATAACTCATCCGTTTAAATTATATTAAGCCTCACATTTCTGCATAATTAAGGGTGTGTCCACTTTTGAGTGACAGGTGGATTCCCGCTGCTGTGATCATAAGCATAGACTGTAAAAAAAATAAGTCATCATTAGCCGTTTGTCTGCAGTCCATTTTCGGTTATCCGGGAGTGACGCACTGCCAAGATGGCGACGGTCGGCCACGCCCACTTTAGGCTTCAAAAACGGTCTTCAGAAACCTACGGGTGACGTCACGCACTACGTCCATTCTTTTTTACAGTCTATGGGTAGAACCGACATTATCACCTCTCTGTCTTTCTCTTGAAGCCAATACGAAAGTAACTTAAACTGCAATTCACCGACTGGTCGCTAGAGACAGGCTCCAAAAGGGAGTCAATTCCATAGCCTATATCCCTCATGTTAAAATGCCCAACTTTACAGCAGAAAAAAATATGTTTACAGCCTGGTCCTGGAACAAAAATTGCTTTTGGTCTATAGCTAATTTTGCCCTAATTGAAACCTGTCAGGGGTGTGTTTTTTTTTAATAACTCATCTGTTTAAATTATATTAAGCCTTAAAGTTCTGCATTATTAAGGGCGTGGTCACTTGAGTGACAGGTGGATTGCCGCTGCTGTCACTACTAGCCGTTTGTCTTGCTTTTGTCCGTCATGTCACCTCAGCTAATGCCAGCTGCTGAACTTGGCATCTCTGCCTTGTTTGTGCTTTTTTTTCGGAATTATTTCATACAATTTAATACACCCATTACTTCGGCCACCCCTTTGGATTCCATTGTTGTTGAGTATCGTTCGAGAGAACAACCAGCGCTGTATTTCAGTTGGATTCCTCTGTGAACATGCACAAATGGATGTCTGACAATTTTGTTGCTTTTTGGAGTTTTTTAGATTTAAAAACGATATAGAGGCTACACTCGTTCTTCTGTACCCTTGCTCTCATGGAACAGATAGACTATATGCTTATTTACCATCAGATGAAATCCTGCAGGTGTTGGTGCTTTCTCCGTCCATGCAATAAATGTACATCCTTGAATGAGCATGGATTTCTAGCGCATTTAGGCTACTTGAACTTCATATAGGTAATATCTATGGTTTGACCCATTTGAGAGGCGGCCAAAATCAAAAAATCTAAATCAATTTAAAATTTATTGAATGAAGCAACAATAATGTACAGTATGTGTAAAAAAAATTATTTAATTAAAACTTAAATTAAAAAACACGTAAACACATTGCATTCAATCAAACACACAAAATAATATTCTTTTTAGAACCATCATATTATGACCCCCTTTAATATAAACCATATTTCCAGCAAAATAGTAAATAAAGTGGAACATATATTAGCCTATTTATATTATTATTATTACTATAATTAAACACAATTCCAGCATTTAAATAATATGTTTAATAATAATAATAATAATAATAATAATAATAATAAATAGATAAATAAATAAAATAAATAATAAAACTTATTTATTCATGTTGTTTTTGTAACTATATGACCTGCGATTCCAACAATGTCTTGCTTAATCTGGAATAAAAGCCCCAGTGCCTCACAACTGCTACTGCTAATAAAGGTCATAAATAAGATGAGTCCCAACAGACTGAATAGATTACATTTACAAAATGAAGGGATCTTGAGCAGGGGTTTCCTTAATAGATGCGATGGTAGGCCCTGTTATTAAACAAGCTAGCAGGATATCAAATGAATAAAATAAATAAAAAAGTAATGGGTGCTTTCAATCCCCAAGGTAAAGTCATGGCTCAGAGTACCATGTAGTTAGCAGGGGGTAATATATAAAACCTTCCGTGAGGAGAGGGGAGAGCATTAAATCATTAATAAGTACCAAACATACATAAACATGCCTGAGAATCACTGTCATACTGCATAAACATGCAATGGGGCGATAAATTGTGTTTAATGCTAGAGTGAGCACCCATGACGGCCAAATTCCCAAAGCAATATATATCACCCCTAAAGCATCCTCAGCTATAGAAGCATGATGGCATGACTTGTGTCAGACAAGACAAAAACTACAATTGTCTAACCACTGCAATACAAAAACAGGATATATTCCCAAAATACAATGAAGCCAGAGGAAGACCACTCAGCACAAAGCAATAAGATCTCATGGCTCCTGTGCTAATGTTCATCAAGAAAAAATGCAAACAGACGGGGTATTTGAAGAATCACCCATTAGACATGCTCAAAACTCAAGCACCATGCTGCAAGTGCATTAATGGTGGAAAAGAGCAAAACACATGGCCCTTTTAGTACAGACAGCTATGTTAAAAATTTACTGAATGCAGGAAGGTTATGTGACAAACGACATAAACAGAAACTCTCCACACAAAAGACGGAGATCAAATGAGATGGTAAACACGTCAAAAGCATGTTCGACGACACTTTACTGTGTTCCCGGTTACTGCAGCTCTCATCAGTGCCTGCAGTCGCATCACACGTTTTGTAACATGATCCCCTGCTTTTTCAATCTTCATAAGAAATACATAGACTCATGCTACATAGACTCATGGAGTCATGCTACCAAGGCTAGATAAGATGACATTACAATACAGGAACCAACCATTCACCTTTAAAAGGACACCATCAAGCCCAATGGGGATCAGACAGACATCAGAGATGGCGTCCTGCATACTAAGACGCCCCAAAAAAACTAAAGAAACAGCTGAGCTAACCTGTGATTCCCAATTTCCCAACCTGGGATTCCGAATTCCCAACAGGTTTCAGTTTTTTTTAAGCGATAGTTTACCCTAAAATTAAAAAAATACTCATCCTTAAGTTATTCCAATCTCTTATGACATGCTTTCTTCTGTAGAACACAAAAGAATGTCTTTTGGAAAATGTTCAAGCTGCACTTTTAATGCTGTCAGTTTTTTTAAAATGGAGTAAAAAGTAGAGCTACACGATTTGTGGTGGGAAATCTAAATGCTATTTTTCTAGTTGCATGTATAATTATGCATAATTTATAGTTATTACTATAGTAACTTCATGTAACGTGTAACAAAGACACTAAAATAATGTGTTACATTTTACAATAAAACTGTAAAATTAAAATATTTATGGGTATTTAAATACATTAAAAAAAAGTTAAACCATAGAGCCTATTACCCTATTTGGATAAAAAAAATGCAGAAAGCTCTTAAAGCTTCTCAACGTCGAGAACAGCCGTTTTCAAATGCATGTTATAAGCGACCCAAACTCGTTGAGTTTGTGTGGAGCAGCATTTACTGTGAACCGAGTCACTGAAAACACAGGATCGTGAGCTGCACAATGATTTCGCCTTTATTTCGATTAATCGCAGCCAGAAGCATATGGTTTTCAGTCTTCTGCAACCATAAAATAGATTTCTGTAAGGAACACTGAAATCGAAGTTGTTATTCACTGAAAATGCTTTGCTTGACAATCTTGGTCAACATTAAATTTCATTGAATGGAAAAGACCAGCTAGACATTCAGATATAAATATCTCCTTTGTGTTTGACAAAAGAAAGAAAGGCATGAGGGTGAATAAATGATGACATAATTTTCATTCATGGGTAAACTACTTTATCGATGGAGTCAATACAGAGATGTTGCTACTGTATGTCAGGGAAATTATGGTAGTGTATGATATTGTTTCATGTGAGGGTCAATGTATGTTGCCATTTCTCAGAACCTAATGCAGACACCTTTGAAGAAAAGCAGAACGGACATATCCCCCAAAGAAGATGACAGTAATCCAACAACATTGACATTGACACAAGAGCTGTGAAAACTTTCCACAGACAGCAATGCTTTTACGCTCAATTGGCATGGATGTAAAAAAATACTAGCATTAGCAGGAGTTTTTCAGTCAACATAATACCACCCAGTCACCTCCCTGTGGCAAAATATGTCATGGTAGATCATGTAACTCTACCCTACTGCATTCTCTGAGAACATGAGTGAATGAAATCCTGCTGGACCTTTCCTACCACGAATGACTAAAAACCCGGAGGCAGTCGGAACTGTTGAAACTTCACCCATGTAATATGTTCAGATTATCATCACTGTCATTGTTATCATTATCTTAATCGCTAATCAACTTCGTTGGAACATGCCACTGTGAAAATTTAATTTGGTCTAGACACTGTCTATCAAAATACTTTCCCATTAAAAGCAAACATCAAACCCTATTAGTAACCTGCAATTTGTAACGTGATCCATACACACATGCTTCTCACCGTGTTGTTCACATAAGGCTAAAGGGATAGTTCACTTAAAAAAATTTTTTTTTAATTTGTCATCATTTACTCATCCTCTTATTGGTCCAAACCTATATGACTATATGCCTTAAATTATAAAAGTAAAAATATTTTTGAAATGGAAATGTAGGGTAGCCTAATAGTTTGCGTTTAATTAAAAAACTGTTCCTCACACAAAGCACACATTCTTGCAAGCTTGTATTGACCAAGCTTGTATTATTATGATACTTTTATGGTGCTTTTTTAATCCTTAAAAGTTCAATTTCCCATTCATTGTAATTGAATGGAATTAACAGTTTATTCTTCAAAATGTCTTTTTTTGTGTTCCACAAAAGAAATAATTTCGTTCATCACAAGGCTATCGAGTCTCTTCAGCAAATTTTTACCTAACCGCTCAATTCATATGGATTCGTTTTACGATCTTTTTGTGAACTTTTTGAAGCGTCAAAGTGCTAGTTGCATAGCTGTCAACTGAGGGACAGAAATCTCTCAGATTTCAGCAAAAATATCTTCATTTGTGTTCTAAAGATGAACTAAAGTCTTACGGGTTTGGAATGACTTGAGGGTGAGCAATTAATGACGACATTTTTTGGAAACTAACCCTTTAAAAGTTCAAAAAACAATTTACAAATTAAACATGCATGGATGAATTGTATAAGATCAACTAAAGACATTTAGAAAATAAAAAGGGTGAGTTTATTTCATTCTAATTTATATTTATAAATATGTTTACAACTTTTTTGAGGCACTTAATGGTAAGATAAAAAGATATCTGATCAGAGTCTACACACACTGTCCACCATTTTCCCAGTGTTTTCTTTACAACCACTCGCAGAAAGTGCCAAATTATTATTGTTATTTCACACAAGCGTATTGCTGTAGAATTACTTTCTGGTAAAAAGAAAAACAAAACAGCCTGTGGCTGGTGTCTTTTCGTCAAATTAATTAGATGGTCTTTTTCTATTTAAGCAGGCAACTCAAGGACAGAATAAGGTTTATAATAGTGTTTAGCACTTAGTCAAAAGTCTGGCTAAACTGCATATCATAAACCTTCAGATTTTTTTTCCAGCTGATAATATAATAAAAACAATGTCAATAAAAACATTGACAGCCAATCAGAATCCATTCCGCTTTAAAGACCTCATGCATTTAAAGCGGCAGATGACAAACCTGCAGCGCGTGTTTAAACAGAGCGTTATCATTCGTTGGTGTGGGCGCTAAAATAGTTATCATTATCGGTGTGAATACTAAGATAGTTATCGTTAAGGTCGTCATCTTTATAATTATTGTTCTTGAAAGGGCCTTAAGACTGAAATCAAAAACATAAGTGCAGTTAAACCTAAGTGCATGTTGAAAATCAAATATTTTAACTGAAGTCCAAATCATGTGATGTGAACTTCATATATAATGACAGAAAACACAAACCCCCATTTTCAGCAGCAAAAATAAATGAAAGCGACAAAAAGGCCACACACACACACACACACACACACACACACACACACACACACACACACACACACACACACACACACACACACACACACACCTGCAGTCTTCCAGTGCAGACACTTTCTGGGCCACAGCCAATCCCTTAGGTTGGAAACGACTACTAATTATAACTTACAGAGGAAAGGTGTCAGTGCTAAGACTTGAAACCGTAAGTATCCCAAAAATATGCGTTTGACGAAACATGTTTCGACAAGACTAGAAGAAATGCACACAAGAGTTCAAAAAGTAGATCGGCCCTCAAAGAAAGATGTTGCAAAACACGTCAACTGATGACAGACAGGTTGGGGGGGGGGGGGGACCGTGTTCTTTCAGCTTTACTGAACACAGCCGACATGCAAAATACTGTCTCAACCGCAAAGCCTTCTGAGAACACACTTGTTTGGATTCTTTGTGAATTACGGAAGATAATTATTTAACAACCAAACCAAAAGCTTTACTGAAATTAAATTCAAACTGGTACATGCTTCCTACAACAACATGAATTTTATATGGGAGTCATGTATGTGAAAACCCCCATCTCTTTTTTAAAAAACCCATCCCCCCATCCATGGAGCATCTCCTGCACCCATGCCCCTTCTTCCAAGTGTGAACATACCCTTAGTTTAAAACGTGATCAATTGTCACCTGCCACCAATGGTTTACTTAGATCTCATATGGCAAATGAAACTGAGTGTCCATTATTTTCCTCTGCTGAATCTGGCACCCTGAAGTGACAGTCTGATTGAGACGCTCGCCAAAAAAGAACTGGGATGCACTGAGAAAAAAAAATGCATTTTACACACACCAAAGGAAAAAAATATCACAGAAAAAAACACAATTCGATTTTTTTCCCCAAATCATGCAGCTGTAACTGTACCATAAATAATCGAGGGAAATAAAAATCACTTTTTAATTACTTTTATCAATTACATTTTTATCATTATTTTTCACTTGTCACAATGCCATTTTGGATTGTCAAAAGAAAAGAACTTAGAAGGCATAATCATGTACCTTTTCAAACAAAAAGCATGCTCGGATCATGATATGATGCAGCTGACTAGTTTTTAGAATGGAGTTGCAGGCTGAGCTACTGAGCAAATTAACTTAGACAGCGGAGACAAGAAATCTTGAAAGGTCAGATTGGTAACAAGACCAATCAACATAATGTGGTATGTATGATCAGATAACCTTCCATGATGTTTATCACCTGTCTGAGGCTGATTTCAATCTATAAAAAAGTCTGTTTAATTGCCTGTATTTTCCATTTTACAAACCTAACTAAACCGTGTACACTGTTTACAGCTAGCCAGCTATTACAGCAATTACTATTCATCGCATGTGTTGCATGCAAGAGTAATTATCACAAAATACAAGGCATTTACAATTTGAAAAGCTAGTAAAATCTTGATCAAGCGTGAGTCATGCATGATAGTTCCTGAAGTGTGAGGCTATTTTTGTCATTTGGAAATCTCATGAGCTAGATTCGAAACGTGGCCTGACATTCACATTATGTGCAAGGCTAACAAGTACAGCAGCACGCAAAACATGCCTAGTGTTTACGGGGTCAGCCAAGATAACCAACAGACAAAAATCAGTCCAACCACAGGATTTCTTAATTTTGTGTCACCCGAGGCTGCTTCATCGTGCTGCATGGCCAGCGAGAGCTTCCCGTGACCCTCGATGACTGGAAACTATGATGCAAAACACAAATGCATGCCTACTGACAGAGAAACCAAACCAAACCAAAACCGCTGAACCCGCAAATCACTTTGCTATTCAGTGTCTACATTGAAAACACTTTAGAAAAAAAAAAAAAAAGATCTACATATGCGCTGTTTGCTCTTCATTTGAGAATAAAAAGTAATGCTACATGCTAGACAGTGTGCACAGTCATTTTACAATAGCTTTGAATTTTACTCATACAATTGGAATTTAGAGTCGGAATGGTTTTGGAAGTCACATTTTTAGTCTTTTCTGAATGTTGGGGTCAAATCTCTGGTTCACATTGTGTCCCAGCTTAGTGGTGCATGTGGTAGCATTCAGATAGGATGGTCTACTGTTCCAGTGCATCAAAGATCAAGGGCATACACCAAAAATACACACACAAGTATTCAGGCACATAAATCAGGAAGAAGCACAGAGTAAGGCCAAGTGATAACTGTACATGCAGCATTATAGTCGGTCAGCAACGTCAGAGGATACTGGCCGATCTGCACTGCTAATAAATTTGTCAACTGTTTTGTAAATCATTAAACTACCCCATATTTATAGGAATAGTTCACATGAAATGAAAATCCTTTACATTTATGACTTTCTTCTATAGAAAAGAATCAAAGATATTTTTCAAAAGCATCTCAATGTATTTTTTCTATACAATGAAATCCAGGGTTGTTTTGTACCCCATTGAATTTCATTGTCTGAGCGAAAACAATTGAAACGTTCTATAAAATATCTACTTTTGTATTCTGCTGAAGTAATAACTGGGTCATTCCTAGTTTTCAACTCAACTAGAGGTCCCTGGCTAAAATACACCTGTAGGACTTTCTTCTGTGGAACAAAATATATTTTGAAAATGTCAGTGTTGTTTTCCCTTTTTTATTCAATGAAAGTCAATAGGCTCCCATGTTGTTTTGCAATGTTGTAGGTGAGAATATGATGACAAAAACTATGGCTTTAAGGTAACAGAATTGAGTTAGGCTATATTAAATCCATCAACATTACACTTGCACACCTGCAGACTGTAGCATTTTGTAGCATTTGTTTACAACATGCTCAATTGTCACCTGCCACCAATGGTTTACTTAGATCTCAAATGGCTGAGGGTGTCTGTTATTTTCCTCTACTGAAGCTAGCGAACTGGCAGACTGATTTAAATGCTCACCAATGAAGAAATTGGATGCATTGAGAGGAAGACAGATCGAGAGAATGGCGACAGAGAGTAGGCATCAAACCGCTGCCGTCTTCACACTGCACATCAGAGCGGCAAAGAGCTAGAACTCTGAGTCAGCACTTCCATGCAAATCTGGCCTTAGACTCAGTGGAATGCAGCACTTCTTCATCTACAGTGTACAAGGAGGGTCTCAGAGCACCAATGCACTGCAGCATTGGCTATCTGGCTACTTCTGAGTGTTATCTCAAATAACAGATCTCTATTGGCGAAACACACCCTAAACGTGTCTAGAATGCATTACAATACATATACAATGACAAAAACATTCTCTCTTCCCACATGTGTGTGCATACTACAGCTTCAGGCATGGGCGGGTGTCTAAGTGTATAATGTTAGCACTAAATAAGATGTTCCTGTTTGACTGTGCTGGAGGGTGTGCTGGAATGAGGGACCAGAGTGGGAATGGAGACGGATGAGGGAGAAGAGGTGAATTCTTTGGCTTTAAACCATACTATTACAGCCGAGCGATCCGAGCCAAGCCCTCCGCAGGAGAAACATCATGTGACAGGGAGGAACAATGCATCCAGATCTCTGCATTGATAAAGCGTTATTTTGGGAGTTTGGCATTGGTCTCACACATCAGTGTGGAGCAGCTCAATTTCTGGCATGCCTTGCATTTTAGCAGGATACGCAATAGACTGTGAAATATTGTCACATGTCCAATGAGTGGCCTCACTTTTCAATTGAATAAAATAACTAAATTACTAACCTTATTTGCATACCATGGTATTTACACTACACACCAACAAAATTCAAATAATACCACAATATTACCCGAAGCACCATGTTCAGCCAACCATGATAAGTACTTTTTGTAAAAAAGCCTGTACATTACTTTCACTGGTCAAAGGAATCCATATGGACATAGATCCAATTTGATTTTGTACTGACAGTGGGAATACCTGAGATGGAATACCTTTTAAACATAATACACTGGTTAATGAATGTATCATTTGGGAAACCCCGTCAAACCATTCCCCAAGCTGCCTCCAATCTTCTATGGCCAGTAAAGAGAAAACGAATGAAAAGCTGAAGTATTTAAGCATCTCTGCCAACTGGCCCTAGATTCATTTCAGTGAAAAGCCCAGGGAGTCTGCATGAATTCACTCTTTCACAATGAAAAAATAATCAGAACAATACAATATGGCTCTAGGTCACTGGTCTAGACTTGGTTGGCAAAGGAAAGGGAAGAAAATGCGAATGAATCATTCATTCTGTGTCTCGTAGGGTTATGCATACATTTCTCTGGAGGACTGGGACATTCCAGGGGGTTTCGCATATAATTGCAGCTTAGCGGCCTTGTCCCAACATACATGTGATTCTCATTATGTTGTAGTACATCGTGATGGCCTCAAGGCTCCAATTACAAACCATCAACGCTGAATGTAGAATACTCATCACTGCCCTTACCTAAACCATCAGTGGTTGATGCGTCCTCAGTAATTCTGTTTCTGAACTGCCCTCAGACGTTGAGGAAAGTTACACTGGACTTTCTGACTCTTTTTTAAAATATGAACACCGTGAAATGTGTTAGTGTGTCACAAAAAAGCCAGACACAAAGTCCCTTGTGAAGCTAACTTTGACCTTGGTGACAATAAACTCCGACTTTGGTCTCCGTTCCAGTGACTGTCACATTGAAATGTGAATGAAAGAGTGAGTGTGTGCTAATGAGCTCATGACTGAGTGACCCATCCAGTCTGTCTTTAAATAGTCAAGTCCACAAAGGGGACAAACACAATGCACAGCCGTTTCCCCGTATGACATCATGTGTCCAGTGGCTCAGTGGAGTTTCCTGACGTTGCCCTACTGAGACTACCCACAGGAAAGGTGCACTTACACTTTTTCGCTCAAGCACACATGCACAATGACGCACAATAGCTCAAATCACAATAATCTCAAAAAACGTCCTGGCTTGTGTGCAACAACACTGACCAGCACTGTCAAAGTATACAGGCCTAACAAAGTTGGTTGAACTGAGGATAGTTTGATTTGCATTTTCATTCAAATAAAAGGACCAGAGGATTGTAAACAATACAACAAACTAAGCAGGGACTGTGCTGTGAATTGGCACTGCATTCAGACGATGGTCAATGAATCTAAACCCATGCTGTTTGCTGGATTCTCTTTATTTCTCAGAGTTACATAACATGACAGTTAGTTAAGCCAAACTTTTTCCAGAGGTAGAAGGTTGTTCATTCTGCTCCATTTTAAACTAGCAATTAGATCATTTACAGATGCAGGATGAACTCTTCCCCCATAAAACTTGGCCTATTTGCCTTGAAAGTGCACTTAGTAGGTTTTTGTTTACATATAACATCTATTTCATTTCAATAGATTTTGGATGTGATACTGACATGTATAAGCCTGGATGCATGACGTGTGTTTACTAACTGCATGCTGATCCATAACATCAATCTAAATTTTGACTTGGGCTAAGTTAGGCAAGGCAAGGCAAGTTTAGTTAGCCCATTTCATACATGGGGTAATTCAAAGTTCTTTAGGCCTAGGCCTATATCAATTAATAACAAAAAAATAGCAACCATAAAAAGGTTTATTAAAAAAATACAATAAAAGTTACTAATTAAAATAATTAATACATACAAAAATGTAAGTGTCATAAAAGGAAAAGAGACAAAACAGTTATTTTGTGTTTGTAGTACATATATAGTGTGTGACTCTTTAGTGATTTGTAAAGTGCCTGGATGTGACAGACAGACGGATAGATCTGGATTATTCATCATTCGTAAAACTTTACAATTTAGCAAACCATTACTGTGCACCTTTAGTTACTGCCTGCAGATTATAAGTAGCTAAGCTAATTGTTTGGCCATCAAGAAAGAATATACATACTATTCTGCTGGTGAACATGCACAAAAGCCATAAATAAATGAGTTTGTTAGTATCTGTGGCCCATGTCAAAATGAAAGCCCACTGCACTGTATCCACCTTGTTTCAACAGTAAGTAGGGACTCATTAAGGTGAGCTTCACATTCCACATTCATGCACAAACCAGTCTAGCGATGATGTCATCTTCATTTCTGTTCCCCCCTCGAAAACAACTCAATGTGTTTTCCATACAGCAACTTTGTCTGTTAAGCAGCTGGCTAACGTCAGACAATCTAACAATAGTTTGTTTGGCTCCCGCACGTCACAGTGAATCGCCAAACAACTCATGTGTGGGACGCGTGAAAGACAAGGCGTGCAGGGCATGAAATGTGTCTTACCCCAGTCTAGGAACTCCAGAACGTTTTTCTCTCTTCTTAGAGGAGAATTATTGCACTCATCATAAAGGCAGACAAGAACATCCAACAAGGTCTCCACGCTAAAGCACTGGCCGCTGGATTGAGACGGGCCATCTAGAAACAGTTTCTCCAGCTTCTTCAAACGCACCTCTCCAGACATGGTTTCAAATGGTGCTGATGTCTCACAGTATGGTCAGGATTTGCTCCCCACGGTAGCAAATGGGACCGGCCAGTGGCACACTTAAGTGGTCGAAAAACTTAAAGGCTCAAAAATATATAATATAGTCAAGCTTAAGGGGGTCACTCATGGTCCCTCTCTTACCGATGCGTCCATATCAATCCACAACATCATGAATTCGCAGTCCTTGGATGCAGAGAAGTTGCAGCCATCGACCCTGCCCTGGCCGGTGGATTTGACGTATATAACTAGGCTTAGCAGCTATGTATTCCCGATTTCAGCTTCTCCTTTGAAGGACACTTATCACAAAAGAAGTCACCAAAGAAGTTTTAAGCAATCCCCTGATATATGGTGATATCTGTGGTTATACATAATGCAGCAACAAAAGCGCATCAGCAGCACGGGATCTGCATTGCTACAAAGCCCCATATGCCCCTCCTCTGGCAAGACTGCGAAAGCCTTAGCAAGGTATTTTTCCTTTAAATTCCTCTCTTTGTATATACAAAACGCTGGCGGAGAGAGCAAGCCGTGGGTTCGACAACTGTTACGCGATATTATGCACTTGTCGAGGGAAGCGTTGCGGCGAGGGGCTGAAAATATGCGTCCTCGAACATGTCGGTGGCGGATTCTGCTCTACTGCCTGCCTCGCTCGCTCTCTCTCTCTCTCTCTCTCTCTCTCTCTCTCTCTCTCTCTCTCTCTCTCTCTCTCTCTCTCTCTCTCTCTCTCTCTCTCTCTCTCTCTCTCTCTCTCTCTCTCTCTCTCTCTCTCTCTCTCTCTCTCTCTCTCTCTCTCTCTCTCTCTCTCTCTCTCTCTCTCTCTCTCTCTCTCTCTCTCTCTCTCTCTCTCTCTCTCTCTCTCTCTCTCTCTCTCTCTCTCTCTCTCTCTCTCTCTCTCTCTCTCTCTCTCTCTCTCTCAGACAAAAACCGACATCATCATGGCGACCGTCACGGCATCTGCTGCGGGGAATGGAGGGATATGCTGGTGGGAAATAGAGTAGTGTACACTAGAGCAGTGTGCGAATTATCCGCCAATTATTCACTGACCTTCAGAGGGCTCGACCTTTTGAAGGAATTTCTGTCAGCAATTTGCATTTGAGGTTCGTTTCGCTTAACCCAAATTATCTTTTAGCGCAGTGCGCTAATTATTTAAAGATCTTCGATAATAAAGATAATAAAGTGATAACGGCAGGACTTTTTTGTTGACTTAACTTTACGTCTGAAGGTGACGAAAAGAGCACGAACAACGTAACGTTACTGTTGCTATGGTTACCTGTGCAGACCAACGCGACTTCTAATTATAGCAGTTGTTTTTGACTAAAACTATGCTAACTTTTTTGGTTACTCATTCGTTTTAAAATGCTTTTTACGCATGTATTATGTAAGAATACATTATTTTAAATGCATTGTTTTGAGTTTAGGTAAGGAAACTTGTACTTGTTCCATTTAAAGGGATAGTTGACCCAAAAAAGATCATCATGTTATTATTTACTCATCCTCATGTTGTTACAAACCTGTATTACTTTCTTTCTTCTGTTGAACACAAAAGAAGATATTTTAAAGAATGTTGGTAACCAGACAGTTGATGGCACCCATTGACTTCCAGTATTTTTTTTCTCCTATGAAAGTCAATGGGTACCGTCAACTGTTTGATTACCAACATAATTCAAAATATCTTCTTTTGTGTTCAGAAAAAGAAAGAGATTCATTGAGGGTGAATAAGTAATGACAACATTTTCATTTTGGGATAAATTAACCCTTTTACACCCAGCCTACACTTTCACAATACAAATAATTTAAGATCTGCATTTCAGAGCGCCATACAGTTATGTCATCCCTTAGTGCTTTAAGAAATTAGGGCGATATGATGCTATGTTGATTAAATAAATGATCCACTGTTTGAGATCAAGCTATATTGTGTTTATTATTTTATCTAGAAGATAGGCTATATCAGTGGCACAATTTAGTTATTAAAGCAATAAACTGCAAAAGAGTCGAGAAATCAATTTGGTTTTATGTGTGGTCTGATAGATGGCAGTATTTTTATTTCTATGAGTGTATGGTATGCAATGAATATTTCCAGTGTCTTGGCTGAGCGCTCAAATGTAGGTAAGAGACTCAAATATTAGTCGGTTTATTCTAAGCGTGCAAGCAGTTCTTAAAAAAATGTATTAACATAAAAACAGGGGGTTTTTTTCCCTTTGGTGATTTGTCATCATTGTATGCTTATGAGCGTGTCCTAAAATATGGCGACCACTACCAATAATGCAATGTGAAATGATGTAGATTCCCATTCTCTTGAGTAGGTTCTCATTTTGAATAAGTAGTTACATCACTTCTATAATATGAATGTGTGTTGTATGAATGTAATCTGGACATACATAAAAGAACACTACATCCACCATGTTGTCATCATCACGTGATCTACCAGCGTCAGTCACGTTGCCTCACTGCCATTCATAAATCCTCTCCCATGGCCTCATGGGATAGGAAAGTGTCCATCAATGCACAGTTCAGAATCTTGCCAGAAGAAGTAGGTTATCCGGGTACTTTTTGCCAACTCTTTTATGAGTAGGCTAGGCCTACTGTGAATTAGGACATACTTCTTTTGTCACATACTGATTTTTGCCTATAGGTAAGTATGCAATTTCGGATGGAGCCTAGAGGGTTTATGCGCCCCTTGAGAGTTCTTGAAATTATATTATATGCCCCACATAATTAAATTATATGCCCCATGAATTGTCTTTTTTGCATTCACAAAATAAAATAAAATACACTACACACCATAAAACAAATAAATGTGATAGGCTACTTTTAAAAAGCAATGCATGCATGGTAATAACTAGTGGTGATTGGTGTCTCATTCAAACAGTAGGCCTAATCTCTAGTGAATATTGATGGGCATGTAACCCAAAGAAACACGTTTTCTCTTATTTGGGAAAGGTCTTTTGTGCAGAAACGTTGTTATTTTTTAAGAAAAATGAGCACGTTCGCCCTCTTGTGTCCAATATTTTGCATTGCAATTGCAATGAGAAATTTTAACAAGAGTGTCTCTTATCTGTCATCACTGTCTCTCCTCCACCAGTAAGCCGGTGTGTGGTGGGCGTTCTGGCGCAATATGGCTGCCGTCGCATCATCCAGGTGGATGCAGCACATTTGTGGTGGTTGAGGAGATTACCCCTTCTATGTATAGCGCTTTGAGTGCCGAGAAAAGCGCTATAAACATGTAATGAATTATTATTATTATATTATTATTATATTTATTTGTCCGTGTATTTATTTAACGTTTCTTGAGTAGCAGATATGGTTGTTAATGTTACATTTAAGTTAAGATTTTTTCAAAACTGGCTAAAAAAACGTTTGGGCTATGTCTACAAATTAATATTAAAGATGAGCCTAATATGCTATTAGTATATTCTTATAATATAGGCTATATGTCACTTTTTAAATATAAGGCCTATGTCTTAGATAAACAAGCTGTTTAGTTCGATAGCAAAACATATTTGTCACATCAAACGAAAATGTCAAAGCACAGCTGTTCACGAGTAAGCGTTTGACGTTTGAGAACGTGACATCTTCTCTTCTCAAGGTGCCGTATTTCAAAAACATTCTTCAATAAATCTGAATCTGACAACTGCCACACCAAACCTAATAAGGTGCTAATAGTGTCTTTCATGTCAAAACATTTGATGTTAGAACCAAACTGCGGCAGGATGTAGGGAATGTGGAACAGGAAGTTAACATTCATTATTAATTTATTTTGACCATTAGATTTTTTAAACAATAAACATCCTTAAGCACATTTAAATAAAAAAACGATATATATATATATATATATCTTGCATAGGATATGCATTTTTACGATATCGATAATCACTGACGAAAAGAACACTGAATTTTCATCGTCGTGGCCTTTATGACGTCGCTATAGAATGTTTGTTGTTTTATCAAACCGAGGCGGGATCCGTTTGAATAGTGCTGTCTTTCGTATGTAGTAGAGAGGTGTTAATTAGCACATGTTTTGTTGATTGGGTACCTCCATCCTTTGATTAAGGATACTACCTGTGAGAATTAGATGGTACTTCTATTGACAAAAGGGCCTCAAAATAATCGACAAGGAAGGACAGAAGACTGACAGTAATCACACAAGGATCCTGGACTTCAGTTTACTCATGCACCATGTGTATTGTACAAAATGAGTCAAGCAGGCCCCTAGACTGTGGATTTTTTACAATTAATTTCACATCTAACTAACATGACTTTCAAGAATAAAGATTTAATTTGAACATAGCAATTTTTTAAATATATAGCCTATATTTAATTATTCACATTTCATATTCCAGACTTATTACCAGATGTTCAAACAAACTGTTTCTAAACTATTTGGAGAAACACACCTGTATCTAGTAGTTAACTTTTTTTGTGAATAGGACAAATATTAACAGATGACAACTTAATCATTTCTTTCAGCAAATATGTTAATACTCCTATTGGCTCAAACATGAGCTCTTTTGTCTGATTCTGCATTTGTATTGCATTAATTTGCCTCCATCTCCAGCCAGTCATTTGTCATCTGTTCTTCCTGTGAGCTCCTTTAGTCTGTCTGACATCTTAGAGCAAATAGAGGGGCCAATACACATACTTAGACACTGGGCCCTCAGTGCCACTAGCCCCTCTTCTAATGTTAGTGTGACCAAACAAGGAATGGCGAATCTGGCAATGGAATCAGATAATCACCAACCTGTGAAGAGCCTCCCAATCCACATCCTATACTGCAGCCCTGGATTAAACAGTCTGTTTGCCTAATAATTTTAATCTGTGCATCAAGCTGAAGGATGGTCGTCTTCGAATAAACATCTAATCCCTCGGCCCACCCAATGATGATGGGACCACAGCGAGGGTGATCAGAATGGTGCTTAAACAGAGGGACTGAAACCTCTATACTGACAGACTCTTGCCAGACTAGGAATGTTTTACATTGTCCAGCGGAATGTACACATGACGAACAAGGGTGCTACATCAACGTGCACATGCAAACTGGAAAGGAGGGAGCGTTCTAGGTTCACCATGTCTGGAAGGTCATCTGTAAATCCACACAACAAGAACATTATGTCAGCAATACAGACACCATAAAATGCAAGTAGAGCAGGTATACATTCACACATATCATGTTAACTATTGCTTGCATTGCAAAAAAGATAACTTGTGACATGTTTTGTTAAATTGCATAATGTTAAATATATATACATTATGTATAATGAGACAAAGAACCAGAAACGGATATTAACTAAATGTAGTGCATAAAGTGTTGCCATGCAAATGAACATGTAATGGGCTGCAAATTTATATATATATATATAGATCTATCTATCTATCTATCTATCTATCTATCTATCTATCTATCTATCTATCTATCTATCTATCTATCTATCTATCTATCTATCTATCTATCTATCTATCTATCATCTGGAAACATGAAATAATTGTATTATGTATTAGCATATTATAATTTTTGTTCGAATAAAAATTTGTTATTTGAATTATCATTCTAGTTTTAAATTGTGCATTTTGCGTTAATTTCTCCGATGAATCGTGGCTTTCATGTATCACCTATTCACCTTCCCTCTGATGTCAGTCACCACCCCCCTTTGACAAAGTGCGAACAACTGGGGGTCTAACGGGTGCATATAAGGACGGGCCGCTGTCAAAGCAGATTCATTTCAGACCGAGAACATCAGCACAGACTCAGAACCTCTCCTGCACCTTCGCGTAAAAGATGTCCTCAATCCGTACCGCTTGCCTCCTTTGCGCAGCACTTTTCGCAATGGTGAGGGGTTTCACCCACGAAGACATGAAAGAGGCTCTGCTGAAGAAATTGGGACTTAGTGAAGTTCCGAAAATTCACAAGAGGGATCTGGAGAACCTTGTGATTCCAGCGAACATTAAGAACAAATATATTTCTATGCTGAAATTGCACCACGCAAGGAAACGCCGCTCGCTTCCCAGTTTAGCCGGCATCCTGAGGGGAATCCCTGGCAATGCAGGTAAGATTCATTTGCTTAATTAAAATGCATAATGTATAATGAGACAAAGAACCAGTAAACGGATATCAACTACTAAAATGTAGTGCACAAAGTGTGCCATGCAACTGAACAGGTAATGGGCAGCAATTTTAAAAATAAACTTTAAATAGGCCTTATTTATAATAATAAGAAAAACTAAATAAATAAATTGCTCTCATCTATTCCAGACATCTCTGGTGAATTTGTATATTCTGACACGACACGTCAACGTGTGGTCTTTGAGATGACATCAAGGATCCCTGAGAACAGTGAAGTGACCATGGCAGAACTTAAACTGTTCAAAAAAGCCCCACACAAGCGCTCCATCCCAGAGAGAAAGGGCCACAGGCCCGTCAACAACGCCAGGGTGAGCATCTACTGGGTAGAACCTCTGGAAGACGGGTCAAACAGAACTTCACTAGTGGATTCCAGGTAAGCAGAGACGGACACAGACAGTCATTATTCTTTCTTCATTATGCTAATTCCACTGCTGATTGGCGTTAAGGAACATGCATGCTAATTGTCACAACCATTACCTCCTCAGATTGATTCCCATTCACGAAACTGGCTGGAAGAGCTTTGATGTTACCCAGGCAGTACACTATTGGTCGAAGAGCCGAATGGAGATGCCCATGCACCTTGAGGTGTGGATCGAGGGCGAGAGACCCGGCAGTTACGCGGCAGAGATGGCCAAGTGTGTCCACTTCACAACTCAAGATCCAAACGACAACACTCTGGGAAAACCTGAGCTTGTTCTTTACACCCTCAACCTCGAAGAGTTTGGGTAAGCATTGCGTCATTTCTTAATATTCGACTCTTTTCTGGAGTAGGCCTTTTTAGCTACACCTTGTGAAAAAAGTATTCTAGTTTTGAAGAACAAATTCACTATTTTTTTTAATTTTGTTTCTTTAATGACTTAATCCTAACTTTAATAAAATGTAACATTTACTGTTACATAGAAAGAAAGAAGAATTATCCTATTGTTATTATAATAAAATATTTTTTACATGTGATTTATGTAGCCTAACACTGCTGTAAAGCCTTTCGGAATTAATTTCTTAAAAAGAAAACGGATGTGTTTCAAACGCTCAATTTTAATATTATTTTATTGTTCACGTTGCAGGTCTAGTGGAGACTGTGAAACCAACAAAGACAGTGAAATGTGCTGCAGGGAAAAATACTTCATCAATTTCCGAGCCTTGACTTGGACCCAGTACTGGATCATCGAACCGTCCGGGTATCAGGCGTTCCGGTGCAACGGCGGCTGCCGGCAGCCCAAGCGCAACTACGGCTACGGAGATAGAAAGTGCGCGGTTGTGGAGAGCGCGCCGCTACCGATGATGTATTTAGTGAAAAAGGGAGATTATACTGAAATTGAGGTGGCGGAATTCCCAAACATGATTGTTGAACAATGTGGATGCGCAATGGATAATATTTCAGTTGTATGAATATGCCATTTGCCATCGACCACCAGTCATCTTGATGACGCACTGTATTTTGTTATAGGCTGGCTAAGAAAGGGTGTTGGCAACTTAGCCTTTATGACATACCTTAAGCACTTTGTATAAATTTGTAAATATTGCTAAATTGATATGCCTTTATTTTTGCATTTGTATATGATGCCATATGAACTGAAAAGATTGAGTTGTAGATGTTATATTTTGAGCAGTAAATAGAATGGGTTTGTTGTATGTTACTTTGACTGAATATAAATTAAACTATTTTTCATTGAAACCTCTACTCTTAGTGACTTTTCCTCTTCTTAAACCAAATAAACATTTGCATATTCCAGTGTTTGCAGGTGGCCACATGGAGAGCAGACGTAAATAGCCTCCACAAGGCAGTTATGTTTTTGTTTACTCTACACACACAAATAATCACTTATTAAACAGAACAATTTGTAAAAAAGGGGTTAAGTGTCAAGATACTTATTTAAACATACCTACTTGCATAAAGGGTTCTGATATATGTAGAAAAAAGTATAGTGGTAACCATATAAAATATCAGTCAAAACAAGTTTTCTTCAATCAAATAAGATTTAAGAATCTTGCTGTCTTTTTAATTTCTCTAGTCATTTATTTCATAACATTAGTAGTTCCCACAGTAACTATTTAACTATACTAAGTGATATTAAGAGAAATACGTTACATTAGAGAACAAAACACAATGATTTATCTCAGACATTTATTACTTAATGACACATTTCCTTACATTATGAAACACTTTAACATTCATGTCATTCAAAAAAGAAAACAATGCCAAAATACAAACATCATAAACCATTCTGCCATTTCTAATCAACACATAATGCCACATTTTTAGTCAAATTTAGACACTTTCATCCTGAAACAGCACGAGCAAGGTCTACGTAGTAATCGTCGCAAATCTCTCATGCCATGCTATATGCACTAATTTCATATGGAACAGGGTCATTATTTTATCCCAGCCACATGAAATTTTTTCAAGAAAAAAAAAACTTTTACATCATATGGTATACAGTTTAAAAAACCCACTTAAACTATAACATCATGATAAAATACACCAATTTAAGTCAAAAATAGCTGCCCCTTTTCTTAGGCCATTTGGCACTTTATAAGAAATATATTCATTAAAACAAGTCAAGGGCCTGTCTTGACGGAAAAACAGGATGTGATCATGGGGTGTGTGATGTGGTCTGAATGAGTATCAAAACACAGGTCATTTAAATTGAGAAAAACCAGTTCGAAAATTCTGATATGACCTTCAACTTTGCAGTATTTCACAGCTCGCTCTATGTAACATTAATAATACATTTGACAATTTAACAAAATAACTTGCTTATGTGCTGGCTGTTAGATCTAAAACCGTTGTCATCAAGGCCACTATTTGGCCAGTTAATCTCAATGGAAACATTTTATCCTGTCATAAAATGGTACAAATTGTGGACCAGAAATGGGAAAGTTGCATTATTAAATAGATCCATCTAATTGTTACTCACATGAGATTTTGCAAGTGTGTTGTGTTGCCACAAAATATTACTCAGAAGTATTAGTAAGCTTTACGTACAATATATATTTGAAGTTATTGTTGATAAGATGTTGATGTATGTAAATAAGTTCAAAAAATAGTTTCATCATGGCTTCTCTTGGTTTTTTACATGATACAAATGAATAAATTTACTTTTGAAACAATGCAGTGCATTTAAAGTCACATTAACTAAATTGATTTACAAATATTTCCACCGTATGAGACAGGAAGACACTGAAAGGTCTTACGGTGCTGAATAAAGAGAAAAATCTGATTTTTTAAAATGGATTGTTCAAGATATCAGTCAAAAGCCATAAAAAGTCATAGAAAAGCAAGCACATCTTTTATTGCAAACCTATGAAGTAACGGTTACAGTCTGGGCCAACAAAGAAAAACTTGAAAATAGTAAATAGAGAACAATATTTTCACTCCTCCACTGAAACATGAAAAGTTGCTGAGTAAATACGAATGATTATTGACAAAAGTTTTGAAAATATTAAGGTTCACAGGAATTTAACACTACAACTTTCGCAAAAGAACTTAAAATAATAAAATAATTTACAATGAGTAAAAATGACATTTTACAGAATAAAATTCACAACCCTGAAATTCAAAGCAAGACACATGCAGTGATTCCTGATATAACAATATCAAAGCTGTGATACAAAAAAGGGGGGAGGAAATGCATTTGACAAAATCTGAGAGTGAAGACATCACACATCTATGTAGAACGTAGACTGTTTACTTCAGAGGCGGAATGTTTGTTTGCCACTTGCTTCTCATTTAAAAATGGACTTCCTTAAAAAAATTACAATAAACGAGGACCATAAAAGTGGATGGATATTCTGTAGCTGTGCATCTCAGTGCAACAGAGGCCATGAGTCTTTAATACAAATGTGCACTTAGTAATATCCTGGGTGGTACTGTTGATTCCATGGCTTCTGGTTCCAGAACTAAGGGGTCAAAGAAAGTTTCATCAGTCAAATGGACTACAATTCGATTTTATTGTAAAATATATTGGAAACTATAGCCAATCTGTTGTTGGATTTCTCATTGGAAGAGTATAAACTCATTTGTGATCCAATCAAATGCTAGCTTTCTCAACAATATACATAACTTTACTCACCCCTTGTTGCCAACTCTGGTTAAAGGTTTGGGAAAAAGACCCGTTTTTGTTGCCAAAGCCCCCACGATTCTGCTGGTGGCCTCCTCTGCTGCGGAACTTCTAAGAATGTGAAAATTCAAAATTACTCTCCATGTCAAAGTCAGATCAAATTGAGGTTTAATAAGAATGTACAATTCAAAAGGTTGGGGGTCAGTAAATTTCTTCAAGAAATTAATTTCTCAACATACATACATTAAATTTATCAAAAAGTGCCAGTAAAGACTGAAATTTTAGCAAAATACTTCTGTACACACATATTATATAATATAATTTATATTCTTCTAAACTATATTAATGTTTTCAGCATTGATAATGTTTAAGCACACTAGAATGATTTTTAATCATTCTAGTATGAGGGATAAGGGATCATGTGACAAACTCAGCTTTGCCATTACATGAATAAATATATTAAATAAATATACTAATAAATTAAATATTAAAATAGAAAATGATTATAAACTGTAATAATATTTCAAAACATTACAGATATTTCTTTCAAAAAAACAACAACCATACTCCATATTTTTTAATAATAGTTTATTTGGTTGCAAAATATAGGAACTAACCTGCTGAAAGTGTCCTCTGTGGTTGGGTCCACCGCCGCGGTGCATGTTACCTCTGTTTGCAGGCCCTCCACGGCTCATTGCTCCACCTCTGCTGCCCATGTTGCCCCTCATGTGCCCGCCCCTCATGTGCCCACCCCTGGGAGCCATTCCCCGGCTGGGCATCCCGCCACCTCCACCTCTGCTGAAGTTGCCTCGACTATGGAACCCACCTCGGAAGACAGGTGGTGGTGGTGGAGGTGGCATGTAGCCACGTGGGTGACGATTAAAACCGCCAACACGAGGTGGCACTGGTACTGAAAAAAAATATTTCAATTATAATTATATATAGACCTTATTTTAACTGATTCAATGGCAGCTCACTCAAGAGCACCTTGTATGAAAGTTCTGTATTAGTACACAAAAAGCCCCTTACATCCTCTAAAGTTTCCACGGGGCTGGAATCCACCTCTGCCTCCACGTGGTCCTGGACCACCACCCCTACTGAACTGGTTCTTAGGCCCTCTGCCTCGTCCACCTCCCTTTCTGGGGGTCAAGGTACCCTGGTTGACTTTCTTCTCTGGTGGCAAAGCACTCTTACTCTCTTCCTTGTACTGCTCCAAGAGCTTGACGGACTCCTCCTTCTGCAGTTCCACATAGGTGACCTCTGAGAAGCAGTCTCCTACTTCTGGCAATGTGTAGATACCTGTAAAGAGGTAAAAAAAAGTAAAAATAATTTGTAGTCCAAATTTACATACCAGGTTGGTTTTGCAATGGGAAAATAAGACATTACATCTTCTTACCTTTCATTTTTAGAACGGCGTGCTCGGGTACATCTTTGCCGTCGGTTTCCGCTTTCTTCTGCGCTCTCTCCTTAAGGGCCTCGTCTGTAGGGAAGACCACTACAGCTTTGCGTTGGAAGCCAGCAAACAGACACATCTTCCTTCTCTGGGCCGGTGCAGAGACATTAGTCTGATCCAAAATATAGTTTCTCTTTTTGCGGGCAGCAATTTCAATAAACTTTCCCAGGAACAAAGGAGCACGCTGAGAGATGGCTAAGAGCTTCGCGGTGTCTTTGTTTTGCCTCTTCATGCTGTCAATCTGCAAGTCCAAAAAAGGAGATTAGATGAGAAAATAAGACAGAAATTAAGACTGGGGGAAAAAAAAAAGAAGTAAAAATACACACTCACCATCATCTTCTCCAAAATAGTGTTGGTGCTGAGGATGTTGAATTTCCCAGGATTCTCTTCAACGTTTTTCTTTACCCAAGCAGTTTTTCCAGATCCAGGAAGGCCGACCATGACAATCACCTTGAAAAACAACAGTGATAACAATCATATCATTAATGCATGCACAACAAATATTAACCACTGTCATGTTGTGAATGTTCAGGGTTTTTTTTTTACACTGGTTCAAAATGTTTTAAAAGAGGTCTCTTATGCTCATCAAGGCTGAATTTATTTGACCAAAAAGTGAAATAGTACCATTTAAAATATTTTTCTTTCCATTTTAATATCTTAGAACAATATAATAAAATATTATATAATTTAATACAAATAAATAACTATTTATTAGTAATAAAATTAATCAAATATATTACTATTTAAAATAACATTTTAATATTCAGTTTATTCCTGTTCTGGAAAAGATAAAACATTCTAATATGAACCGTGATACATTTCTTCAGTTGATGAATAAAACGTTTTTTTTAAAAAGCAAAAACTTTGAGGCGAGTACCTCGCAATCTTTCTTGGTCTCAGGTCCCTTAGGTCCTCTGATACGCACATCCACAGGAATTTGCTGCAGGAAGGTGAAGCCCTCCACCAGAGGGAAGAATGGCGACTCGTTCTGACCGAAATTGAACTCAACAGCATAGTTGTGGCAATGAACATGGGGGAACAGAGTTTGTCCGGCCAAGCTCTCCTTATTGACCTTGAAAGCCACATCAAGGTCCTTGCCATTTTTGGAAAATGAAATCTCCACTTCATCAGCTTCAAAATTCTAGGTGAGATAGAACAAAATACATAAGAATAGATGTGAAGTGAAGGAGAAAAACAACTGTTTTGAGAGCTATGTGAACTCCAGGCCTTACAATGAAGCAGCCGATGACATCATTTTCATCAAAACTCTCCCCATAGTCTTCAGTCACACAGTTTGAAGTCTTCTTCCCTTTGCTCGAATAGGAGTAGGAATGTTCCTCCTCACCTAGAACAGTAATATAACAGTTAAATATGTTATTAAATAAATAAATAGAGCTGCACAATCATACATTGTGGCCACATAGGGACCATGTTAAGAGTAACTAACTGCACTTACCCAGCAAAAGACTTCCATTAGCCAGGGACCAGCCAATATGGACATCATGAAAGTCCATGTTTTTACTGTTTAAATGCTTGACTGGGATTTTCTCAGTGATCTACAAATGCAGGAAACCAATAATGAATAACATACTGGTCCAAAATGTATCACTTCCTCATCCCGTTACATAAAAATGCCAGAGTACTCGCCTTCATTTCAAAGCAGGCTTTGCCCTTGTTTACTCCATAGGAGGCACGGCCACCTGCCCAAAGGTAAGCAAAACTCTCCATGGTGAGGGACGAGGCGCTGTATCGGTCTCTGGAGACTTTGAAATGGAGGTCGCAATTGTCTATGAAGACATCGAAAATTGAAAAGAGTTTGTTAGTCCAAGAACAGCAACTTTACAGTTTATATAATTTCTAAAATCCTGGTCAGTGAGCTTCTTAACATATAAAGGTTGGTTGGTTAATGTTTTAACACCATGCCAGCCTCCTTGGCTAATTTTATGGCGAATAAACTAAAATATAAAAGAACAAATTTAAAAACCTATACACAGTAAAACTCTAAAATGGTTTGGCCATTTTCTAAGTGAACTTTTTATAATTTAATAAAGTATGCTTGAGATACTGGACTCATTTCTTAAAGCACTCACAGGGATCCAGGCAGACCAGTGTGTCATCAAACTCTTCATCCTCTTCCTCCAGAGGTGGCAGGGGAGACTTGGCCCTGAAATAAAGGCAATAAGCCATTAATTCCACGAGTGAAGCACAAAAATTGGACTGTGATGGACTGGCATGCTTCCAATGTCCAGGTGAGGTCCTTCCTCATAGCCACTGCAGCACCAACAGTAGATTTGCATTACCTTACATAGACTGCTCATAACATTTTTACTGTTTTGTAAATTCACATTTATGAATGCAAAATTTGCCATCATTGCTTACCAGTTTACCCCATGATGAAGCCTGAAAGAAAACTTGTTGGTGAAATAGAAAGTGGAAATATCTTGCTACGTGAAGAGGTTGTTGACATTTGTTTTATTAAGTCATGGTCTGAAAAGATCTAAGGGTATTTATATAATATCTATGCAAATCTTTGTGAAAAGGTCAAAAAGCTGTTTTGGCCTATCTTTGACTATACAGACAATACAAAAGACTTCAACAAAAAGGGTTAATATTAATATGAATATGTATGTGTGTATGTATATGTAGATAGCAAAAAGTATATTTGCCCCATAGACTTCTACTGCACTTTTTTTTACAAACTAAAGGAGGAGTTGAAATTGCTTTCCGTGGTAACCAAGAGTATGCCACGGATGTCATCTCAGGCCCTGTAATGACAGGGTCATTAAACAATTCTTTACATTTCTAATATGGGAGTTGCCACCTTTATGTTCACCCAGGCCCCATAAATTCAAGAGATGGCCCTGTCTAGATCATCCCTTCAATAAACCAATGGCTGCCATTGGTAACTTGGCCAAATATTGCTAGTTGCTGGCGAATTTCCGTGTTAGAAAAACAGCTTCTACAGGATGACTCTTGCAAAGTATCTAGCACCTTTGAGGATTTTTTTAGGCTTGAGACCCATTGTAATTCAGATAAATGAAAATATTTACATTTTCCTTTTTGTTCCATATGCTGAAAGAAAAGCAGATTGAGACAATTTGCTATCTAAACATTGGTTCACTTAGAAAATTAAACCTAGACAGAAGATTCCTAATGAATGTATTCTGTCTGGAATTGAGCACCACACACTTAAAGAAAGAACATGCATTATAAATATATTTCCTTTTCTTAAGGCAATGTGAAGAGTTGCAAGAGTTTGCAAATGGTTGGTTGTACTTACCTGATGACCACAAATGAAAAACTTTAAAAGGAAGAGTTATTACAATACTTTACACTATCTAAATACACATACACCAAAAAAAGAAAAAAAGGAAAAAAAGAAAAATATAACGTTTAAACTTTCAGATTTAGATTATACAAAAAAAAAAAATACAAACGACGAAGGAACGTCTGAAGATTGAAACAACAATTTGCTTCATTTCCATTACTTTACCGCCCCATTACGTAATGATGCACTGTGCGATACAAACTCTACGCCACTGCCCCATCATCCCCCACCCTGCCATGACAGAAGCCACATCTTGTGCTATCATCATTGCTTTGGTCGCTGTCTGAATTGCCACACGCGCATACAGTCAGCCTGACAACAGTGCGAGTGTGTGTGACAATAACATTGTTTTTCTTTTCAATTGTTTCATGAGCTTTCTGCAGGTAAGGTGTTTTGTATTAGCCAGGAATGACCCCCAGAAAAGTTTTACTTTAAGAGGTAGATGAGGGTTGCATTTTTCTAGGTAAGGCATTGGCACTTAAAGCCAATATATATATATTAAAAGTGGCACTTCGGGGATAATTGAAGGCCATTACTTCCATCCTTACCGGCTGTATTTGCTTTCTTCAATAAATTCAAAGTAGCCCCTTCCATGTTCCTCTCGGCGTCTCTTAACACCCTTCTTATTCTTCTGATCAGCACTGATGTCTTTGTCCGCATCCCCTTTGAAAATAAAACAAACAGTAATGAAATGCCCGGACGTGTTGGACCCTGGGTTTTAAGGGTGGCCCACACGACAGGAGTGCTCGGACTTCAGAGTTACATAATGAACCGACCACCTCTGATCAGACAGAATACTTCGCTTGGTTATGTCATTATGGCATTCAGGATTCAAATTGCAAGCACTGATCTGATTGCATAAAGCAGATCAGACAAAAATGTGAGTGTATTAAGTGCTTTTCTCTACAATATGTAATGCATTGACAAACAAATACATTTTTTAAAATATATATAGCCTATTATAGCTGGCTAACCAGTCAATGTTCACATCTTTGATGACAAATAACTGGGGAACATCAACACATTCTCAGGAACTGACGTTGTGCGGAAGTAAATGGCGCCTTCTAGCAATCTGAACCGCAACTACACAATGCACCTTTCTTTCGAGGCTAGAAGTACTTTTCCGCCATAGTATAATATACCTAACAATATCACCCGCCGAGAAAATATTATTTCACTGTAACCCCCGCACTTTTTCATTGTCTACCGTAAGGTTTTATGGGGAGCAACGTATATATCCGCGCGAGGGCGACCCGCCAAGAGCATGCAACGAGGCTTTCCTCCCGCGAACTACCTAAACCGACCAAAACAGAACAATATAGCATACAAATCCGTTAGTTGTAGACTAGAACATAAATATACCTTTTATCGTAACGAAATATCAACAATAATCAACATACCCCAACAACAAAAGGCTCGCGCGGGTGATTTAAATAGCTTTGCTGGCACGGCTAAAAACGAAGAAACCATCAAAATCTTAAACTCAACCGAGTTAGACCACATGGAAAAACAAGTTAGTAAAGTGAAACCGACAGGATTAGATCATTAGTCATCTAACGTTACACAATAGCCACCAGTTAGCCGTTAGCCACTTATGCTAAATAATGATCTCACCGGCTTCAAAGCGCACGTGAACACGATATTCCCGGCGTCTAGAAAGCCATTTTAATACAAAAAAGCCCACCCTTTAATGGATGAGATTGAAGCTCACCGTCTTCATCGTCGATTTTGTCAATGATATCGTCGTCGTCGTCCTCCTCCTCCTCATCATCATCTTCTTGTTCGAAGGCTTTGTCCATTTCCACGCCGGCGTCCCCATCCTCCTCTTCACCCATTTCGTCGTCCTGACCATCGCCCACAACAGCGGCATCACCCTTGTCTCCATTTTGCTCCTCGGCCTCCATGCTCTCGCCCTCTGGCTCTTCTTCAACCGTGCAGTCTTGTTTGACTGCAACGCCGTTTCCATCGGCCTCCTTTTCTTCTGGTGCTTCTGGCGCGACAGCGTCTTCATTTTCGGCCTGGGCCTCTGTATCGAGCGCGGCCTGCAGCCGCTCCATAAGCTCGGCCTTCAACCCCTTGTCGGAGAGCTGACGCTTCTTGAGCTCGTCCTTCAACTCGTTCACCTTAAGCTTTTTTACGTTGATTTCACTCATGTTGTCGGTTTAGTGTAGATGGTCTATGAAAACTTAAAAGGCTCGATTGTTGCAATCCAGGGAGAGCCGACAGCCGCTTTGCTTCTCTGAATTGCGCACAGCCGCGGTGTGTCGGTGATTCTGCGTCTGTCTCCACCGGCAAAACAATTCAATGGCGCCTGGTGCTAGACCCCTCCCAATGCAACTGCACACAGAGAACATGGGCGTGTTCAATCCTAATGATCCTCAGAGATGCATAAAGACTATCCATTTTAGCTCATACAAACAGGGTTTTGCAGGTCTTAAAAAAAGTCTTATTTCGCCCTTACACAAAATAAAGCATTAAAAAGGTCAGAAAACAGAGCAGAAAGTCATGGCGTTAAATGTTGCATGCATTGCAAAAAAAAAGAGTATAATTGTTTTTCAATTCAAATAGTCTATCTAAACATCTTTAAACTAGGACACATTCACTTGAGATGCAAATGTAAAATTAAAAATTGAACAAAATGAAGGAAGTTTATGCTTAAAATAAGAACAAATATTTGTCAATGAGTTATTAACTTCCCCTTTAAATTAAATTGATTTGATTATTATTATTTTCTCTATGCTTTATTTGCACTGTAATAGCCTATAGAATATATATTTTTTAAAATGGTTGAAAATCAATAGACCCTTCTGGCCTTCTCCCCATCTTTTTTAGCCTATTTCAACAATTAAAACAATATTTCAACAATATTTCATCCCATGTTTTGCCCAAAGGAATTGTCGTTGTCGCCCCCCCCCCCCCCAAATTACGTTCCAAGCCCATAAGACTTTCTTTCATCTTCTGTACACAAAGAAAAATCTTTTTGATGAAATTGAGAGCTTTTCTGTCCCTCCAGACAGCAAATATGCAACTACCATTTTGATGCTTCAAAAAGTTCATAAAGAGGTCGTAAAACTAATCCAAGTGATTTGAGCAGTTTAGTAAAAATCATACGAAGAGACGATATGATGAACAGATTGAATTATAGGCTTTTGCTCACATAAACATTTTTTTTACTCACACATCAGTTGTGGTAAACAGAAGCGCAAGCATGTTCGCTTGACATGTGAGAACCAATGAGGTTCATTCTTGTGTTACGTAGCACGTTTAAGCTTCCTCAAGAACTGATTAGGTTAATTCTTGTGTGTTAGCTAGTTTCTGTTTATGTCTGCTGATCAGTTTAAATGTGAATAAAAATCTAAATTAAATCTGTTCAAAATTTTAAGCGATCGAGTCTTCAGAAAATTTGGACTAAATTGCTCAATTCATATGGATTAATTTAACAATCTCTAACTTTTTGAAATGTCAAAGTGGTAGTGGCGTATCAATGGAGGGACAGAAATCTCTCAGATTTAATAAAAAAGATCTTCATTTGTGTCTTGGGTTTTGAATGACATGAGGGTGAGTAATTAATGACAGAATTTAAATGGGTAAACTATAATTGTTGAAAAGCTATTGATTTAAACACCTTGAACAAAACTGAAAAAATATTTTCCCAAAAATACCCAGAAATTCATAATTCTGTAACATTTTACAAATTATTCAATGCTTGATCAAATTCAATTCTGTAGCCTATAATTCTACACAGTCATTCAAAATTCTTGTGCTGTGCTGTGTGACGATGCAAATACACTAAATAGCCTATACACTAAGTCATTTCCAAAGTTTGCAGTGTCTTGAATCAATCCGCATGTGGGCAGCACTGCCTTTTGCAGATCTAGCCTACATTTTGTTCGATGGGTGGCGCTATCTCATGATCAATCTTAACGGTAACCACAACAGTGTGATCTATTCCTTAGAGCAATGACAAGTGGGTGGTACTGTAAACGGAGAACAAAAAAGATGAAGACCTAATCCAACAACAACCCAAGGACGAATATAAAAAGCTATTTTTCATTATATGCCTTGCATGCACAGTTTTCCTAAGAAAAGTTAACTACGAGTAGAATATTAAAAACAACGGTAACTTAAATAACAGCTCGCAGGGGGTGATTTAATTCAAGGACTTTTTGTATATGCGTAAACAGAAATCAGATATTCACCGCTACTCACCGGATCACCAAGTTATCCAACAACATAAAGGCATGGTGCGCGAAATCACTGTATGTGTCTAGGATATCACGTTTTTTTTAAACTAAGTAAAGTCAGATTTTTCATGAAACACAATAGTTTTTTATTTGAAACTTGTTGTGAATGATAGGAGCTTTATTGAGCGAATATGAAGAATCAAACAGGATATTGTGAAACAACAGGCAGTCAGCGGTTAATGGTAAGTAGGTGACTATCTGCATGCCTCGTGATTGAATATAAGTAGCCTAATATGCATAATTTGTAAGATCAGTTATATTCCATAATATCTCAATATTATTCATATTTAATTGTTTAAATATTACGATATATAATTTGCCTATCCTTAAAATTTAATATAGCACGGCTTGCATCTATTTCACAGATGACCAACGTTAAAATGAGTCCTGCGTTGAAGGGTCATGCAGCGCAGAAGGAGCGTCCCACGCCCGAAGGCGCTGGCTCTTCAGCATATGATTCTCATGCAGCACCTTGGACAGGGTTCGCGGGCTCACTCCCGACACCCCTCACTCACACTCTCTTACGGTCAAAATGGCCCAAAGAATCGGTCAACGGTTACCCTCATGAATACAACTCCATCAAGTCCACTGGGACAAAAAAAGAGACGTTATTCGACACGGGACATTTGTGTAAAAAGTGCATCTCTTATTTCAACATATTCAAAGGGGAAGCGTTTAAACAAGTAATTGACGGAAACATTTCTACCAATGTAAGTATATTTCTTACATCATCAAGTTGCATGCATTTAGAAAGGAATATTTCTAGGCATTTCGAGCTGAGGACCAAATGCGCTTGTGTTGGGTGGTATTTGGACTGTTGCATGTATGTCCGCCCCATCAGCCAGAGTATGTCTCATATTTCAATTACATATGAGGCGCATGCTTTTTCCCCCCCTTCCCTTGAAACGAGTTTAAATCGATTAGCTTTTGCAGTTGGTCTGAGATTCATGTGACACTCGTCTAACCCTGATTGCACTGGAATATGGGGCATAATGGATGGAATATGAAAATTCAGTTCCTACAGAGGAAAACAATAAAATAAATGACACTATAATGTGATCAGTTAAGATAGAGATGTATTTGCGGCTAGCATGTGTCTTTTTATTTGGTGGTGGGGAGAAATAGGTTAGTGGATCATTTCTTGTGTTTGAGATGTTTTTAAAATGTTTGAGCAATTACTGAATTTAGGATAAAGGTGGGATGAGATTTTTAAAGGGATAGTTTACCCAAAAATGTGAAAATTGTGGCATCATTTACTCACCCTAGTTGTTCCAAACCTGCACGAGTTTCTTTCTTCTGTTGAATACAAAAGAAGATCATTTGAAGAATGTAACCAAACAGTTGACCGTACCCGTTGGCTTCCATAGTAATTTTTTTCCTATGGAAGTCAATGGGGCCCGTCAACTATTTCATTACCGACATTCTTCAAAATATCTTCTTTTGTGTTGAACAGAACAAAGGAACTCATACAGATTTGGAACAACACGAAGGTTGATGACACAATTTTCGTTTTTTTGGCTGAACCATCCCTTTAAGACAGAAGGATGTGATTATTTATCATGACATGGAGGGGGTTTGAAAATAATGTTGCAATATTGATATAATATATTTTTAAAATTATATAAAATATTTATAATTTTATGTATGGATAAAACAATTAAAGTAAACTTTGATTAGTACTGTATTAACAATTTTCACTAATAATCTGTGTAGTTACTTTTACTCGTTTTTGATATGTTGAGTTAACAGTCACCAACAACATTTTTCTTTCTGTGCCTCAGGATCCCAAAGTCTTCATTCATCTTTATGAGAGCATGAAACCACCTGCTAGGACTGTAGAAGCCTGGGGCAACGTGGACGGACGCTGTGGCGTCTGCTCCACTCACTTTAGCCAGTTGAAGCAGGAGGCTATCCGCACGATCCTCACCCAGGACCGGGCCATATGGGCTCCACCTACTACTGCCAACATCTCATCCACAAGCCTTGACTCAGGCTCACAAACGCTCCCCAGAACCTCAAGCCACCGATCTGTTGTCTCAGACCCCCATCAGAGGCCCAGCAATGCAGGGCCGGATTGCTGGATTAAAGGACGTCAACATTTGGAGTCCCTGTGGCCCCTGTCTTCATGTAAAGGAATCAATTCAATATCTCAAAAGGTAGGCCAAACATTTTTTTATGTAGCCTATTTGATCATATTTTTGCCATTGTTTAAACAAACACTTCAAGTTTTTAAAGCCTGGTACATCCAAAATTGTTAATCCTGTCATCGTTTAATCAGCCTTATGTCGTTCTAAATTACAATCTTTTGTGAGATACAAAAGAAGATATTTTGAAAAATGTTTCAGTGTTTTTTGTCCATACATTGAAAGTTAGTTGGGTCCAGTGTTGTTTTCCACCCAAATGAGCTTCATTGTACAGACAAAAACAATTAAAACATTCTTCAAATTGTATTATTTTGTGTTCCACAGAAGAAAGAAAACCATACAAGTTTGAAATTTTGTGTGTGAGTAAAAGATGACAGAATTTCCATTTTTTGGGTGAACTTTTGGTGAACACTTTCATAATACTAAACATAGACTACCATTCAAAAGTGTTTTTTTTTTAGATAGAAATAAACAAGTGTATAGCCATGACACATTAAATTGATCAAAACTATTGGTAAAGAAGACTTTTACAAATTACATGTCAAATAAATGCTGTACTTTTGAAATTTCTATTCAAATAATCCTGAAAAAAAATGTATCGTGGTTTACGCAAAAAATAAGTATAATGTTTTTTAAAAAAAAGCACAACCACTTCAAAATTGATAATATTAACAATTTCTTGAGCATCAAATCAGCATATCAGAAGTATTTCTGAAGCATCATGAGACACAACTGGAGTAAAGGCTGCTGAAAATTCAGCTTTGCGTCACATGAATAAACTAAAATATATTCAAATAGAATACTATCACAATATTTTTACTGTATTTTGGATTCAATAAATGAAGCCTTGGTGAACATGTATGTATTCCTATTCCAAATAATTTTAAGAAAGAACCCCTTTCTGTGCTCTTCATATTTTATATCCAGTACACCATCTGTGTGCATAATGTAAGAGTATATCAATTAAATATACATAGCTATGTCTGCCCACTGGACTTACCAGGACACACGTCATTTGTGCCATCTTATGATATACCACCCTCTAATAAGCCTTGATTATGTCCAGATGCAGAAGATACAGAACTTTTCTGGTTAATGGTTAAACCCACATTTTTCCATACCACAGAGAAGCCAGTCAGGAAAAAAAGAAGTTTGATCAATATCGCTGTAATATTTAATGACCAGTGAAATATTCATACACAGCGCTCGTAAATACAGATGAAACGAGAATGCATTATGAAAGTGCGGCAGAGAGTGAACATCTCAGACAGCTTCATAAGCACTCAGTACCAGATCTTTATGCGTCGCTGACCGAGAGCTTGACGGCAGACCTAGTCCATTAGTCCAGCTCCATTTCATTACGCAAACGTCCAAGGTAAATTCTCTGTCCTTGAAGTGGAATAAAATAAAAAAAAACATTATTGCATGAAGTAAAAGCAGACGAGATGCTTTTTGTAGTATTTTATTTGAAATAACAAGCACACAACACTGATAGGCATGTTTTAATGGAAAGCGTAACTGCGGAAATAAGATGTGCACATAATTAAATCTTAGATTCTCTCTGGAAGACAGAGAAGTGAGAGAAAGAAAGAAGAGACAGAGGAAAGAATAACAGTTGAGGCAATATTGCCGTCTCTGCCCGAGGGTTGCTCCCAGTGCTAATTGGCGCTACATTCTGCCAATGGAGGGGAGCAAAGAGGGGGCTCCTATTTCGCATGGCTGGATAAAAGCATTGATGAGACATAAAGGCAGGGAGTGACTCTGGATATGTGGATGACTGCAGGCAAGCAATGGTTTTTTCAAGCATAGGCAAAATTCAGTCTGAATATTAGGTTAGATTTTGGACTGAGGTATGACTCGTCCTGTCAGCGCCTGCAGCCTCATTCATCGCCTGTATGCTGATACACATATAAGAAGGTTCGTGACTTCATCTGCACATATGACTCAGCTTGTAGTGGCAATACCTAATAATAGTCTGACTGCAGTGCATTAAACACACTCATGTTCATGGTGTAGTTCACACAGACATCATTTTTAAATCAGTGTCGGAAAGACTTTCAGTTAGAATTCTTTTTAGAACAGAATGAACTAAAATAACATATTGTCTGTCAAGTTTATTGTATTAAAGAGGATTTTTTTTTTTACATTTTAAACTTTCTTTAGTGTGAAATGTTGCATGAAAGTGGTTTGAAAAGGTACAAAGCACTCCAAAGGGAGTTATTTATGAATATAAGCACTGTTTCTGAAGTCCCTGAAACACTGAGATTGTTTTCCTCCGGGAACGTACACGTCAATATTACTCATAAAAAAATTCCTGCCCAAGGTTTACGCAAATAAAGGGGACTAGGCCTGGTTGAGTTGCGTTAGTTCTGTGTTAAAACTCGCTGTTATGGTAAGGGTTGTGACATTTCTGAAACGCGCTCAAAGCAGTTGACCAATCACAACACACTGGTCCAGCCAACCAATCACAGCACATTGCACTGTTCAGAAGGAGGGGGTTCATAGAGACAGAAACTAAACTGAGCGTTACTGACAGACTGGGAAGAGAGGTGCTGAAACAATAAAAAATATGTGGAAAATATATAATGTTTTTTGGACATTCAAGCATGAAAACCTATTCTATTTACTAAGGTTGACAATATCAGTGAAGATGATTCTTTCTCAGTCCTCCCAGAGTCCTTTACATGCAGGAAAGGTGTTTGAGAAGGAGAATGTGACCTCTACAGCACTATGCAACTACAGCGCCTCACAGCCAGCCCGTTCTTCCAGTATGTCCTCTCTGCTCCCTTCAGGAACCTCTGCTGCCTTGTCTTTCTTTGTCAGGTAATAGGAGATAACCAGAAAATAACAAAATAAACTGTGATTTGGTAAAGGTGTGATTTGTAGAAAATAAAGAAATGCTTTGATATTGTTCATCCATCTAAGCTAAACGCTGTCAAATCTTTGAACGTCCACAGGGCTGCACACAAGCTGAATGTAATGGTTAGAAGAGGGAGGCAGTTCTCAGAAAGTGGTGCTTCCCACCAGCTAACAAACTTCAGTAGCCTCATGCAGAAGTCTCCTCCTCCAGTACCAGCCAACATTTTTCAAGCTGCTAGTAAGAGCAAGGAAACACCTGGGATGGGGAAGGTATGGCTGAAATGTTTACTACATATGTTAATTGTTTAATTTTGCTACTAAAAAAAACACCAAAACTTGTGGGTGCTTCTATTATTACCTAATATTGCATTCTTAGATTAGCTTTTCATTTTTAGAGACAGTAATATACAGTAATGGCAATAGTATACAGAGGTGCAGTCATTTTGTTTATTTTATGATTTTTACTGATTGTATAAATATGAAAGCCTGTGTTCTAGAAAGTAAAAATGAGTTTAAGTTTAAATGTTTGTAAGTTTAAAATAAAAGTAAGAACACTGCAAGACATTTTTTGAGATGTAAAGTTGCATTGTGAGATATTATGTCACATTATGAGATATAAAGTCAAAAATTGTGAGAAAAGCAATTGGTCACACTTTAGATTAGGGTCCAATTCTTACTATTAATTAACTATTAAATATGACTTTTGCCTCAATAAACTCCTAATTACTGCTTATTAATAGTTAGTAAAGTAGTTTTAGTTTAAGTATTGGGTAGTATTAGGGGAGGTAGAATTTGGTCATGCAGAATAAGGGATTAATATGTTCTTTATAAGTACTAATAAACAGCCAATATCCTAGTAATATGCATGCTAATAAGCAACTGGTTAATAGTGAGAACTGGACCCTAAACTAAAGTACTACCAGACAATTACAGTTGTGATATGTTAAGTCAAATTTACACTACTGAGGAAAGATTTTTTAATGCTTTTGAATGAAGTCTCTTGTAAGTCTCTCTCGAAGTCTCTTCTAAAATGCTAAAAATTGGTGATTTGACTCTCAAGAAACATTTCTTCATGTTGAAAACAGTTGTGCTTTTTGATATTTGAATAAAAAGTGTAAAAAGTTTTTGTAACATTAAATAGTATAATAGTATAAAGTATAACAATCTTAGTGACCACAACCCTTTTGAAAAAGTGTAACTTTTTTTATTTCCTGAGTGGCGGAATACAGCTTCCACGGTAAAAATTCTCTGTTCCCATACACCCATGAAAAGGTGTACAAAAACAGTGTTACCAAGATGAAACAAGTAGTATTTGGCTGGTCATGTGATGTCAATGTGGCAGCCCCCATGAGCTCCATTTAAATGAAACAGCTTCTATTAGCCTATACGGATATGACTGGAGTCTTCATCTCACTTGAGTGTACATCATTTATTTTAAACACGTGTGTCTTTGTCTACAACTTTATGAATGAGGAAAAATGTCCCTTACTTACATACCACACTCAGATGGTTTAGATGTCCTTCAGTCTGACCTTGGGATGTGGCTGATCTCTAGATGCCTCACATTTTAGAGAAGACCTTTGAACGTGATGTTAATGGCCTTCCCATTCCATCGCACCACCTCCTTGAGGAAGGGAAATCAATTTAGTTTAATTGTAGCTCATCCTGACTTCACTCTCCACAGTTCACACTGATGGGACTCATCTTGAGTTTCAAATTATCGCTCTCAGGGTAGCACCTGGTAGCAAGATCGCACTCAGCTTTGCACATCCAGCAAGTGTTGCAGAGATAATGGGTTCTTAAATAATTCATTTTGAGTAAATATGATTTGAAAGACTCAGAAAAGAGAAGATAATATCACTAGACAAATGCATTAGATATCAGACAAAGCATTAAACTAAACTCGGTTTAGTTGTGTGTTCAATGACATCATGCTTTAAAAATTGGAATATTTGAAGTCTTGAATATTACTGTTATAGTTTCAGGAACAAGGACATTTTTGTCTCGGTAAAAGTATGGCACTGATGATTTTAATGTTGACCACGGTGTTTTTAGCTGTCTTATTCTCTGGTTTAGGACTTCACAAGTAATAATGTTTATATATATATTATTCTCTTGTTTAGGACTTCACAAGTAATAATGTTTATATATATATATATATATATATATATATATATATATATATATATAATTATTATTATTAGTGCTGTCAATTTGATTAATCGCATCTAACATAAAAGTTTTTGTTTACATGTGTGCGTATATAAATTATAATAAATATATAATATATAAATGTGTGTGTGTGTATATGTATATATTCACTCACACTCACACACACACACACACACACACACACACACACACACACACACACACACACACACTACATTTAATTATATATATTCACACATATACATTTATATTGATGGCCAAAATAAATATAATTAGATATAAGTAACTTAAACTTATTAAAAATCATATATTTATGTTAAAAAAGTATATTAGCTAAATATATTTTGCCCATTTTTTATATTTAATTTTTTTTTGACAATATGAATTTTTGCCTTATGGGATTGATCACTTTTTAAATGTAGATATAAAAATATTCTAGATGTATATGTAATATCTAATTAGTATATTGTTTTGTGTTTTCCCCCCAATTTTAGGTCAAAGTGATGCTGCGAGTCTGTTCGGGTCCTGAGTCAGACCCCTCCCAGTCCTACTCTTTCAAACTGGACCTGCACAAGAAACAGATCACATTGCTGAATGTACCCACCCTCACCCCTCAGAGACAGACTGCTGGCACTACAGTCTCCTCAAAGACCTTCACCTTTGATGCTGCCTTTGGCCACGATTCAACCCAGGTCAGGGCCACTGCTTTGTTATTTCTGTCTCATGATATGAAAACTGATCTGTCTAATGTCTGGAGCCCATCTGAGTCATAATATCCAAACATCTGCAACACTTTCAGATTTGGTCACTTGAGTGCAGATATTCAATATCTGGATATTCTTCTCCAGTACAATCAATTGAGCTGATTTCTCTCTGTATTAAATGCACTTTGGCTAAATAATGCCAAATCCCAGGAAATGGTCCTTGAAATGTACATGAAATGTCTGTACAGTTCAACTGTTAAATGATTAAACAGTGTTGTCGTAAAAAAAAAAAAATTAAATTGTATTATTTTTCAGGCGGAAGTTTGTGAGAACAGCTTGTGTGAGGTGCTTCAGTGTGTGGTTGCAGGGGCTGATGGTTGTATCCTAAGCTTTGGTCAAACCAGTGTGGGTAAGTGAGCCATATTAAAATATTCTTTATCCTGTAAAGCCTGGTGTATGGAAATGGTTTGAAAAATAAAAATGGAACCTTTTATTGAACCTTGAGACAAAATATATGTAAGTGTATATATAAGAAAATCTAACAAATAGAAAATTGCAAATGTGTTTTATGTTTTTTAACATATTTGATACATCAGGCCTTTATGACCCAAATAGTATGATATAATGATAAGGAGGTCAGACCACTCAAACTGAGCAAAAATATGCAATTTGGTGCTGTTGTTGTTATTTAAATGGCCAGAAAGAAATTATGATAGCTTGTAATTACAGTATAACAGACTGCTTACATAATGCATATATATATATATCAGTTGTCACTTTATCTCCCAATAATGTTTTAATTGAATAATATTTTAGTGCTAAGTTTTGTGATCAGCGCTCTGTAGTTTTAATTGTAGAGGTTTTTTACTCAGAGTAAATGTGACTGTTTCTCACACAAAAAAAATCTTCAGAGTGCAAATCTATACATCTCACAATGTGACATTAAATCTCACGATCGTGACCTTGTTTCTCATATTTGCATCTTCATAATGTACTCTGCGACTATATGCTGCAGTATGACTGTCTTATTTCACAATTACCATTAAAATTTTTTACTCTGGGGAATAAATAGTCTTCCATAGCTCCGCGTCCTATGGTGTTGATGCAGAAAGGTTCAGATTCACATGTTTTTGCCACTTCTTGTGACCTGTGAGGCCTCTCAATGAATGTGCATTAAATATTGTTCCTTCAAGAGATGGCATAGAGGCTACACTGTGGGTCATCACGGTCATTTACCTTTAAGGTTATTAATTGTTATCCTCCCAAAATCATGACAACAATCTCTTCATGGCATTTGGAGTATGACATCATTCTCTATTAGCTAGATTGAATTACCCGGCCTCCATGTTGGCCCTTGGCTCCCAGCCAGACATCATAAATCTTTTAAACCGGCCCATGCTTGACTGCCAGTAAAGTGCTTTACATTTAATTGGTCATGACATTGCCACAACGCATTTTACACCCCAGTTTGTAAAGTCATTCACCATGTATCCAAGCATATTGCAAGCTGTGGCTTTTTGTCATTCCGAATGATGATTTATTTAACAAAATCCTTATGGGGGACTGTTCTGTCTAATGATGGTCTGTTATGAAAAATGGCATTCTCACTTTCTTTTTATCATTTTACAGGAATGTCTTACACCATGATTGGCCATGATGGTTGTACTCAAAGCCTTGGAGTCATTCCATGTGCTATCTCTTGGCTTTTCAAGCTCATTAACAGGAAGAAAGACAAGACATGGGCAAACATCTCAGTTTCCGTGTCAGCTGTAGAGGTCTGTGGGGAAAACAATGCCATTAGGGATTTACTCTCTGATGTTGACACAAGCAACTGCAAGGAGACCTATAGGCCAGATGCTTTCCTCAAAGAGGACCCAGTCTGTGGAATACAGGCAATTAATTTCATTTTACCTTTTATTTATTTGTACAGCACTTTTCAAAATGCATATTGTTCCAAAGCAGCTTTGCAAAAAATAGTGCCTGACGACCTGAGGGCACAATTGCATGGAATAATTCCATATAATGTTAGTTGTATGATGGAAAAGCCTCAAGCGAGTGCTCATATGTAGCATTTAAAGAAATATTGATTATTACTTTTAAAAAACGTTTAAAAAAGTTAGGCACTTATAATGGAAGTGAGGGGGGCCACTGTTTGCTCTTTTTAAAGCACCATTCTTGCATTCTTAAATTGGATGTAAGACAAAGTATTACAAATATTGTTTGCTTCTTGTGGTTGTACTATTAAAAAAGTGAGTATTTTGATGTTTGTGGATTGGCCCCATTCACTTCCATTGTAAGTGCCTCAACGTAACCCAGATTTGTGCTTTTTATGAAGAAAAGAAAGTGCAAATATTTTTTGTGGTAATCAGCATTATGCTACAAATGCTGTTGATTGAGCTAAACTTTTCTTTAAAAACATTTTGCATTAAGTTTATAACCCTTTGCATGGCATATTATAAATATTCATGAGCAATCAATACAAATGTAATACATACTCATTGATATGTTAATTGAGACATTCCCATTTACTTGAGAGTCTCCTTATTGGATTGTGTTATCTTGATTTCAGCTCTGCAACCACAGTGTGCTAAATGCTCCAACCCCAGAAAGAGCAGCTTTCCTATTAGATGCAGCTATTGCATCTCGCAGTGGGACGTTGGACAGTGGAGGGAGACCTCTACACTGTTGTCACATGTTCTTCACCCTGCATGTTCGCCAACAGCACTTAGGGAGCAGCACCAAGTCTGGGAGTGAGTTCAGTTGCTTTTTCATGTCTCTAATATGTTGTTCAATAATATGTATGTTATTGCAGATGCAGATTATCAGTACAGATCTTGATAAACTCGACTTGATAAACAAAGGGCTATTTGATAACATTTCTCATGCTATACTGACCAAGGAGAGTGAAATTGTATATTTTTTTAAATATTTTGAGCATAATAAAATAGATTGTTTTGCATTCATGATATGATCTTTTTCATAACATTCATTGCTTATTTAATATTTATTTGTTTAATTTCTTAATAAAATAAAATATATGTTTTCCTCAGTGAATGTGGATCAAAGCAAGCTGAGCCTGATCGATTTTGGGAGCTGTGTGGGGGAGAGGGGTGAAAGCAACTGTGGAGTCTGCCTCGCTGAGCTTGGAAACTTTATCACAGCCAATCTCAACAGACATAAACATGTCCCCAATAGGTACGTTTGTGTTTATCTCAATTATAAAAGTAAAATTTACTAATAGTAATGAACATAAAGCAGAGTGATTTAAGTAGCTACATTTAATTACCAGTGATAATTTGTTCAAAACAGGGAAAATAAATTAGCCATGCTCCTGCAAGACTCTCTGAGCAATGTCAACTGCTCCACAACAATTATTGCCCATATATCCACATCGTCTGAAGACATTACAGAAAGCCTCTGTACAATGCAGACTGTATCTCGAATGCGAAGGCAGAAAAGGAAGACAAGGGTATGCTTTTATATTATTTTATTTGAACTATAATGTAATAATCTTACTATTAAATATATTTATTAATATGGATGTGGTCTCTAGTTTTCAAGTGATGTGAATATAGGTAGCGTTGTACATTTTTACCTTTTTTTTTCTTTTTTTCCCCCCAGAAATCTTCCTCAAGCTCGCCTGGGGGAAGAAGCTTAGGCAATGAGAGGAAAGTTAATAATTCCACCAAGCTGAGATTCCAATCTACAGGAACACTGGATCAAGATCTCTCCTCTCCTGGTTTCTCTAGTGATCCAGCATTTTACCCTGGGAGTGACAAGTCCTTTGATACCATTATCTCTGTTGATCCTTCTGGCCTCCTAGATAAAGAGGTTACAATTAGAAGCAGAGAGGTTTTGCCTATCATTCCATCCTTACTCAAGAGCAAATTAGAGTCCAAGAAGCTCTCGTTGATGAAGTTTTGTGAAATCTCTCCACCAATTGCCAATCGCATGAAGCAGATATCAAAAGAAAAGACTAGAGAAGAGTCAACACCAACAATATTGCAAGATAAATCAGAGTTTGAGTGTCTGAAGTGCAACACATTTGCAGAACTCCAGAATCGACTGGGAAACATAGACGGAACAGAGTTGGATCTATGCAAAGATCCTGAAATTAACACAATGAATAAAGCACCTCACTTAAGCCAAACAGAAAAGAAGTCTAATTCATTGGACATCCAAGCATCAAGCAAAAGAGAATATGATTGTACCAGACAAGGAAACTTATCAAAAACATTTGCCATCATTCACAACAGTGGGGAAATTCCAAGTACTTCCAATTCACAGATTATCCATACATGTCCACCACAGCTAGATGTAGTCAAACCAAGTGATACAAGGAGTCAATCTCCAAGCAAATATAAGCTTTATAATAAAAAAATGGACATGATGCCCACTTCACTATCTCTGAAATTAGAAGACCAGGGAAAGATAAGATTATCGGATTTCACAATGCAACCCGAGACACGAATTTCTCCTGTTGGCAAGAGTTCTCCGAGATCTACCTCGTCCTCTTCTTTTTCATCATCCCTATCTTCCAGTTTGAGCTCCCCACCGGCTGTTTCTGCCTCTTTGAATGGAGATGTTTCACATTGTACAGCAAAGAACAAGCGAGAGATGAGGGCCGCCATTACCGTGACCGTTCAGCAGCCGCTCGATCTCAATGGACATGATGAGCTTGTGTATACCGTGGTTGAGGAGGTAACAATAAATGGGGCCACTGAGCAAGGAAAGGCAAAAATATTAAGTATTCATGAGTCTCATTCTCTCCAAGTTTTAACGCCAGGAAGTCAGTCTGTAAGGATTATCGGCAGCATAGGTGAAGAACAAACAGCAAGTTTTTATAGCACCTCGAATGCAAAAACTTCAGAGAATGAAGTCTCCATGGCCTCATCTGATGCAGCTGTACGACACACAAAAATCAATCCACATATTGACATGGTAAGCGGCTTCATTGATTCAAAAGACCTGCCGCAGCATGATAGTTGGTGTGATGTGCCGCTGACAGAAGATGTGAAGGAGATACCTAGAGGAGCAAATGCTAAACTTGACCCTCACTGTGAAGTCCTGAAGTCCAGACAAAATGCTTGTGAAATTACACCCGAGCAGAGCTGGCTGTGCCAAAACAAAAAGAAAGACATCGAGAATGGCCCACAAATGAACACACAACACAAGAACCCATGTAATCCAAAAGAAACTCTTGAGAAGAAACAACATGCCAAGAAAGACAGACTTGTGGAATGGAACAAAGATAATGTGCCATCAACATACACAAACAGTCCCACCCTAAAAAGGAAAGAAACAAAAGAAGAATATGGAATAGCCAGAAGTGCAATGCTAATACAGGCTTCTGAAACTAAGACCAACACGAAATCTCATTTTGAAGAGAGCAGCAAGTTATTTAATGCAAAACTGAAAGCATTATCCGGCAGGAGCCAAACTTGGGACGAGAGTAATATCGGGAACTCAACAGGAAGCTTGAAAGGTAATTCTAGCTCACTAAAACTTAAAAGCAAGTACCTTGAGGAGACTGCTTTCATTGATATGGCTCCTAAAGGCCTTTTAGATGAACAATATTTTCCAACTCAACCCAGCCCACTTGGTTTTAAAGAAGACTTTGAGGACTTTGTAAGGTGTCGAGCTAGTCAGAGTCTTGGGAGGGTTCCACAGTTCTTCCCTATGCATGATGCCAACGATGCATCCCGGCCATCCAAAAGTGGTCACTCTAAGACAACAGCTGTTAATAAATTCATGCCCAGTTCAAAGATCCAGAAGATGCCAAACTTGTCCCCCAAACCCACTAGACACTCCATCAACAGGAGCTCAAGCTTTTCTCCTAATGGAGCACCTGTCAACCAAAGCTTCTGGTCAACACACTCCCTATCCCGAAGTCAGGACAAAGGTGGTTTGAAGTCGCCCGGTGTAGTCCGGAAAGGAAGAGTTGAACTTTTAAGAAGCAGTAGAGACTCTCTCTCCGCTTTTAGTCAAGGTGGGTCTGATTTAGATGAAAGTGAGGAACTTGGGACGATGAAACCTTTCGTTCACACGTTGCCATCCCCGTACAGTCGGATCACAGCTCCACGGACACCATACCACTGCAGCGGCCATGCCAGTGACACCACCAGTGTTCTCAGTGGAGAGCTGCCTCCTGCCATGTGTAAAACGGCTTTACTCTATAACAGAAGTAGTATGGTCAGTAGTGGCTATGAAAGCATGCTAAGAGACAGTGAGGCTACAATTAGCAGCAGTTCAACGCACAACTCTATCAGCGATCAGAGCTGCTCACTCGGTGCTGCTAAAGGGGCGAGAAGTACCAAGAAAAGAACCAACATAGGTAAGGAATTTTCTAATTCAGTGTATTCTAGCATAAAAAACAACATGGTTTTCACTGTATTGTCTTTGTCCACAGGGTCCAGTATAAGACGCCCATCTCAAGACAACCTCCAGTCCCTGAAGAGATCCTTCAGTGGGCCCAAAATGCACCGGGTGGATCGGGGTGTTTCTGAATCTTATGAAATTAAAGTATATGAGATTGATAATGTAGATGGCGTGCAGAAGAGAGGTGGGGCAGGGAACAAGGTGAGGTTCAAAATGTGTCAATGAAAAAATTATCTGTCTGTCTGTCTGCTTTGTATTTCATTCACAAACTGCTATTGTTGTATGGTCTGTTAAATTGGTAGGGCTTGACTCAATTGCTTAGACATGCAAATCTGTTCTTTAGCCAGGTATCCTGACTTGCAACACCATTTTCTAAAAGTGAAGGCTGGAATACCCTACATGACTTTTGTCCAGGTTTTTTCCCCGATTTGCAGTCTGGAGGAGTCGGCGTTAGTTGGCGAAAGTCAGAGCCAAGCTGCAGATTTTGGGCAATCGTGTAGTGTGTGATGGGCTTTGGATTGGATATAATAGGTTTCCATCCAATCAGAGGATATCAAACATGTTTGATATTTTGATCCGTTTTTAGAACACGTTTTCATTTGTCATGCGTCTTCTAGCAACATGAGTTTGTGTTCAGGACAACGCGAAAGTGCCGAAATCTGTTCAGATTTTATAGTGTATTCCAGCCTCAAGACTAATTTCTAAAAACTTTAAACATTATTCCCGTTTCACACTAGCTGCAAATCTGTTTCTTGTTCCTTTTTTTTTTACTCTGACACAAATTAGAGACTAGATGCTGATTCAGAGTAAATGTGATTTTGCAATCATTATACATCCTGTTTTTTTTGTTTTTTTTTACTGAAAAACATGCAACTATTTGTTGAATATTTGGGAAATATTTTGTTATTTTGTTTTACAAATGTATATTTTTACAGTTTTCACTCAACAATGTACTGTACACATTCAGGAAAATTTGACAATGTTGTATACAATGTTTTTTCCCTAGTAGCAAAGATGCTGTTTCTCAAAATGATTAATTTTATCAAAACAATATTGTTATCACAAAACAAAAACTGTATGTTCAGGAATTGCTATTTTACGTGAATATTCACTTTAATTTATGTAGTACTATTATGTTGCAGAGATTAAAATGTATAGCTGCTCATTCACTGTAGTAAACGACCATGGTCGTATTGTTTTAAATAAATCTCACAGTGTGTAATTCAGTGTATCTGTGTATTTAGTGGTTTTTGTGGGTTATTTAAAGGCAAGATTTGATTTAGACTCAAGATAACTTAGCTGCATACAGTGTTTGATTTTGTCTGTATATGAAACGTGTTATAGAAAAACTGTAATATTACATTAGTATAAAAACCTGTGGTGTGATGGAAGGCCAAATGCTAATCTCAGATCTCTCACATTTTATTTGGAGGGAAACTGACATTTTGTCATCCACATTTCCAGGGTATAGTCCTCTTTAGTGCTAAGCTGAAATTCCTGGAGCATCGACAGCAGAGAATAGCAGAGGTGAGACTCAAGTATAATGCTCTCAAGAGAGAGCTGGAACATGCCAAGCATCATCTGATGGTGGATCAAGGAAAATGGACCCGTGAATGTAAGGGTTAAAAATATTTGCTTATGTATATTACCTAATATTAAACACTGCAGGATAGAAAACTGTAGGGTTGTTTATGGTTCTGCTTAAACTCTAAAATGCTATTTGTGTGATGTATTTTGCAGTTGACTTATGGCAAACGTTTGAGGTAGACTCCCTGGAGCACTTAGAGGCTTTGGAGATGGTCACTGAACGGCTAGAGCGTCATGTTAACCTGTGTAAAGCACATGTCTTGATGGTCACCAGCTTTGATGTTACACCCAAGTGCAGACGAAAGTGGCGGCATCGGCCCACTGTAGATCATTCAGTGTTTGTAGGTATATAGCATGCCAAGATTTTAAATGATCACTTGTACCTGTTATGCAACATATGAAATGATATGCAAATCCATGCCTCTAAAGCATCCAAAATCATCACATTATACGGAAGCTTCTGCTGGTGCTGATCGGGCATACTTGAAATCTAATTTGCTGTAAATGTTTGTGTTGTTAGCTTTAGCATTAGGAGAGATCAAAACAACATATTGGACTGCAGTATTACTTGAAATCCTAGATTATTCCTTGTTTTTTCACTGTTCAGACTTTAATTCTGGGTAGTCAGGATTCAAGATATCCCTTTGTACATTTGTAAACTACAGTTAACTTTCCTACTGGCATATTTACTAGGTTAATCCTAACCTTAAGTAGCCTATATGAGATGACCTGAAATATAACGTCTCGGTTACGTATATAACCCTCGTTCCCTGAGTAGGGAACGGAGACGTTACATCGGATGACGACGAATGGGGTTTCGCTTAGAACACCTATCGACTTTGAGTATACACAACCGTTCAAAAATTTGGGGTCAATTTGTTTTTTTTTGTTTTTTTAAAGAAATTAATACTTTTCTTCAGAAAGGATGCATGAAATTGATATAAAGTGACAGTAAAGACATTTATAATAATGCAAAATATTTATTTTTTAATGAAATGCTTTTCTCTTGAACTTTCAAAGAATCCTGAAAAAAATGAATCACTGTTTGCACAAAAAATGAAGCAGCACAACTGTTGTCAACTGTGATAATAATCATAAATGTTTCTTGAGCATCAAATAATCATATTAGAGTGAGTTCTGAAGGATCACGTGACACTGAAGACTGGAGTAATGATGCTGAAAATTCAGCTTTGATCACAGGAATAAATTACATTTTAAAATATATTCACATAGAAAACAGCTGTTTTACATTGAAATAATATTTAACAATATTACTGGGTTTGTTTTGTATTTTTAATCAAATAAATGCAGCCTTGGTGAGCAGAAGAGACTTCTTTTAAAAACATAAAAAAACTTTTGAACGGTAGTGTACAAATCGAGCCAATGGCAAAGAAATGCCATGGGTCTGCGGAATTTGCATGACGGAACTCCGCCCCACCTCGTGGGTATAAAAGGAGGACGCCGGCAACATGCAATTATGTTTCTTCACTGAGGAGCCAAGACTGAGCTCAGGCGATCCCCGCGGTACAGCGGAAGTGGCAGGCTGACGTAACGTCTCCGTTCCCTACTCAGGGAACGAGGGTTATATACGTAACCGAGACGTTCCCTTTCGTTGTCACTCCGAGTTACGTCGGATGACGACGAATGGGGTTACCAGTCTAATCACGCCACCTTCACAGCTGTCTTCCAGTGCCCTGAGTAAATCTGAGATCCCTGTCGTGAGACTAGCACGGATGAAGGACTCCTATTTAACACAGGAATACCAAGGTACACTGGGAAGCATATCCCATAGTTTAGAGGAAATATGCAATTAACACCAACCCAGAGGGGGGGTGGGGGGGTGGGGGCATAGAAAATACACACATGACCCGAAGGATGCATATGGAGAACACTGGGGTGTCCAGCCGCAGGTGGAATATTTCAGCCCCAGGGGTGGCAAGGTGGCTTGCCAAGAGAAAGACACATGCTCAGAGATGCTTACAGTGGGAATACACATGTGGGGGTAGCTCCGGAGAGGGACCATGCACACGGGAGGCACCTAGCCGACGCACAGGCAATAGACACTGGCCCCAGCGTCAGAAGTGCTGGAGGAACTCAGGGCCTTCGAAAAGGCTCACCTGAGGAGAATATTGCACGTATCCAGTCCGTGGAGTGGAATGGCGAGCAAGCGAAGACACCTGAGCGGGTCCAATACTAGCTAGTTGAAGCGAGTACATGAGAGGACACTGGCTCCACTCGGAGATTGTAGAATCTGGGGAATGTGTTAGGTGTCCCCCAGCCTGCAGCTCTGCAGATGTCTGTTAGCGAGGCACCATGCGCTAGAGCCCAAGAGGATGCCACACTCCGGGTGGAGTGGGCAGTCACACCAAGGGGGCACGGTCGACCTTGCTGCTGGTATGCCAAAGCAATGGTGTCCACTATCCAGTGGGACAACCTCTGCTTGGAGAGAGCCTTTCCCTTCAGCTTCCCACCATAACAGACAAAGAGCTGGTCTGAGGTCCTGAAACACTGCGTTCTGTCTACATAAGCGCGGAGAGCGCGTACTGGACAGAGCAGTGCCCAGGCTGGGTCTGCCTCCTCCGAGGGCAGCGCTTGCAGGTTCACCACCTGGTCCCGGAAGGGAGTGGTGGGAACCTTGGGCACATATCCAGGCCGGGGTCTCAGGATCACGTGAGAGTAAGCCGGCACGAATTCCAGGCACGCTTCGTCAACGGAGAAAGCTTGCAGGTCCCCTACCCTCTTGACAGAGGCCAGTGCAACCAGGAGCACTGTCTTCATTGACAGGAGCTTAAGCTCCACTGAGTGCAAAGGCTCAAAGGGAGCACTGTGCAGGGCAGTTAGAACCACCTCGAGGTCCCAAGAGGGAACGAGAGGAGAGCGAGGAGGATTCAGTCTCCTCGTTCCTCTCAGGAACATGCCGACCAGGTCGTGCTCTCCTAAGGACTTACCTTCTACCAAGTCATGGTGTGCGGCGATAGCGGCAACATAAACTTTGAGGGTGGAGGGAGACAGCCTTCGTTCCAACCCATCTTGAAGGAAGGAAAGCACGACAGCACGACACCTACCGAACACCTCCGGGGGTCTTCTCGCGAGAAGAGCACCAACTGACGAAGAGGTTCCACTTCAACGCATAGACGTGTCTCGTGGACGACGCTCTAGCGGAAGTGATGGTAGCCACCACCGCTGGTGGTAGGGTGCTCAAACCTGCCTCGTCCCGTCCAGGAGCCACACGTGGAGGTTCCAAAGATCGGGACGAGGGTGCCCCAGGGTGTCCCGTCCCTGAGAAAGGAGGTCCTTCCTCAGAGGGATTGGCCAAGGAGGTGCTGTCGCGAGGAGCACCAATTCGGAGAACCAGGTCCGGGTGGGCCAGTACGGCGCAACCAAAAGGACCTGCTCCTCGTCCTCCTTGACCTTGTGCAAGACCTGTGCAAGAAGGCTCACTGGGGGAAATGCATACTTGCGGCCCCGCGGCCAGCTGTGCGCCAGTGCATCCGTGCCGAGCGTACCCTCCGTCAGGGAAAAATACAGGTCGCAGTGGGTCGAGTCGTGAGAGGCAAACAGATCTATCTGTGCGTCCCCGAACTGGTCCCAAATCAGCTGACCGACTGGGGATGGAGTCGCCATTCTCCAGGGAGGGGCTGAAGCCTGAGAGCTCGTCGGCTGCACAGTTCAGGACTCCGGGAATAAAAATGGCTCGAAGCGACCTCAGATGCTTCTGACTCCATAAGAGGAGGTGGTGGGTGAGTTGCGACATACGGCAGGAGCGTAGACCACCTTGATGGCTGATGTACGCTACAGTGGCCGTATTGTCTGACCGGACTAGTACGTGTTGACCCCTGAGCAACGCCCGAAAGCGGTGCAGGGCAAGGCGTACTGCCAGCAACTCGAGGCAATTGACATGCCATAGGCGCTGGGGTCCTGTCCAGGAGCCCGCGGCAGCATGTGCATTGCACATGGTGCCCCAGCCCGTGGTGGAGGCATCTGTTGAGACAACAACATGCCGGGAAGCTCGTTCCAGGGGGACACCCGCCCTGAGAAAACTGAGGTTCGACCACGGGGTGAAGGTCTGACGGCAGGTCGGAGTAACTGGTACTCGGAGCATGCCTTGTTGCCATGGCCACCTCGGGACTCGGTCGCGAAGCCAAAGCTGAAGCGGTCTCATATGAAGCAATCCGAGCGGCGTTGCCGCGGCTGCATATGCCAGATGCGGACCAACAAGGGGGTCTTCCAGGACATCGAGATCTCATCATGCACGTTCGGGAAAAAAGATATTGGGGTTTGCTGTGGATGCGGGTCGGCGGCCTTACCCAAAAACCAATCGTCCCGGGAAAGCATGGCCGTCATCTCCGGATCAGACTCAGGCACAGCCATATGCACACCGGAAGGTGGCAGCTGTGACGAAAACACGGGCCACCCGAGGGTAGACTCGTGGAATCACCTGATCGCTAGCGGGCACCGTCATTGAAGAGGGGGGCTGGGGTCGCGGACACAGGGTCGGCGCCTTGTTCCAGACCATCACCCTCAGGTCACCCTGGCCACCAGCCGAAGATCAGGGGGTGGATGAGGGGACTCTCAGTCTTGCGAGTTCACCGAGTCTCGACCTAAATGACGCGATGATCATGTTCCCACAGAGAGAACATGAATCATCCACGAGCGCCGTTCAAGCATGATCAATGCCCAAACACACTAGACAGCGCTCGTGCCCATCAGAGTCCGATACCAATCTGCCGCAACCAGAAATGCACGGGCGAGCCGTCTTTAAAAAGACGTGCTGCGTGCAAGCTCTTTTGTGAGAGGAGAAAAAACTCTGCGATGTTGAAGCGAGCGGGGAGAAACACACTCACTGGCAGATCACTGCACAGATCAGCAGGCAATGTGAACTCGCTGCAGATCGCCGTCACACCAACACCGGAGAGAGTGGCTCATCTCGTAGAGCGAAGTCAGAAATGGCTATTGAATGAAGAGATACTCTTGGCTCCGAAGCGAAAACATAACTGCATGTTGCCAGCGTCCTCCTTTTATACCCACGAGGTGGGGCGGAGTTACGTCATGCAAATTCCGCAGACCCATGGCATTTCTTTGCCATTGGCTCGTTTTGTATACTCGAAGTCGATAGGTGTTCTAAGCGAAACCCCATTCTTCGTCATCTGACGTAACTCGGAGTGACAACGAAAGGGAACTGCTTGTCTGTGGAAATTAATAATATTTTAGTCTGTTTCTCTCTGAAGCATTATTTTATGATTTGTTACGTGTTGTTATACAACTTGCTGTAACATTCTCGCACCTTATTGTTTCACACAATATTGGGTTTAATATCAAAAGTGTGAAATAAAATTAATTTTGGGTTTAAAAAAAGTGACTTAATTAATTTATTGAGAGTTATTATATCTAATAATTATAAGCAAATCATTTGGAGGTTTTATTGTTAAGGTCTTTAATCCTTGTGTATGCACTAATAAAAACTTGTTATGCACTTTTGTATTGTTTTTGTTTAAATTAAGTTATAAATGCTTTTACAGAAATTGTGTCAATTTATTTACGTTTAATACCCACTGTAATCATCAGATGAGAAATATGACATGATTTTGAATTATATTTTTTACAAAACATTAATAGACATTGAAAACTGTGCATGGTTTGTGTTGTTCACGGGATTAAACATTGAGATGCATTGTAATGAGTCAAATGTTCAGCTCATCCCGCTGTCACAACACATAGGCCCATTACCGGCTGAGAAGAAGTGCAGCCCTTTAAGAGTTCACTCAGATGGCACAATAGGATAAAACCTACCTTAATATGAAGTCAGAGACATTGCAGACCACAGCAAGCCACCATAATGACTGCGCGTTTCAAGGATTGTGTTTACTTTCTGCTCCAATTCTTCATATTCTAATGTCCATTTCATGTTTGCTCTCATAGTTTATTTATTTTAGGGAAAGACTTCTGAAAATATTTGGAATATTCTTGGATATGATGCTGATGGAACTGAACTCAAGCAGACGTTTTTCTATGAGTCACGACTAAATATTTAATTGCTTTAAGAGCTAATTTGTAATATTTGCAGTTATGTGGGAAATATTCAATTGTATCGCTTTGAGAGAATGCAGTTTTAAAATGAGTAGCAGCCAATTTGATGTCTAATTTTATTTCTCCAAACACCAATGTCAGTGCCACATGTGAACCGATGGGTGGCACTAACGTTCACTGTCGTCCAGCAAGATCGAAACCTTGAAAAGAAACGCCCCTGTTTGGATTGTAAACAACTGCACAGATGCAGAGACAGGCTGGGCATCGAAACGATTTGAGAGCGGTCTGTATTTCACAGAGAGGGGTGTGGGGTCGCTTCTTGAACAGCTCTGCAACAGATGTACGCTGCACGTGCACGCGTTCACAGAAGCGGACTGTAACATCATTACAGAGACTAAACGTAAGTACGACATGAGTCGTGAGTCTGTTTTTCTTTTTGAAATGGTTCTGATGAAAATAAAATAGCGACAAGACGGTGTGAAATGGTTACGGGACACTAAAGCACCCACCCTTTACACCTTTTTAATTTGTGTGCAAGGTATGCAAAACTAGATCAGTAGAAATATATTACAAGAGCAGTCACTTAAATATAAATGTATTTTACCAGGTCACGTTGTGGTGTTGGGTCTCGCCGTTTATATTCATATTTACATTTACATTTATTAATTTAGCACACCATTAATTAAAATGGTGAAGATTCATTAGAAGTTGAATACAACGTAATCTTTGAAGTTGACCAGAGGGGCAGAGAACATAGTTTTCTTTTCTTTTCTTTTCTTTTCTTTTCTTTTAAAATGGGTCCGTTTTAGTATGTGCTTTTCTTTAATAAATGCCTCAGGCATGTGAACACCTGTCTGTTGTTAAACATGTCCTGACATCTATATTTGCAGGCTACTACACAATCACTTTACCTGTCAAATTATGGTAATTCATGGTTTAACTTTAGTGTACTTAAAAGTTATTGTTAAACCCAACCTTGGCTTGATGTGACTGGATGTCACTCAAAAATAAATAAATAACCTAAATTAATAAATAAAAATAAATTAGTCAGTTAGATAATAGCACAAAACAAAACAGTGGTGGTGCCATGGTACACAATCAGAATGTTATACTGCATTTTTGATACATACCATGGTATTAAATGATTGAAATATGAAAATGACCATTTTTACATGGTACTTCAAGTTACTTGAAAGAAACCGTAAGCAAAACTGAAATATTGAAGTATATATATATACTTTTAATCAGCATGTATGCAAAGTGACAGTACAAAATATTTTGCAGTTCTTTTGAACCTTTTATTCATCAAAGAATCCTTAAAAAATAATAATAATAAATGTTTCTTGAGAACCAAATCAGCATATTAGAATGATTTCTGAAAAATCATGTTACACTGAAGAGTAATGATGATGAAAATTCAGCTTTGCCATCACATGAATAAATTACATTTTAAAATATAGTCAAATAGAATAAATAGTTACTTTTAATTGTAATAATATTTCATTATATTAATGTTTTTGCTGTATTTTTTACTGTTAAAAATTTACCAACCCCAAACTTTTTAACAGTAGTGTATTAAACAAACTTATGCTAATGAAATTTATTTCAGCACAATTTCTGCAAACAAAACTGTTGCACATTTGCTGCATCAGGTACAGTGTCAATCTCAGCATGTCTCATTATATGCCCACCCTGTTGTTAGGTTATATGTGTATCAAACTGTTCAGCTTTTATTAGGGTTCATTTTGGCATCGATCTGGCCAGTTCATGTTATGTCAAGAAACATCTCACCTTTTCTGCGAGCCTTTTCCACCTCATCATTCGCCCTGTTCTGTTACCACTCTGACAGTGACAAGTAATTTACTATGAGGAGACTCATCCACACTCCACCCATTTTCCATCTCTCTGTCTCTAGTTTCACTGCTCGCCACTCAAAATGCCTAGACAGAGTGAAAGACAAGCGCCCCTATCCCATGAATTATGCAGCGCTGCTATAACCGGCTCTTGTTTTTGAACACACCTGTCAGCTTGAGCTTGCTGTCAGCTTCGAGAGTATTGGTTTGTTTTAGGACACCCTGTTTCACAGCTTCACAAGATTTTCCTCAAGTAAGGCCCAAGATCTGCTTGTAAAATGTTCAGCAACACCAAACATGTCCTACTTGTGTTTCCTCTTTGAATTCTTTTTTTTCAATTTGCGATCACTGTGATGCATTGTCACTGATGACAGATATGACCAGCACAAGGGACAGAGCAGGGGGAAGAACTTGAAAATCCACCCTGTCCCCAATTTGTGGATATATTTAGTCCTTAATGTTTTCTCTTGAATTCTTATCAAGATATAGATTCATTTTCATTATGGTCTATCTTATTTGTGATCACCTAGCAGTAATGGGAGAATCCAATACAAGGAAGTCTGTACGATGGAAAGAGACGAGCACAATAACCCTGACCGCAGAGGACATCATTACGTCTTACCTAACAGCCTCTGATGAGAATCAGAACAAGCTGCAAGAGGCAGAGGTTATGGACGTGGACGCTGTTAAAGAGATAATGAACCCGGAGGAGAGGTCTCCAACAAACATCAAGAGCCATAGTTGCTCTTTAGACCATGGTAGGCATTTTAGATCGTTGTAATTCTTGTCTTGATGAAAGAAATATTACTTAAAAGGTTATAAATAATTCCATCAAAAACGTGAAATGGAATTACTTCCATTTTTCCTTGGAACACAAAAGGTAGAAATATTGAAGAAAATACGACTTATTTATTTATTTAATAATATAATAACATAATGAAAGGGGACTGTGGCTTTCAAGCTTTTAAAACGATTCAAAATGCATTATTCAATGAAATTATTCAACCCCCATTGTAGAGACTCAATGACTCGGATTTATTGGCAAAATTTACAGACTTTCAGCTTTTTACAATGAACAAATCAAACAAAAGTAATTGAAATAGCTCAACAAAACAAATGTTTCAAGTGGTTTCCCCAAATTCAACTGAAAATTAAATTCCCTCTCAAATAGAAACCCTCACAACAGCACAAATCTGCAATACAAATGTTTCCTCAATTTGCAATGGGGGTTGAATCATTTCGATTACAACTGTACAGTTGTAATCAAAATTATTCAAGTTATTCAATAATTATTCAAATGATTCAAAGTTCAAAAGAACAGCAATGTAACAATGTTAAAGTGTCCTTACTAAACAAAAGGATCATGTGACACCAAAGACTAGTAATGATGCTGAAAATTCAGGAATACATTACATTTTAATTATATATTAAAATAGAAAACAGCTATTTTTAATTTCACAATATTACTGCATTTTTGGTTAATTAAACGCAGCCTTGCTGAGCATCTTAAAAACATTTCTTTTTTAAACCTAGTATACAGGTCCTTCTCAAAAAATTAGCATATTGTGATAAAGTTCATTATTTTCCATAATGTAATGATAAAAATTAAACTTTCATATGTTTTAGATTCATTGCGCACCAACTGAAATATTTCAGGTGTTTTATTGTTTTAATAGTGATGATTTTGGCATACAGCTCATGAAAACCCCAAATTCCTGTCTCAAAAAATTAGCATATCATGAAAAGGTTCTCTAAACAAGCTATTAACCTAATCATCTGAATCAACTAATTAACTCTAAACACCTGCCAAAGATTCCTGAGGCTTTTAAAAACTCCCAGCCTGTTTCATTACTCAAAACCGCAATCATGGGTAAGACTACCGACCTGACTACTGTCGAGAAGGCCATCATTGACACCCTCAAGCAAGAGGGTAAGACACAGAAAGACATTTGTGAACAAATAGGCTGTTCCCAGAGTGCTGTATCAAGGCACCTCAGTGGGAAGTCTGTGGGAAGGAAAAAGTGTGGCAAAAAACGCTGCACAACTAGAAGAGGTGACTGGACCCTGAGGAAGATTGTGGAGAAGAACCGATTCCAGACCTTGGGGGACCTGCGGAAGCAGTGGACTGAGTCTGGAGTAGAAACATCCAGAGCCACCGTGCACAGGCGTGTGCAGGAAATGGGCTACAGGTGCCGCATTCCCCAGGTCAAGACACTTTTGAACCAGAAACAGCGGCAGAAGCGCCCGACCTGGGCTACAGAGAAGCAGCACTGGACTGTTGCTCAGTGGTTGCATGTCATTCGGAAATCAAGGTGCCAGAGTCTGGAGGAAGACGGAGGAGAAGGAAATGCCAAAATGCCTGAAGTCCAGTGTCAAGTACCCACAGTCAGTGATGGTCTGGGGTGCCATGTCAGCTGCTGGTGTTGGTCCACTGTGTTTTATCAAGGGCAGGGTCAATGCAGCTATCAGGAGATTTTGGAGCACTTCATGCTTCCACCTGCTGAAAAGCTTTATGGAGATGAAGATTTTATTTTTCAGCACGACCTGGCACCTGCTCACAGTGCCAAAACCACTGGTAAATGGTTTACTGACCATGGTATTACTGTGCTCAATTGGCCTGCCAACTCTCCTGACCTGAACCACATAGAGAATCTGTGGGATATTGTGAAGAGAAAGTTGGGAGACGCAAGACCCAACACTCTGAATGAGCTTAAGGCCGCTATCGAAGCATCCTGGGCCTCCAGAACACCTCAGCAGTGCCACAGGCTGATTGCCTCCATGCCACGCAGCATTGAAGCAGTCATTTCTGCAAAAGGATTCCTGACCAAGTATTGAGTGCATAACTGAACATAATTATTTGAACGTTGGCTTCTTTTTTTGTATTAAAAACACTTCTTTTATTGGTCGGATGAAATATGCTAATTTTTTGAGATAGGAATTTTGGGTTTTCATGAGCTGTAGGCCAAAATCATCAGTATTAAAACAATAAAAGACCTGAAATATTTCAGTTGGTGTGCAATGAATCTAAAATATATGAAAGTTTAATTTTTATCATTACATTATGGAAAATAATGAACTTTATCACAATATTCTAATTTTTTGAGAAGGACCTGTATAGCACACGTGTTATATGGATCACTTTGATGATGCTTTTTATGAGAATTGAGAGGAAACCGATATGTTGTTGTATGGAAAAGAGCTGTGTGAGGATCATTTTAAATGATTATTTTGTTTCTGGAAATGTCAGTTTACTGGTTAGGAATGACATGAGGAAATAATGACAATTATGTCATTTTGGCTGAACTGCTTCTTTAAGGTTAAATTTAGACCAACTGCTAACCACATGAAAACATTCCAAAAACAATCTTTCCTTTAATTATTAGCAGGTATTAAGTAGTTTAATTAACCATAAACCTTAGTAACCATAATGCACTCAAATCACTGGATTTACCAGTTTACTTATTCATACAACCATAATGCACTCAAATCACTGGATTTACCAGTTTACTTATTCATAGTTATGCAATTGCATCAGAGTTCCTATTTTTTTCCTGATGGGATCTCTGTACAGGTACTCTCACCGGGATTGTGCCTCCTGGACCTAGTCCTTCTCTTCTGGCTTCACTGCAGTCCCTTGTTGAAGAGAATGACCACATGCTCCTCCCTCATTCCTTACACCAGGTGAGTACACTGGGACGTTTACGCCCACAAAAAGGCTGTAGCCAAAACACAAATTGGCGTGTAAAGACCTTAAAGGGGCATTTAGGGGTTCCCATCATGTGATCATTTTATGTATTAAGTTTAATTAATTCATTTTGTTTCAATGCATTTTTAATTAAACAGCTCGTAAACTTGTAAAAAACAACAACAACAAAAACAACAACTGTTAAACATGATTGCATAATACTTTCACGGAAGACATTTCTCCTTATAAAGCTTTTCAGCATAGAGAGTGCTTTAAAATTTAATAACCCTAGAGTTATAAATAGAACCCCACTGAACCTTTTATTCTAAGAGTGTTGATAACTTTTGTTGTTTACTTAAGGATATTTTAAAGGGGAAAAAGCAGTAATCTTATAGAGTGCAACAGTCTTGTTCTGAAAGTATATATAGCTCCATTAATTTTCTCCATAGGGAAATAGATTTTTAACGGTAACATAAACCTGTAAAGACAGCCTTACTGTGAGCTACAAGTATAATATTTGCTTCTGTTGAAGCTGATATTCTGCATTATTTCAATTTTGTTTTAAAATAATCATGTATAACAGCAGAATTTATGGTGAAAACTACATTACCCATGATGCTGTACTGAAAATTCCACCAATTGAAACGAAAAAAGATGATGCTTCATGGGATAGTAGTTCTCTCTATTACTAAAGCTGTTAAGTTCACAGTTTTGAACCGTTGTTTTAGTTTTTTTGTCTAATTTTCAAATACTTTTTTGCTTCAAATCAAATTTGTAATGTTGTGATTCACCTCGTAGCTGGTTGGATGGGTTCATGGCTTATAATGCTTTAACAAAGACTTTTTTTTTTAAAATCCCTATGGGAGAAACAAATGGAAAAACACTGCTGAAAAAGTGGGCGGGCACTAATGAACTCTATTCTTATAAGCTCTTTCGGTTTATACTAACTCTTTAATTTCAACCAAAATGTTATATAAGTAGTACAAAAATAGTCTATTCTTGTTTTTCCATATTTTGTCAGCATTTCCAGGCATCCTGATTCCTGCGTGTAAAAAAGCTTTGACTAAAACACCATGCACATTTATAATCAGATCTGTCAACAAGACAAAACTGCTGAAATGTGCTCTGAGAGTTGTTTTTTTAAATCTCCCTGTAGAGTTATAAATGGAGGGGTGTAAATTGCCTCCCAATGAGATTATTGTTGTTAGATAATATCAAGAGTACAGGAAAAACAATTCATTTTCCCTCATCACACTAAATATAGACGCTCCATGTAAGAGAATGCATTAGATGGGCAAAGATAGGGCAGTTATTCTCTCAAACATCCTCCGCTCACTGTCAGACCTGTTAAAATGTTCACATGCGCTTCATTCTGGTGATTGTCCTTTTAAATGTGCTGTTCACTAGAGCTTCTCTTGATCACGGAATTGAAATGAAATCTAGATTCAGGTCTAACAGGAAATGCGGCTTTGATCGACCACAGCTGAATCTTTTAACTGAACGCTTGATGAAACTGTCTTTGTGATGATACAGGAATTGGTAAGGAGATGTAATATTTGACTTGCTGATATTTTTCTTCCATAACAGATAGCGGAGGGCTACTTCCTTGAAGAGGACTGTATCCTTTTGCATATTAAATCCACCACTGTTATTCTCCTGATCTCTGTCTGTTTCCTCTTTGCCTTTCCTTTACTGTCACTAAATGGTCCGTGTTGATGCTGTTGTCTTAGTGACCAGGGCAAGCGTAACCAAGGGGAAGCTCACTGGGGTGTGTCTTTCCATGTTAACATTTAGTGGAAAAAGGAAGGATGTTGATAGATATTTCATTTAAAAAAGAGATTTTTATATATAACTGTTTTGTCTCTGGTCATCATGGGCTTCGGTAAGATTTTTAAATGTTTTTGAAAGAAGTTTCGGCTGCATTTATTTGATAAAAAAAACAAACAGTGAAATATATTTTTACAATTTAAAATAAATGTTTTCTATTTATTATATTTTAAAATGCAATTTTTTTCCTGTAATGGCCAATCAGAATTTTCAGCATCATTACTTCAGTCTTCAGTGTCACATGATCCTTCAGACATCATTCTAATATTACAGTGCTGCTTAATATTTTTGTGGAAACCATCATACTTTTCCCCCCAGGATTCTTAGATGAACAGGAAGATCAAATGAACAGCATTTGTTTGAAAAAGATCTTTTATTTATTTTGTATACAATGTTTTAGATGCAATTTTATGCATCGTTCCTGAAAAAAAAATTATAATTTGTTTAAAAAAAAAAACTTACCTTAAACTTTTGAATGGTACTCTCTCTATATAAACACTTTTAAACGTTGCTTTCTTTAAGCGTTGACTATTTCAGATCAGTGGGCAGTGGAGTTTCTTCATCTGGAGAAGCTGTACCATGAAAGACTACTGTCTAATCTGGCCTCCATACAAAAAAAATGGGGTAAGAATGCCAGATGATTATGGATAATGGTACATCAAAAATGTATTTCCTAAAATAATAACTTTAACCAGGGGAGGCCAAATTGTTAGCATGTGAGAGGATTTCCTAAAGCATTATTTTATCTTATAAAGATGAGACTTCTTTTATAAATAGGACAATGCTGTTGTAAGTTGAATTGCTAGTTTCATCCTTTATAAGTAAACCGCAGTGGTCTGGTTTGATCTCAGGAAATTACTCATTTCCCAACCGTGCTTCATTGCCCAGACCACATGTGACTGTTACTTCACCAATATCACTGCAGTACAGAGGTCAGACTCTCCCATCTTATCGGATTAACTGTCAACATGTGGAAAGTGAAACTTGAAGAATGTCACATAGCTGTAGTTCTTTTTTTGGTACAAAGGTTTTTTTCATGAAATATCAGGAACTGAGAATGATATGTGTTTTTAGACTGCTTTCACATAATCTGTGAGTACATATTGTATACTGTATGCTGGAGAGAAAGAGAGTAAATGAGACACACACACAGTCCAAATATTTAAGACTCAAATCCATAGGTTTGGTTTCAGAGTCCCAGAGGAAAATCAGCATCCAAACCGAAAGTAACTCTACTTTAAGCGCTAATGGAACTGAAAGAGAGCGAGAGCATATGGAAGTGTTGAGTCATATATGCAGAACACACCAGAGGTGAGACTGTGTGTAGACAAGAACTGAGAATCATAATCATTACATTTTATTTCTAATGTTAACATCTATTATTTGACTTAAGTTGTTATTTGATCAAAAATACAGTAGAACAGTAATATTATTTTGATTCTAATTAAAGTGTGTATATATATATACATATATTACATACACCGTTATACACACAGTTATGCAATATACATTATAATATACATTATAATTATGTGTATACACACACACACACACAATTATTCATTATTTGCTAGGTTTGCTATTGTATAAAATATTTTAACAACACTACCAAAATTAAATAACTTCTTAATTAATAATTTGACAAACTCTACTCCTCTTTCAGGCCTAACTTCTTTTTGGAAAAGGTAAAATATAAAAAACATTATAATTGTTTTATTATCCACCAATGCGGTTTATGTTTCTGAGAGTCTGATTAAAGCAGTCTGTTATTGCAGAACATGGATGACAAAGAACTACAGAACAGCCCAACCCATGAGACAGAACACAGAAGATCGAAACAAGAACAAGCTTCAGTGAACTCAACCGGGAGAGAAAACCGAGCGGCCGCCTGCTCATGGCTAGAAGCTGAACAGGAGCCAGAAGAGAACTGTGAATTGAATGGGGAGGATGAAGAGGAGGAAGGTCTTGAGGAGGATGAGTACTGGAATGAGGAGCTGCAGGACGACACAGACTTTGACGGCCAGATTCCTGTGGATGAGCTGGACAACCTCATTCAGGTAAAGGAGGTAGGACGCTGTAGGAGTGATGTTAATCTCTTGCATAATACCATCTGCTTATAGAAAAATAAGCATGCTGAGGCACCATCCGTCTGCTGCGATTTTTCCAAATCAACCGCTTACAGAACGATTTGTATTCCTCAGAGCTTAGATATGCAATGAAGTATTAATATGGGTCCTCAAATTGATTCTTTTTACGACTTTGTGATAGGTCAAATGGGACTTTCCTCCAATTCTCGGGCCACATTTTTTAGCCACAGGGTTTTTCTGCTTTGTGAAAGCAAAATAGTGTGATGTCATCCACAGCATTATGGCAGCCAGCTGCAGGAATTTTAAAAAGAAGCGTTCAGGGAGTGTATGGTTTCCTAAAGCTATTGGGCGTGGTTGTTTTAATAACAGCCCATCTGCAAAAACCCTCTCCAGAACTATATTGGACACACATTCTGAAAGAGTTACTGACTTTTTTGATCAACAAACACGACAACTGAATGATGATTACATGTGTTTGTTTGCTTGTTGTACACAATTATTTTATAGTGATTTAAAAACTGCCTGATTTGACTTGAAAAAATTTACGAAAATGTTTCTGTTATTTACTCACCATGCCATTCCAAAGCTCTATGACTTTCTTTCCTCATTCCTCTGCTGAACACAAAAGAAGATATTTTGAAGAATGTCGGTAACCAAACAGTTGGTGGGAGTCCATTTACTTCCATAGTATCCCCCCGCCCCCATACTATGAAAGTCAATGGGGCTCATCAACTGTTTGGTTATCAACATACTTCAAAATATCTTATTTTGTGTTCAGCAGAAGAAAGAAATTCATTCATGTTTGGAAAAACTTGAGGGTGAGTAAATTATGAATTTTGGGTGACTTAAGTGGGTTAAAATCACTCTTAAATTCAACACACAAAAAAAATGTCTATAATACATTGGTTCTAAAAACATAGGTTCATACTTAAGTATATTATTTCCATAATAAGTACTTTTTTTTCCACAAGGGATCAAAATAATGCAGTTCAGTTCATTATGATGTAGCACATACTGACCCCTTGTGGTTATTAGTTGTTTTTACATTATTTGCTATGTACATGCTTAAAAATGAATTCTACCTCAGATTTTGTTGTCTTTTTCATGGATTTTCATACTATATTTCTCTAGACATTTCCTTCAAATGGCTTAGTCTCTATTTTAAAGAAGAGAGCCTGCGTCAAGGAAACCGAGAATGCGACTCCACAAAAAGACTTGACCAAACGCAAAGTCCGTTTCAGAGAGCCAGATGATGCTTTCGATCAAGGTACACACAGGGCATTTATATATTCATATTTCTGTTTTGTATTAATGTGAGAATGATCATCTTTCTCATGCTTCCAGATGAGGTGTCTGGAAACTCTTGCCTCGTCCTTCTCCTCTTGTGTCTGGCTACGGTGGTGATTAGCATGGGTGGGACTGCTCTTTATTGTCTCGTTGGAGAGGCGTACTCTAATGTGTGTGTCGACTTCTCGCAAAACGTGGAATTTTTCTTTGGACCTGTACGACGAGGAGTGGAGGCTCTCACACAGTGGCTCTCTTCTGGTGCATCATAGCAGCTATTTTATGCTAACTTAAGTGGAACTCTTTCTTCATTTTACCATTTCTGATGATAAACAACAGTATTTTTCTTGAGATAATATGCAAATTACCAGACAGGCCTTAATAAATGTTTCTTTAGTGAGTCTGTACACATCACACAGGGCTTCCTAATGCATAAATACATCCGTATAAAGTATTTAATACTGGTACTAAAACATGATTATTAGAGAATGTTAATATACCACACCTATTCCTCTGACTGATCAATAACTACATGCATTGAAATAATTGCCTTTGGAGCCATAACATTGTTTTTGTACATTTTAGTACTCCGATACACTACATTCCATGGCTATCTTTGTATGTATTTTTATTTTGAGATAGATTGACTTTTCAATGGTGCTGTAAGCACAGAAATTCACACAGTATCAACATGAACAAGCAAAAATGGGTGTTTCTAGCAATGTTAACTTATGGGATATTAACTTATCAAACAGATAAGTATATTGAATAACGAATAGCACATGAGCAGACTGAATAATGAGGATCTATCGGATCTGACTAGATTATGTGACTTCAGTGTTGTTCTAGCACTTCTTCTGTGGTCAGCTGGTACAAAAAATAAATCTGAAAATTGTATAAGACAGCAAGCAATCAATTTGTTTTTACTTACAAGCATGTTTTGCGTTCAGTAATCAAAATGAGTGTGAGTTTTTGTGTTTTCAATAATAGTCTTACCCCTGGTTTCACAGACAAGGCTTAAGCTAGTCCCAGACTAAAATGCATGTTTGAGCTGTTTTAACTGAAAGGAACTTGCACTGACATATCTTAAAATATGTCAGTGCCATTGTTTTGTCTCAATATGCACACCAGTAATGATTTTATCTAAGGCGCGTTTATAAAAGCTACTTAAATGTTCTAATTAAACTACGGTCTAATCCTGGCTTAACCTAAACCCAGTCTGTAAAACCAGGCCTAAATGTTTTAATGTTATTCTCGGAACTAGAATCCTATTTTTTTGTATGTCTTTCTGTCTTCCTTTGCAAAGTAATACACATGACATCTCTGAATTATGACATGAAATATATTTTGGAAGTGTGTTTATGCTGTAACTCTGTCTATGATAATAGTGGAATGGTCTTCTGAAGGGAAGAAAAGATGAGGCAAATGGAATTGGCACACATAACCTAGGTGAAGTAGGAGCATTTCACATTAGAGACCAGCGTGTCATCCGTAGACTGACTCAGCTAATTTCATTTCAGAATCCAATAACAATTTTTCTAACAATGAAGCATTAAGATGCACAGAACAAAAATATTATGGTGCCACAGCCCTGATTAAGTACCGGATCATTGTACTGTCATTGTATTGCTTTAACTTTGAAGTCAATTGTAAAGTAAAGTGCATATTGAAATAATTAATTCCTATTGCTTAATTTAATTTTACAATATGTGATAAATCACAAAAACAAACAATGGGGATGGGGAAAAAAAGTCTAGAAACGCATTGAAAATATAGGATTCAAAGTGTAATTATACACAGAAAGTGTTAGATTTTTAAAAACAAATTTAAAGAAAGAAACATTATAATGTAAAATGAATACAAAATGTCTAAGATACAGCACCATTTAATTAATTTTGTGAATATGTGAACTCATTACAAAAGATCAAAATAGGTGCTGCTGTCATTGAAAGCAAAAAACGAAATAATTATGCTGATAAAATCATTTGTAATGTAATAACAAAAAATGCATTAGAAAAAATGTTTACAATTATATCCTTTTCACTTGCCATTTTTGACAGATTTCTTCAAAACAGTCACTAACAAGCTGCGAGCCAATAATTTATCAATTGACATTCAAATGTTATTTACAGCGGTGTATATTACATACATTTGCTTTTATATAAAAGATGTTAATGGTCACAAAATATAGCTTATTTAATACTGCAGTAGCCTCTAGGCTACTAGTAGGTAATATCACCTTCCCAGCACAAGATGTCTCTCTACTACTTTAAAGTGTGACCGTTCCTGGAATTTTTACCCACAAACAGTTGGATTAGCTACAATTTATCTGAACCACAAGCACAACCTGCGCTTCTAAACCTCTTCTGCAGTATTCACTGATACTGTACACTGTGTACAGTGACACCAGAGGAGCAGCAGCGGTCGCTCTGACCTCGTCTGTGTCTGTGTCGCATCGCACGCGGATTACAGACACAATGGCGACGCTGACAACATCAAGCAAAAGACCGTACCATATCATAGTGTTCGGGGCAACCGGTTTTACCGGTCAGTTTGTAGTGGAGGAGGTCGCGCGGACGTGTACTGAGGGTCCAGGAGGGTCGTTACAATGGGCTGTAGCCGGACGGAATCGCGACCGACTGGAAAAAATACTCATTCAGGCAGCTGACGCTCTGTGTACGTGTTTGACGCAGTTCATTTAAGTTTAACAACTTTTTAGATTTAGGCGTAATTTTACTTTACATTGAAGTGCTCACACATATTATATAACAATGAATTACAACAGAAAATAATAAACATAAAATATTGTAGTAACTCTATGTTCAAAAATACGAACTGTATTCTCATTTGGATTGTAATTAGCTACAATATACAATACGTGTGAGTGACCATTTAGTAATAATAAAAAGTAACAATAAAAAAACTAACATCGTATTAGCCTACCATGTTTTTCCCTGTACTATCAAGTTTGTCACCTATTTTGTTTATTATAAAAGAATAATCTCAAATGTTCGAATAGTTTAAACAAAAATAAAACAAAAATAGATCAAAAACAACAAATTAATTCATTGTTTTATATGTTATATTTTAATATGTTGGTATATGAATATATCAAAGGACAATATGTTTACCCTCTAATACTATCATGTTACTGCCACAGTAGGCCTACTTTTAGAAATTCAATTTTTTTTTGCTAGGCTACACAGAATTACAATGCACATATGTTATTTATGACAGATTGAATAACCATACTTTTATGACTCAATGGCTAGACATGAGGCAGTCAGATCATGGTATTAGACGAGTTTCAGCAGATTTTGTCTGTTGAGATTATCCGATGGGATTACAAGCTTTGAGAATATTGTTGATTAAAGGCATAATGTTCTGACAATCCCATCATAATCTGGAATTGCCCATACTGAGATGATGTTTAAACTATGCAATAGTCTATCTATCTATCTATCTATCTATCTATCTATCTATCTATCTATCTATCTATCTATCTATCTATCTATCTATCTATCTATCTATAATTTTTGAGCTGTTAGAGAAGAGCGATCCATCCATCTCTGACATTGCATCGTTTGTCTGCAGGTAAACCAGAGCTGAAGTGTGTGGATGTTATTGTAGCAGATGTAGCCGAGCCAGAGTCATTGGCCATCATGTGCAAACAAGGCTTCATTGTGCTCAACTGCGTGGGACCAGTAAGTCCACAAAGACTATAGTAAAAAAGCACAGGAAGGGGTCGGTTTACACATCTGTGCGTTCACACCTGTCCCAGCGCACCCATAGTCCCACGATAGCTTTATGACAAAAAAAAAAGATAAATGGTGTTGTGTTATTCTGTGTGAACTGTTGACTGTAAAATGCCATTTTACATGTATGGAAGTAGATTGTGCTGAGTTGTCTTCTTTCAACAGTATAGATTCTATGGAGAGTCTGTGGTGAAGGCTTGCGTAGAGAATGGGGCCCACTGCATTGACATCTGTGGAGAGCCTCAGGTAGTTACTGTTATGCTTTTATCACTGTTTTTTGTAGTCATTACTCCAGTCTTCAGTGTCACATGATTCTTCAAAAATCATTCTAATATGATGATTTGGTACTCAAGATACATTTCTTCTTATTATCAATGATAAAAAAAAACGTAGTTGTGCTGCTTAATATTTTTGTGTAAAAAGTGACTTTCCATTCTTTGATTAATAGAAGAACAGCTTTAAAAAAAAAACTTACTGTAAAACTGTAACATTATAAATGTAAAGAAAAATCTAACTTACCCCAAACTTTTGAATGGTAATGCAGATCTCTTTGATTGTTGAATTATGCAGTTTTTAGAGGGGATACAGCTGAAGTACCACAGTAAAGCTCAGGAGAATGGTGTGTATATCATTGGAAGCTGTGGGTTTGATTCAATACCAGCGGATATGGGCATCCTTTATACACAGAATCACTTCAAAGGTAGGTTGCCTTTGTCTGGATAATATTTTATTATTAATCAATCTAAAAGTCTAATTAAATTATAATATTTGATTATATATATATATACTGTAATTACTTCTAATTTACAGTACCATACAGGATTACCATACAGGAAATCTAATCCTGACTTGACTTATAAAAGGTTTAGAGGTGCTATTTGCATCAGTGTCCTAATGCTAAAACGTACATATGTTACTGTGATATTTGCCCTGTGTATGAACTTTGCCCTTTGCTTCACACGACCCTTGTGCAGTCGGTTTCTTTAATCTCATCCCAATTAGTGGGACGTGTCAGTGACAAAGGCAAAGGCGCTCAGTGCTTACAGGATGTGAGTGTCTGTCGTTGGCCTTTGAAGAGCTGTTGTGGGCAAACGTGCCTGCAGAGCAGCAGATGCCTGACAACTCTGCCTGTCTTCCACAGGAACACTCACTGCTGTGGAGAGCTTTTTAACCATCAACACAGGACCTGAGGTGAGCAGTCTACAGTATACAGTATTTGCACAACTATATTAAGGGTCCATTGGAATTTGATTGACTGTTATTGAAAATGAGCTTTCAAACTTTGGTTTGATCTAGGATTAAAGCAGAGCTTATATTAAGCTCTGGAAATTCACAATTGCAGCTGCTCATAAATAATGCAACTAACTATTCTTTTTCTTTTTGGGGGGGGGGGATTGATCACAAAAAAGAAAGAAAGAAAATGTATAAATACATTCTGAAACACTATATAAAATTACATAAAAAACTTTACATAAATTAAATTCCAATGTTAGGGTAGCAGATTGCATAAAGCGAGTATGGTGAGTATTATGGCCCATATTTTGTAGTATTTCATAAGTACTCTTATCAAATTGTATTTCCTGCTGTTTTAATTGGGTATGAAGAGAGCTATAGTAGATTGTTTGTATCTGACCTATTGCATGTCCTCAAAACAGCAAACATGTCTTGGCTTTTGTTCTGCTGTCTTGTCTTCTTCATCAGGGTGGATGTGCCCATGATGCGACATGGCAGTCAGCCATCTTTGGCTTTGCTGACAGTGCCAGTCTCAGAAGAATAAGGAAGAAGTTTGGGCATAAACCTCTCCCGGCTGTCGGCGCTAGAATTAAAAAGAGGTGGCTTTAAGTATTTATAAAATAATTCTCAACATTAGATTATATTAATAATATCTTGATCATGTTTCATGTGCTTTATATAGCAGTTAACTCCCAAAGGAGTGAAGGAGAATTGTTCTCAGGCTGGAAATCTGTACTTGTGTTAATTTGCTTGCTATTTTGGTGTACCCAGGGGAGCTGTTTTCTTCACTAAGGAGATTGAGCAGTATGCTATTCCCTTCATGGGCTCAGATCCATCTGTGGTGCGACGGACTCAGCGCTATATGCATGAGGAACATAACTACTGCCCAGTGAGTCTAAAGAAAATACACACACTTTTGATACCAATGTAATTTAATTCTATTTAAAAAAATGTGTTTATAATTTTCTATTAAATGAGATATATATATATATGTGTGTATGTGTATATACTTATAGTCATCTTTTTATAGTTTACCATGAAATAAACTCTAATGGACCCTTTTCAAAGACTGTGATGACACATTTCCACAGTTATATTTTTTCTTTTGCTATTATAGAAAATGGGAATGCAATTTATATTTATTTGCTGTAGTCTCCTATTCACGACTATATATGTTTATATATATATATAAATATATATATATATATATATATATATATATATATATATATATATATATATATATATATATATATATATATATTAATAACAAATAACACATTAAATTATATTATATTGTATTATATTTAGCAATTTGTCATCTTTTTAGTTTATCAGTTTATAGTTTACTTTTTAGTTTATAGTGATATAATCCCAAATTGAAATGTATATTTAAAATATCAAAATAAAAATGATTTTTAAACAAATTATTTAAAAAATATTAATAAAAATGTAATAAATATTTTATTTTATATTGTATATTTCAATGTACTCTTAAAATCTCTTATGTTCAAAAAGGCGGCATTATGAATATTATGTATTCTTTTTTGTCATAGTAATTTGACTAAAACAAGTCCAAATTTCTGCGGTTTTATAAACCATGCCAATCAGTTTTTATGAGCAGAACAATTTGAACCCAAACCCAGTTTTCTTAAACTGTTATTGGAATGTAGATCCAATGGGATCTTGCCTACCCATCTGCATCCTCTTAAAAAAAGACAGACTTTGACAGTTTCTTCCCTTGCTTTCCAAACACCATTATGCCCCTTGATAGTTTTAATTACATTTCTTCTCGATCTGTCTTGTGCGAGCATGATTACTGTGATAGTGCTCTGAAAGCCTTCATGGAAAGAGCAGGGGATGATTCACAGTCTTTGTGATTCATTGTCCTGTTCTTTCATCTCCATAGCGATGACCACTGTGTACAGGGTGATGTCATGAAGGTCAACAGGGTGCTGTCAGGATATGGTAATTTTTGATTGATGTCAGTGGACGTATGTGTTAATAATTCAGCAGTCACAAAAGTGTGCAGTTCACTGTCCAACCCACTTAGTTGTCGTTCTATATATGGCCTTCATTTGATTGAATTACAGAATTTACAGATGTTTCACAGTACAATTGGTTTCCTCTGTCCTCTTGTCCTCAGGTTCAGTTCATGGCATATGTAGGTATTGGTGGTCCCTTCTCCGTGGTGAAGACCCTCTTTGCAGGCGTGCTCTTCTGGTTCATGGTCAAATTTAGTTTGGGCAGGGGATTGCTTACTCAGGTCCAGTACCATTTAAAAAAAACATTATATTTAAACTGTTAAAAGAAAATCGAATGGATCAAACTCGCATTCATACCATAGGACAGCATAAAATGCTTGTATAAACTCATGAATATCAACTCAAGTGTGTTTTTTTTTATTCTCTCTACTAGTTTCCAGAATTTTTCTCATTTGGTTTGTTCTCCAAGTCCGGACCGTCAAGAAAGCAGGTACAATAAAAATGCATTGAAATTCACAGAACAAATGACTAAGCCCTTATTTGTATTGTTGAAGATACATTTGGTGTCTCTCTGCCATTGTTGTCTTATTTCAGATGGATGGAACCTCTTTCTGCCTGAGGTTTATGGGGGAGGGCTACACAACAGGTCAGGACCCCTCAGTAGGCAAGCCAAATGCCACTATCAACACTGAAATAACAGGACCAGGTATTGTCCTACTAATTTGATTTGACACAAAATATTCACCTTAAATACTCAGACTTAAATGGTCACTACTGTCGTATTTTGCAGAGCCAGGATACATTGCTACACCGATTGCCATGGTGCAGGCCGCTATTACACTGCTGAATGAATCTCACAGTCTCCCTAATAAGTGAGTAATCTGATCTCAAAACAATATATGGATGATTTTTCAGCTATTGACACTAAATAAAGAACACATTTCATATTCTCAGTAGTTTATTTACTTTGTTCACTAACATTGTAGAATATTGGATAATCACTGCTGTTCAAAAGTTTGGGGTCAGTAAGGTTTATTTTTTTATTTTTTGAGGGGGGAAGAAGTTAGTACTTTTATTCAGCAAGGATGCATTATAATATTGTTTTTAGTTAAACTGAGAAATGTAAAGGGATTATATTAAGCAGCACAGCTGTTTACAAAAAGATTTCTGAAGGATCATGTGACATTGAAGACTGGAGTAATGATACTGAAAAATCATCACAGGAATGAATTACATTTTAACATATATTCAGTAGATTTTCTTTTTTTTTATTTTTTTTATAAAATTCACAATTTACTGGTCTTACTTTATTTTTAATACAAATATATGCATAAAAGGTGAGCATGAAATACTTGTAAAAATAATATTACCTACCCTGAACTTTGGAACGGTAGTGTATAATATTCTGTCATTTTTGTGAAACTTAAACATTCACAAAACAGTTTAATTGTCACTACATGTGAAATTATACGATGTTTAAATTGTCAATTTCATTTGAAAGAAATCAACCCCTGGGTTGAATAAAGATTTTCTTCATATTTGAAGAAACATCCATATATGTGTTGGGGTGATTTTATATAATTGCTGTGGTTAAACCTGAATACACTTCATTTTTGGATACTAAATTTCAAAGCTACATGTGAATGTTAACTGTAGAGCTACATTTACGGGTTGATGCTGAATGTTATTTGAGTAGCACGTATGAAGTCCTTTCTTACCTGTTGTCCTCTTGTTGGTCCTCAGAGGGGGCGTGTTCACTCCGGGCTCAGCGTTTGCAAGAACCACCCTAATAGAGCGTCTGAACAAACATGGAGTCCAGTTCTCACTGAAGAGCGGACAGAAGACATGAGTACTCTGTCAGATTCACTCAGCCTAGCTCATCTCTGTTGAAATTTTGCATTGACTTAGTTAGCCAAAAGGATTGTGAATCGAGTGCTGTAGGCCGGTTCTTTGTTTGTAAGCCATTAAAGGTCTCAGATCTTAAAGTATATACTGTAACACTTTTGAACACTCAAGTCACACTTACATTTTTTTGAATGTCATTGCATTAAATGATTAAATATCAAACAAATTGGCGCTGATGCTAGGAAGATGATGCTAGAACCGTTCTCTTTAGAAATGTTTCTGTTACTTTCGAAAATAAATCTCTATTTATCAAATATTTTTAAATAGGGAAAGATCTTGCAGAAAAGGCATGGTAACTTAATATTTGTGAATTTGCAAGGGATAGTTCACCCAAAAGTAAAAATTCTGTCATCATTTCTTCACCCTCATGTCGTTCTAAACCCAGAAGACTTTCGATCATCTTTAGAACACAAATGAAGATATTTTTATGAAATCTGAGAGATTTCTGTTCCTCCATTGAACATATTTTCACCCATAACTCTGAAGCTTCAAAATATTCGTAAAGCGGTCACAAAAGGGATCCATAGGGATAGAGAGGTTTAATCTTCTGAGGAGAGGAGACATGCTCACTTTACATGAATAGAATTTAGGCTTTTATTCACATAAACATCGATCAAATTTGGTCACAGAAGCTCCCACAGCACATTTGAGTTTCTGTAAGAACCAATGAGGTTTGTTACGGTTCAGCTTCCGTTTACCCTATTTGAGTGCTCTGTGTATGTTCGTTGATCAATGTTTATATGTGAATAAAACATACAATTAAATATGTTAATCATATAAAGTGATCGTGTTTCTTCAGAAAACTTGGATTAAACCGCTCAATTCATTTGTTTTATTTTTTATTTTTTGTTTTATTCTGAACGTTTTGAAGCCTGGGTAAATAGGCTTTCAATGAGGGTCAGAAATCTTCCAGATTTTATTAAAAATATCTTTATTTGTGTTTTGAAGATAAATGAAAGTCTTGTGGGTTGTGAGTGAGTTATTGATTTGGCCATTTTAATTTAAATTATTTTAAATTTACCCAAAAGGGTGAACTATCTCTTTAATCACTGTTTTAACATGCCTTTGACAGGAATCTGCCACTAGGTGTCTCCTTTTTCCATTTCCACATCTGCCGGTGATGTATGTGGAGATGACAGGAAAGGTCATTTGGTGTGAGAGGGGTAGATGTTGCTTTGGGGAGATTAGGAAAGGCAATGCATATATATTTTTAAGGAAAGATGAGATGTGGATGAAGAACAGGGGCTGAAAGATGCAGGCCAAGCTTGGCAGGCGCAAGTTAGTATGACTCAGCTTCAGCTGCTTTCAGTCTTACAGGAAATGAAGAGATGCTGGGAAGGAGCTTGTTTTAATCTGTATTGTCACACTTGACTAAAGAGGCGGCAACAGTAGAGTGTGTTGTAAACTCACAGACCTTGCATACATGCATTGAGGACATGTAGAATATATGAGAAATGGATAGGATGGCATATAGAAAGACAAATGTGAGGGATTCCTCAGATGCTGTAAAAATGAAATAAAAAGCTGAAGTTAGTCATTGCGTGAGGGTTTGAGAGTTATCTTGTCAAATTGAAATGAATTGTTACATTTTTTAACCGTATTATGATATTCTTATATCTTACTGATTCCTGTAATTTTAACTATAGGATGGATTTTTTTCTAACTATAGGAGTAAGACAAACCAACTAAAACCATAAATCATCATAGAATTAATTAAATCCATTGCTTTTACATGCTTATGTGTGCCAATTATGTGATTTCCATATTGGTTTGTTTCTTTCTTTCTTACTCTCTCTCTGTTTTGTCTGCGCTGCTATTCCCATATTCCCGTCACATCCTCAGCCAGTTTCCCCCACACCCGTGAGCTCTTTAACACATCTTTATCTTTCAAATGCCATTCCCATTCCTTCTTTCCCCCCCCCCGCCTTTCCACCAAGCCTGTGATCCAGTCCGAAGGCTTCTCTCACCAGCATATTGTATGCATTGTACATAAAACCCCTATCAGTCTGTGCTCTGTCTTTCTCTTTCTCTCCCTCCCTCATTCCAGTCCTCTGAGGAACATTGTTTCTCTTGCCATGTTTTAGAGCGCCTAGTCTACTGCAAAGCCTTATGTAAGTCGCCCTCCCTTCTCACGCTTTCATTTTGCCCAAGCATCACCCTCAATCTCAGTCCTCCTCCGCCCCTCCCGAAGTCGTCCGATGGATTGCTTGAAACGACCGCATGCGTAATCTCGGAGGGTTAGGACTATGCGTGATCTTTCTCGACTCGCCACAGGGACGTGACAAAGATCTGGACAGATCCGGTGAAGCCGTGCTAATGTGTTGCAGTGAGCGCTGGGGCGGAAGAGAAGGATTTGCTGTATGATTTGGACTCCTTAATAGCCGGCTTGTTTTGTGGTTGCAGGACATGAGGCAGCTATGCAGCATCAGTTACAGCTACAGGGGGAGGAGTGGAGAGAGGGGGAGGGGTAAAGGTGTAGAGAATGTGAGACAGGGAGGGTGAAATCCAAAGGGTGAATGAGAAGAGAGGGATGAGGCTGTATATGAGCCGGAGAGAATGTGAAATTCAGTAAGAGTAAGAGTGAAAGACGGACTGAAGGCGTGACATTTTGATTTAATGTGACAGGAAGAGAACATGTTGGTTCAGTATGAACAGCAGAGCACTGAGGCGAGGTTAAAACTATTTAGAAGGAAATAAGTACTAGATTCTAGAAGTTTCTAACTTTTTATACCAAGGAAACCGTAATAATGAACCCCTTGTCACAAGAAAGGAGATGAATCTATTTTTACATTTGGTTTTGTAAAAGCCAATGGGGCAATGTTTATATATGGCATTTTTTCCTGATGTGTTTTCCTGATGTGAAAAAAAATTCTCTCCTTTTCCTTTAAATCCCTGCTTATCTGGCTTATGCTACTCCGAGCAATGTCTGAACTTTGTATTTTGAGCACTTCTTGCGTTGTTTTTGTCTCTTCACGAGGACTCGCTTGGTTTAGTCCTCAGTTGTAAGTCGCTTTGGATAAAAGTGTCTGCTAAATGACTAAATGTAAATGTAATGTGTAATTGTTCCCAACATTATTTTGAATCATTAAGTACTGTTCCAGATGGTCTTAAACTGGAGTCTGTGGACTGATTATTTGATTGTTTATGATCATGATCACCTGAAGACCTTATAGAATTATTGAGAATAAGTGAAATTGTCACACTGATGAAGGCAAAGAGCCGAAACATTTGTATAATCTTTATCTCCTGTTTGTCATAAAGTATTTTTAGAGTGCAGATCTTTTTTTGCATTTTTGTACTGATATATAGGTCTCGACACATAATTAGCTGGGAGAGCGCGGTGAGTGTTTTGATCGCTCTCAGTAGATTTAAATAATTGTGTTTTATGGTTTATTGCAGTAAATATCCAAATTCTCTCATTACACATTCAAAAGTTTTGGGTTGATCTTTTTTTTTATGCTAAACAAGGCTGTATTCATTTGATCAAATGCAGTAAAATTGTGATTTTATTACAATTTATGATAATGGCTTTCTATTTTAATATACTTAAAATAAAATGTATTCCTTTGATGGCATACTCCAGTCTTCAGTGTCACATGATCCTTCAGAAATCATTCTAATATGATGGTTTGGTTTTATTTTATTATATTATTAATTTAAACTTTTGTTAGTCAAAAGGACATTACAACCCATTTGAAAAAGACATACATTTTAGCATAGGATACTTAAAAAAAGAGTACTAATTATGGGGAAAAATTCACATACATACTTTAAAAGAATGCTTAAAGAACTGAATGCTTAATATTTTTAGTTGAAAACTGATATTTTTTCATGATTCATTGATAAATAGAAGTTTCACAATTACAGCATTTATTTGAAACAGTAAAAATAGAAATCTTTTTAACATTATAAATGTATTTGCTGTAATTTATAATCCATTTAATGTATCCTTGCTGAATAAAAGTATTAAATAAAAATGATTAACATCTTAATAATTGCTAAACGTAATACTGTAAGTTAACACTTTGCCATTCCTATAGACAGATATAGATATCAGGCAATGAGGATACTAATTGTCACTAATTATAACATAAAATCTTGGAGGGAATGGGACACAGATGCAGAATATTTTGGACACCGTAAAGCAACAAACTGCCACTCTTTAAACGTATTTTGCTCTCTCAGATTAGCCCTGTGGCTGAGAGAGGTTGCATCTTCGTCGTAAATCTCCAGCATCTTTAATTACCTCTGGGTCAGCAGAAAAGCACACTACAGCACCTCGTTCATCAGCCAACCTCACACACAAGGCCAAAATGAAAGAAAATCACATTTGTTTTTTCCTCAGGAGGGAATGCAGCTCACAGCACTCCATTTTATTAACCTGAAGGGCTGGATTTCACTGAGGGAAATGCACCGTTCCCTGTCTCACACGTCTGTTGACTCACATATTCGAAATACAACACGAGGCACATTGACTGCCAACATACAGTAGCTGGCATTATCACATACAGGATCATTCAACAGACGCAGGTTTGTTTATAAGCCTATGGAAAACCAGCAGCGGAGACAATATTTAGATGGACCACATGTACAACATCTCATCTTCATAATCCTTTTTTTTTTCTTTCTGTGAAACGACTCCACTTTGAAAATGGTGTGTAAACATAGAGGCTGTCTATGTCTGCAGTGTGGATATTTTTATGCTCATGAATATTTCATGTGGTTCAGTGTTGCCTGATATTGCAACACCTTTTCCAAATGTCTCTTACAGCAAATGTGTGATGATACAAGAGACATGAGCTTGTTTACTGTTAGCTCTATTGTTTAAAGTCATCATGAAATCAAAATGGACAACTTTAGTTTCTTTATAGAATATTGCAGTATTTATTATAAATGATTTATGCATGCACATCATTATTAAAAAATAATAATAATAATGTGCCCTTGTAATCTTTAATCAAAATATCTTCCCCTCTTCTCTGATGACGTGTTTACTGGCATGAGGGCGGGGCAACCTGTCACTCACATGACATCACAGCAATAGCAAACCACAACCATCCAATCATTCAACCAATTCCCGATGGACAAAATCCCTCCCTACATTTGTTCTTGTTCAAAAAGCTGTTTCACTTGGATACACATCACAATAGGGAAGGAAAGACTATCGCAACTTCCGTTTCATGATGACTTTAATAATTTCATCAATAACAATGATTAGAAACAAAGCCTTTCTGATGTCTATTGTCAATAAATCTGGTAGCATACCCTTTATTTTACATCTTATTCTCTTTTGTTTTGCTTGAGACGATTTTAATTTATCCTACAGCCCCCTTATTTTATTGCATTCTTTATTAGCTTGCAGTGTACCTCTGGTCTGAAGTGTTTATCAGTTCATTATAATACACTGTAACAGCATATATGATTATTAAGCTTCTTGAAGAAGTTTTTGGATAAACTTTAGACATCTTGCTGGTTGCGCTAAGCATTAACATTCGTTGTTTGTTCTTGCCTAATGGAACTAAATTAGGCTGATGTGTCTTGATTATTTCATTGCAGCAACAAATTCATCGTTATTAATTATATCTAGCCAAAACTGGACAGCTCAAGGTGACGATCTGAAACAGAGACTGTAGAAAAAGGAATGGGACAAGTCAACAATAAGTAGTCCTGCTTTTTAATTAAAAGAGCCAATCACCTTTATGATAGAGTCATCACCTGTTTGTTAACTCTAGAATGTTCCAACGCATTCTCATCCTAGGGCGTCATATTTGACATATTTTGACATTTTGTCTACATCCAACGCACATGGGACCCTTTAGCGTCAATATGAGACGCAGATAGATATGGGTAGGTTTGGGTCTGGCCCATATCTATCTGCGTCTCATATTGACGCTAAAGGGTGCCATGTGCGTTGGATGTAGACGAAATGTCAAAAGCGTCAGTATATGACGCCTTGAGATGAGAACGGGCTGAATGTTCATGTACTGGACTAGCCTGTTTTAGCATGATTTTAATGAAGCTAAATGTATGATTCAATGGTTGTCATTCATCGCTGAATTAACATATGTAATTGAAACATAATATTTTCTAGATTTGAGTCATTGAGTCATTCCCCATTCAAGTTGTCTATTACCAACATTGAAAACAACAGCCCCGGGGCTGTTACCAATATGGTGGCTGAGTGAACTGACTTGCCTTAATGGACTTTGTCTGAAAGCAATTTACTCCAATCTGTGATTGCTGTCTCGTATCATTCAGTGCCAGTTTTGACTCATTAGAAATGCATAACCTTCATAACGACTAATAAAGCTGAAAAGCGTGACACTAGTAGTCTGCTGGGTTTTATTCCCAGGGAACACATAGTTGCAAGTTGCTTTGGTTAAAAGCGTCTGCCAGCTATGTCAAATTCAAGTTTGGCTTATTCAGATCTCCTGTTCATTTCTCACAAAGCAGCTCGGTCAAGCCACAATGAGGTTTTGCTTGAGACAATAATGAAAACCCACAGCGATTAGGGGTTTATTACTTTTAATCAATTCAGCTATAGCTACAAAATGTCAACCACTTCACAGACTGACAGGATACAGAGGGAGTTTTAATATTACATGCGTTGAGGACATCAATCTCACAGTTTAACCTATGTCATTCAGGTAAGGTATTTATTTGACTTCTTATAATAACTATTCAATATCGTAGTGATTTGGTGTGCATAGCTCTAAGTACAGAAGCAAAAAAAAAAACTTTTTTTGTTATGAATTATTATCATTTTTTACCAATAACAAACCACACGGGGAAAGTAAACTAACAGGATACAGTCATCTTATAAAAGTAAGTTCTCTCAGAAATATGCGTCTTTGCTTTACATTGCAAATGATTTATTTTTATTTTTTCAGAGCATCCAAAACCTATGATACAGTAAACAACCGGACCCCACCTTTCAGAACATCATTTTCTACACCAAACTGCATATTCATTTTTAGAAAACAAGTCATTTTTGCAGGACCACCACACCAGCTTTGTTTTGTTTCCATCACATTTCCTCTTTAAGTCACTTTGCATTATTTTACAACAAAGGTCACAGTCTGTAAATATATATTATCGACTGAAATGGTGGCACTATTGCAAACTTGCAGTAATATGGAACGTTCCACTGTGTCCTAATACTGAGCATGCTTTTGTCAATTTTGCTACTGCCATGATAAAGTTATTTTTTTGTCATCTTTTTAAAACAAGTTTTATTTATAAGACGCTAAGATCTACCATTTGTCATGCATAACGCACAATTCACATCACTCGGAATGCAATGCTTTTACTACTACAGCTACAGAATCTAGTTGCACATCGTCTAAACAGTAACTGATTATGGTTGTGATGAGGGATATGAACCAAGGACATTGATTGTAAGTGCTTGTTGTATTTGTATCATTTGCAAAATATTTTTTTTTTCCCATTTTTCATTGTCATGACAACATCAAAATAAGGAGCATGACAGTAGCTGAGTGGTGTGACACAGTTTTACCAAGACGATACTGAGATATACTGAAAAGGAAAGACAACTTGTATAGCATTCCTATATAGTTCCTCCAGCAAAAATTCGATATATATATATATATGTATATACACATAGGCTATATGCATACACATACAAGTAGATATATGTATACATACATACATATATGTATACAGGCAAAAAAGAGAATAAAAACTTCACAAGTGTGCAAGAGCCATCGAGTCAGCACTATATACAACCTTTGGAAAGAATGGTACAGAGTATAAGAAATCATTTTACGAGGACAATCATTGAAAAAGCTGACAGACGACACATAGAACGACATTTACAATGGGGGCCGGGTGATATGTGCATGTGTGCAAACCTAGAAGGTAAATACCATGATAAGCGCATTGCCTTTTGACAAACTGCATGGTTGGTAAAAGCAGACAGACCAGAGCTTTAGCCACTGCCCAGCATCTTTGTGGCCCTCTGGTTGGCTTCATCAATCCTGGTTTTGTTGGAATCAGCCTGAAATAGATCAAACAGTGCTTTATTAGCAAAGATGTTTTTATTCATGTAAATCAAACCATATATATATATATATATATATATATATATATATATATATATATATATATATGTATGTATATGTATATAACGTATCATAAAATAATAAAATATAATATTTAGATATAATATAAAATATATAACAAAATACATGTAGTAATTTTAATAAATATGAATTTAGTAAATCCCAATTATTTGTTAAATCAAAATTGACTTAATATTTAATAAAAATAATATATATATATATATATATATATATATATGTGTGTGTGTGTGTGTACAGTATATATTAATATATAATCAAATATAATATTTCGATATTTATTTAATATTTTAAGTTGTATATAAAATATAGAACAAAATAAAACATTAATATTAATATTATAGCAATATATATATATATATATATATATATATTAATAGTAATATTAATAAATATAAATTAGTAAATCACAATTATTTAGGTTATGGAAGTCAAACATGTTGCAAATAGATATTCAGGTCAACTCTTAATGTGTTGAATTGACTTTTAAAACAGCACTTTAGGATTCTGTTTAATCATTGGAAAATCCAATAGGGGAAACTGTCCTTGAGAGCCAATCCATACCTTCTCCATGATCCTGTCGATCTGGCGGTTCTGGGTGTCAATCTCGTTGCCCATATCAAGGGCCATGTGGCGCAGGTTACCAATGATGCCTCCCACCTGCTCTAAGTTCTCATCCATCTCATTTTCCCTGGCGTCATCTGTTACCCTGCATCCATATAAGAACGGTAGAATGTCACTTTAAATCACCAGGCATTTCTCAAAGCAGAAAGCATACACATGGGCGGGCTATCTACATATTTGACCTCTTAAGTCTTTTTATATGAGCTTTTGGCTACACGATCAAACCTCTCTCTTATAGCTAACCCTCTTGACTAATGTCCTGGGATCCTGGGCGTCTCACCTGCGGATGAAGCCTCCGCTGATGGCCATCTGTTCACGCTCATCCACTACGCGGGCGGGCTGGCTCGCTACCACTCCATCCTGGTTGTTTCCCCAGGCCTTGCTGGCTCCGCTCTTCATTCTGCACAGAGTCGGGGGAAGCGTGAGCACTAGGGTAACCGGACACTTCCATATCAGCAGCAGTGTGTCCACAGATCAACAACAAACATGAATTACCAGGCAAGCATAGCAGGGATGGGCTCATTCTCCTAGGGGCTTTGTAATTTGTAATGCTATATCCTGCGGACATTTAACATACATGTACTCGATGCTGAGACACATACCTTTCTGAAAATGGGTGACGTAAATAGAGGTGGATAGCCATTTATAAACAAAGATAAATGGGACTCGGAGGTCACTTCTGCCCGCCCCATGGCACATGAGCTGTCCCCCTCTCAAATTATGACAAATAACAAAGAGCACAGGCCTTGGCGACAGACAACACAGAGTAACAGGACTACCACATCAGTGGAGACAAGTGTAAATAACTTCAACAGAAAAGAAACTGGAGGAAGAGAAGCGCATCCTATCTTGTCCTTTCATTGGCCACCTCTCAGCTCAATGTTTCTGACTCTTAAGTGTGTTCAAATTATTGTTATAATGAAAGAAAAGCAATCAATATTGTTATGAGATTACAAGCCCACAGCCACAAATGAATCATTATTGCTATTTATAGACTCTTTTACATGCTAATTATCCAAAACATATGCAATCTTATCAAATATGACAACAACCTATTATGATTATTACTATATATTGTTGTAGACATGCTACTGGGATCTGCTTATCATTCAGAGGCCAGAGGTGAGGTATAGAACAACAAAAATTGTTAACTCTTATCAATAAGTTTCCATTGGCTAACATGAACTAACAATGAGCAATACTGTTTTTTGTAAATGTTATTTAGTCAAAATATAACTGTTCATTGTTTGTTCATTATAGTCATTTTAGCATTAACTAATTAACACAACTTTTATTAATGTATTAGTAAATGTTGAAATTAACTAAGACTAATAAACTCCAGCAGAAGTGTTGTTCATTGTAGTTTATGTTAACTAATGTTACAACTAATTACCTTATTTTAAAGCGCTACCCAATAATCAAAAGCATGAGAAGAGCCCATTTAAAGACTGAAAGCAGTTTCATAATTGCTACTGCAGACAATTTTATTTAATAGTCAATAATAATCAACATGACATCCTTGAATTCATTCTAATAGCGTCAAGAAAATCATAAACTTAATTTATAAATTCTAAACAAGAATCTAGATTGCATCTTTTGCATAAACAAGGTTTTATTCATCAGCTGTTGTTCTTGCTGTGAGTTGTTGATCTGGATTTTAGTTCTAATATTTCTTGATTCATCTAAAGAGAGATGGCCAATCCTCCCACTGCAGTATTATTTATAGAGACGGACTAAAGCTACAATTCCCCCGGCTGCCTTCCCTCAGTTCTCTCTATAAACAGCATGTTGAGCTTTATCTAATGTGAAGGAGCAGTTAATACTCAAACTGGAAAACAAAAAATGCCTAAAATATATTAGAACCTTGAATATCTTATTTTCCTATACATATTCTTTAAGAGCAAAAATTTACCTTTTGCTGTCCAACTATGAAAGAATCTTCTGAAAAATGTATTTGTTTTCAAAAATAATCAGATTTTTTTTTATAAACTTAAAAAAAAAAAATAGAATAATATTTTATTTAAAAAGTCACTGTTATTTTGATAAGACTGAGTTCAATGTGAACCACACAATCTGACCCCAGATTCAACCTCCCTGAGCGCACAGGTTCATTTGCTCCTCTGCACCAGTACGGGACTTTATGACAGGCTGTCACATAAAAAAAATGCCCTTAATATCTTCCCTGTATCTTTTTCTCTGTCTGACCTAGATCTTGTCTGCTCCCCTTGGGGAACCAGCAAAAGCATTGGTTCTCTCCACTGTACTGCGGCTATAGACTGGACTTTGTGTCCTGTTCTTTGCCGAACTATCCCTGCCAACATAAATGAGACAGGCTTGAAACTGTTAGATCATCTGAATGACTTTCAGTAGGAGTTGGTCATCAGCATTGTTACTATGCATAATTGCTCTTTATAACAAATAGCAGCAATGTCAGTATCATTAGCAAGAGATGCACGAGCATGCATTTGGCATTCAGGGACATGCTATTGCAGTCATACAGGTAGCATTGATGGATGTGCTTTCAAAGTTGTAAAAAGTCTAGTGTATGCTTATACATTTTCAAGCAGATACGGTTAATTATGTTTGTCTTTTAATATAGGCATATAGGCTATATATGTGAGTGAGTTGCTCTATCATTTTGAGTCATTTTAGACCAAGAAACATATTTCTGAATTTCATGCACTGAATGAAACGGGAAAGTGCTTTCTAATGATATAATTATGATGTTTCTGTTCCAAACTGTTGTTAGATATACTCATTTAAATAGTGGCTGTCAAAAATGCCTCTAAAGATTCCAAACATCTTCAGACAGAATTAACTCAAACATACATTAAACAAGACATAGTTTAGATTAAACATAATGCATTTATAAAATATATTTGTTATTTGCATTCGTTTTAAAATTTGCATTTTGAAGACATTGAGTTTGAATTCATTAAAACGTAATTAAAACACAAAACAGTTAAGGTATTTCTCCGTAAACGACTCAAAATGATGAGCTCGTCACATATATTTGTTATGTATGTTAACTAATCTTGATGGACTGGAAAGGAATAATCATTTATCGGAAGATAAAATACTTAAGTTGATAAAAGAGTCGAATTTACTTTTAGTTCAGTATTTTCTATTCATTTGTATTGAGTCTACGCTTAGTGACTCAACTTTGGCACATCCATGCAGTTTTACTGGTTTGATATAGCGTTCATTATATGTTGACTTGGCCTTGGGTTGTGCAGCGTGCCTTATATTCATACATTTCATTGATAAACTGTCTAATAAATGACCCAGAGCTAAGGCTATTGGACTGTTGTACTTCTGTGAGCATGTGTGACCATGCCTCATGCTCACTGTCTGTGCTTAGGATCATGGGTAGTGAACTTGGCAGGAGTTGGGCACGCCTGGCTAGGACTACAGGCCTCTCAAGAAGATTTATTTTTAGGCAGGCAGGCAGGCAGGCAAGCAGCACCTACTTGTTACATGGACAGGAACAAAGACCACAGAACTTTCCTAGATCGTTCAAATTCTTTTCTGCATCCTTCATGTCCTTATTGATTTGGTCCATTCCCTCCTCGATGCGTTCCAGTTGCTCTGATTAAACAACAAGTAATTTATCCCCCACAGAACGAGAGCAGGTGTCAGGAAAATAAAGGAGGGTGGAAAGAAAGAGGAAAGAGAGGACAAAGAAGAGAAGACAAAACTTCAGACAGTCACTGTGACAAAAGGAAACTCAAAAAAGAGGGAGGGGAAAAAAAACGGACGCCACCACATACGTAAGACCCTTCTGCCACATAGGTCAGTACCTACTTGTTACATGGACATATGAAAAGGCCACAGCATTTCCCTAAATCTTTTAAATTTTTCTCGGCCTCCTTCATGTCTTGGTTGATATGGTTCATGCCATCTTCAACACGATCGAGTTGTTCTGGTCAGGACAAAGGGATGACAGCAGTGGAATGAATTTTACTGGCCCTTGTTTGACAAGAATATATGAGAAATGAGCACTGCTGAACTGGATGCGAAATTGTTCAATGCATCTAGAGGGGACGCATGCATTAGAGTGAACCTACATATGCAAAAAAAAAAAAAAGAATTAGGAAAGAGTTAAAAAAGCAAGACTTCATCCTTTATTTAGCTAAATATGTATCAAAGTCAACATGAAATCAAAACAGGCCCTATTTATTTTCTTAATGCACATTCCTGGTATTATAGGGAATGAAAAGAGATTAAATGTGTCTTTTTAATCCCTATTCAAAAAGTTTCCTGCTGACATCACTGAGGCCACACGGGCTATTGGATAATGTTAACCTGTAGTCAAATAGCTATTTTTTAGTATTTAGAATTTTTCTCAAATTCACTTGGTTAAATTCTGATATGTAACGCCCACTTTTCACCAATTCCCAATAAATAAAGTCAAGCCCCTTCAAACATTTTTACTCAAAATATGTCACATTACAGAAGTAAAATGGGTTGCAATGGCAATTCACGTTGACTTTCACATTTAACACATGGAAAACTTGAATTTGATCCCAGCAGCCAATAGCAGACAGAGTCTCCCACAAGGGGCACTGCAGGAGGGCGACAGTGTCTTTTTAATTAGACCTTGGGGCAGAATAAAAAACTGCGATGATCTCTCAAGGCTTAGTGGCTGTAGAGCCCTTTTGCTGGAACCGGACAGCCTCTTTTTCTCCTCGTTACAATGGAGGGAGCAGCTTATGGTTTGTTTGTCTCTGTGGTTAAGGGATGATATGGCTGAGGTGCTGAGTGACCCGTGGTGATGCAGTCTGGCGTGTTTGTCGTGCAGACAGGGTGTGTTCGATATTGTTAAGAGGTTTAGTAAAGGTATCAGTCACAGGAAAGAGAGAGGCAAACTGGAAATGGTTCAGGAGGGAAACAAGCCTACCACATCAGTTGCGTTTGTTTAATCCCTGGCATTCAAATACACTTTCATTTAGGCAAAGCAAATTAACCTAAATTTGATTAATTTCCTTGTGTCAAAATTCTATAGATTCTCATTTAAAACAAGAAAATGAACTTTTGAAACCTCATTCCTTGATAAAGCTAGAGCTTAGTGAAACCTCTGGGCTGAGAGTATTTAAATAGGCTTTAGACTGTACTTTGAGGAGTGAGATCTCATTCCCCCCATGAAAAGACTAATTATTGGCTGCAGACATGGGGCCCTCACACACAGGGGCCAATCAGAGGGCTCCTAGGAGCTAATACTTAAAGCAAGGTCAATTATGTATTTTTTAAAACCACACTAATCCAAACAATCTAACCTTTTAAAATGGGTAAAAGCTGGTTACAGCCTTGCTGATTTGTTTATTTAACGGTCCACTTTGACTTTTTACTGAGTCAAATGACACCGTCACAGTATTTAATATCTGGTTTCAATATTAGGATTACGCCAGGGATTATACAAAAAAGTATTAGTGCAGTTTATGGGAAAGAGTATCATTTGTCATTACCAGCTAAATCGATCGTTGCTTTATTTGTTTATTTGAACTTGTATTGTTACAAGCTGGTCTAAAAAACTAATATGATGGCAACTACTTTTTAAACTGAACTGTGAATATATTTGACATGCAAACATTAAATGGACAGTTGCAGTGGCCATTCCTGTTTATTTGGTAAAAGAGCATATTGAAAGAATATTAAATGAAAGAGAAAAGTGTGTTAAAAGGGTGAAAGATTTAGAGTTACTTCAGAAAAAGCAGAAGAAATCAAAATGACATTTCACAGAAATTATTGCAAAATAATTAAGCAACTGAATTAACACAAAATAGATAAAGATAAAAATCAATTTATAATACATACTTTAGTTGCATATTATAATGGCACATTTAAATTTGATATGAAAAGGTAATAGACATATGCCATTTTTATTCAAAGATGTATGTGCCAAGAATGGAAGAAAATTGCTTTGTCGTCATCTAAAACACATCCACACTTACCTCCCTGCTCGTCCAGCATAACCAAAGTCCTGATACCAGCATCTTTACTCTATGCATCAAGAACCATGGTGAAGAAGGGTGGAAAAGATTGTGAAATTCATGGAAAACAAAGTGGAGAATAAAGGACAAAGAAAAAGAAAAAGAGGTGAGATTCAGCACAAAACACAAGGCTCATTCAGAGGCAGTCTACTTTTTTAAAGCTGTACTGGTGACATTTCAAATTGCATAATGTTCTTCTCCTTTTTCTTAGACTAAATAAGCAGACGCTAATTACTGTGGAGCATATAGCCATGATCAATATAGTTTGTAAATGCACTCTCTGCGCTAATGTGAGGCAGAATCTATTTAGTGTCGTTTCTGAGCTTTCATAGCTTGAGGCAATTCTAATACAACCTTACACAGTACGAAAATCCATCAATGAAATATTCTGCTGAAACATGATCGGATTGAGGCAAAAATAAATCCACTTGTTTGTTTAAGAGAATAAATGAGTGTTGGAGTACAGTTCAATTTAGGCAATGCAACAAATACAGTGTGGTCTCATTGAAGGTGAGAACGAGTGATGCCTTTTCGTTCTTCTTATTGAGGGCAGATTTAGCACACACTATTTGGTGTGCCCATTAAAACGACGACAAATCATCTGGCACTCCATCAAAGCTTATAAAGTGAGTTACACTCATACAAAAGGACGTACTCCCAAACCCTTGTAAAAATTATAAGGGGACATTAGCGTAAAGGCCAGTACAGAAGTATCTTCATCTTACTATAGACGTCCTTGCCATAGTGCCCTGAAAAGGTCTGCATTATAAATCAGCTCCTACAGTGCTGGTCTTCAATGAGAAACGTCTTTGAGTAACCTATTTCCATCACTATTTGGTCACTGGCCTCCCAGATCTTGCAAAATATGACTTTTTCCCCCTGGTGTTTGGAAAATAACAGGCAGCTGTGACATATTTCAGAAAGTGCAGCTTCAGCTCTTTGAGGGGAACGGGATATCGATATTTGGGATAATCGTAAGGCTCGGTGGTGCATATATCAGCGGGACGTGAAGCAGCACCCCCCTCCTTCCGGATGGGATCACAATGTGCCCTAAATAGATCCTTGGGGATTCATTTGTTTGTGCCATAAACCGCTGAATTTTCACACAGCAGTAAAAGCCTGGAACAAACTCAATGCTTCTACTAGTATAAATAATGAATGTGATTTACCTCCATTTTGGCCTAACGCAGGAATACTGCTGATCGTCTATAAGTGCCGAGAACATTCGATTAGTCTAACTAGAACATGAAAAGGCTGGTATAGACTGACAGTTTATTAGACCTGACTGAGACATATTCCTGATCTGTGTGCACCCTCCCTCTCCATGTTTTCTTCTGTCTTTTCTTCTGTCAGTCTCAGAGTCTTCAGGCAATTTTGTCTATTTGTCAACTCAGAGGCGACTTATCGCTTCTCTGATCTGCCAGTAATGGACATGACGAGGCGCTCTTTGCAGAGATATGGGCTGTGATTATCAATATGACCTTGAGATATGCTGTGGAGACTTCATCACAGTTCTTTCTCTTAGATACACACACCTCTCTTCTCTTTCTCTAACACCCTCAAGCCATCAAGCCTAGAACAGTCAAGCCCAGCTAGTGCTCAGCTCTGTCTGAAGACTAAAGCTCTCATGACAGAACAAAAATGATCAAATTAGGATCCTTATTATCCTTATATTGATCTATTTCTTCTATTTTTTGTTCCTAGTTTGACCACAGAATTATGTTTATTTTCTAGGGCTGTCAATTTAGCATGTTAATGTAGTATATTTAATTACAAAAAGCTTTTATCCAAAGTGACTAACAGATTAATTGTCCTACATTAACATGTTAAATTGACAGAGAAACTGAACACAATTCTAAATGCTGAATAAAAGTGAATAAATGTAATTTCAAAATGTTGAAAGAAGTCTCTCACCAGGGCTGCATTTATTTGATCCAAAATACAGTAAAAACAGTAAAATTGTGAAATATTATTGCAATTTAAAATAAATTATGGAAACTGTTTAACTTTTTTAAATAGAAAGTTTGAAAGAACAGCATTTTTTGAAGTAGAAACCTCTTATAACAATGTTAAAGTCTTTACTGTCATTTTTGATCAATTGAATGCATCCTCGCTAAATAAAAAAAAATTCTCAAAAAATGTTTACTGACCCAAATGTTTAAATGGTAATGTGTGTATGAGGTTATGCCAGATCATATATTAAACATTTGTGATCAGAAAACATATGCATACAGTGAGATGTAATTTTTGATTCTAAATATAATAAATGTGAATAAATATATTATATAAATATAATAAAGCGTCTTTCTCTTACCTCTTCCACAAGCTGCAGCATACGACGGGTGCTCTCCAGTGACTGTGGGGGGGAGGAAAAAGATGTTAAAACCAGAATTCATTAGGAACTGACAGAGATAAAAACCTACACACGCTGTAGCGTGTGGGAGGATTTATAACACACACTATAATCAATAAATAATCAATTGACGTTCTTTGCAGCACTAATGTACCAAAACATTTAACATTTAAAAAATATACAAACAATTTGCAGTGCTCAATGACTGCACTACTTATTTTTTATGTTTTATTATTTAATTGCATAATAAACAATCTGTGTAAAATAATGTCTCACTGGTCGGTGCTCTGAGGCACCAAGTTAGAAAGAACATTATTCATCTCTCCTTTAAAACTCTAGATCCATTAGTCCATCCACCATTATGACCACCTTATGTTTCTGTCTCCCACTGACGTATAACCGAGCTGAACAAGTTACTTTTTTCTCTTTCTAAACATTCAGAATACATTTGAAATATGAAATTTAAATGAGTAAATTACAGCATTTTTCACACAAATATCATGGACTGAGTATTATGAATTCATATATCTGTGGATCAGAAAGCTGGGGGAATTTTTCAGTGTGCTGTTTGTGTTTTAATATTCTGCTCAGCTGTGAGAATCATAGCGTGGGGTGGCAGAGAGAAACTCCATCAGGCTGCTAACACACAGCCGCCACCCCCAGCTCTCTCTCTCTCTCTCTCTCTCTCTCTCTCTCTCACACACACACACACACACACACACACACACACACACACACACACACACACACACACACACACACACACACACACACACACACACACACACACACACACACACACACACAGAGCAGCACAGCGTTATGTAAGGCAGAGTGCAGGTGAACCTCGCTCCACATGACACACACACATTCACATATGGACTCTGAGATCTCACAGTCACGGCCTATAGAACAAGCTGCGTACAAATAAATAAATCTGTAGCATAAATTACAGCCATTTATCCAAGCCTCAATCAACAGAGCATAAAGACATGAAATAATTAACTTGTGTTGGAGACTTGGATAAGAGCAAAACAAGTTTGATGTCTGCTTCAAATAAACAGATGAGCTAGAAAATGAAATATTTTTTTAGTATTAATATTATAAAACATTTTAGTCATTGACTAGTGGCATTGATGCAGCATCACGTAATAAAAAGGTGTAAAAAAAGTTCCAATAACAGGAAGTTACCAAAATAAAGGAAGTAGTAATCAGCTGGCCAACATGGCCGCCTCCATGAGGAGACCTGCTCCATGAGGAATAAATCAGCTTTTATTGGGCTACTGATGTGACTGGAGTCTTAATGTCATGTGAGTGTACATGTTTTTTCCCCCTCAAAATTGTTATTCATTTTGGTACCATTTGGTTTGGTAGTCAAAAATACATTAATGCAGCAACAAAGAAAATGCATTGCTGAATGCATTTGTAAACAAAGTGTAAATTAATTTACTGTAGTATATTCGTATATTCATCATGATCAGAAAACATGTCAATGTTGCACAAAGCTCAATTTTGATTTCTTAGTTGGCACTACATAAGTCTTTGGTTGCAATCAGTTGATGTTTGAAGGTTGTTATTCATGTGAGTGTAGCATAAAGGCAGAAAGAGAATGTCCTCACCTCATCGGCCAGCTGGTCTGCACGTTGCTGCATGTCAGAGAGCTCATTGCGCATATCCGAATCATCTGCCATGGCTGCTGGGTGTGTTGGGTGGAGCTGGTCTCCAACTGGGAAGAGTGGGTCTTACTGGAAGTATGGGGGCAGCTGAAAGAATTGGACATAGAGAAAAGGAAAACATTAAACAATGGAGCTCACTTGAATAATAAAGTGTGTCATCCAGATTTTAAGAATGAACAAAGACATCCTAAACTCTCCCTTTCCCAGACCCATAAGCACCAGAAAAACAGCCATGGATGTTAAATTCACAGGGCAGATTACAAGTTATACAGCTAATAAAGCAATTTCATTTACACAGGCTAATTAAATGTCATGAAATACACAGTAGGACGTTGTCTGCTCTTAAAGAACCCATCGCCTCCTCTCGTACACTCTTTCGAAGAGCATCGAGGTGGTGGCTGCTGTGTTTAGCTGATTAAATTCTTCCCTGAGGTTCTGGGTGTTCCAGGAGAAATGATTCCCTGCTCTGCCATGGAAACTGTGAGCTTGACTGATATGTTCCTGAAAAGACTGGCTTGACAGCTAGCAAGATATCCCAAGAGGTCTAATAAGAACAGCTTACTGAATAATTGTGAGTGTGTGTGTTAAACTGCACAAGCATGTGAGCTTAAATTATTCCATCCTTATTCAAGGCAAAAAGTAAACATGCTTTCGCAAAACCATCCTGCATGCAAGGCCAGACATTGCCCAGTCATTTTCAAATGTTTAAGTAAGTGAAACTTCACTAAATTCTGTTTAAGAAAAAGCAATATAAAAATAGTTTTTTTTAAAGATATTTTACAGATTTTTCGGTAAATATCTCCAACTCAACCATCCACAATATTATCAGTTAAAAATCCAATGAATTCCAAGCAGGCATTAAAGAGCGATACTGCTTCCATTAATTGCATAATTGTACTCAAGCGATTAAATTGAACACGCCTACCTGACCTTTCCCAGCAAAATACTCCAGAGACTCTAAAGGCTGCAATATTACACTCCCATCTCCACTAGTGAATGTCATCTTCTGCTTTGGTTAAAGATCAGGAAGGACCAATCTAAAATTGATTGACCCAACAACCAGGCTGTGTACTAATGCAAGCTCTCTCAGGGTAGTAGAAACATATTTGTGATGAATTTGCAGTATGTTACCATATGTCCATAGCTGGTGCCAGTGTAATGCACTAATATAGAAACGTCCCTCACATGTCCTCGCTCAACCTCTGATGAATGAACTCATTCAGATTCTGATGAGTGCATTAAAATGTCAGGTCAGTGAATGACTGTCATGGAGAATTCTTTGTGGAAGTATTCTTGACATAACCTAAAAGTTAAGCACAATTTGAGAGACCAGACCAGAGGAAAAACAAAGAGGGCCTTGAAGTCTTTTTTTTTTTCTTAACTAGGCCAGTGAAACCTCAGGATTTATGTTTACTGTTAATTTACTCTACTTCACGTTGTTCCTTACTGCTAAAAAACAATCTTTTGATTTGCCACTCTCTCCACACATCTTTCATCTTTTCATTTTTTAACTGAGCATACAATAATGTTATTTGCCGTATTCTGAATATGAATGGCACTACTAGCAGTCCTTTGGATTGTAGGCTAGCTAAACCTGAAAAAATGTAAAAAGCTATTGACCTGTGATCTTGAATTTAAATTATTTTGCAATTCACTTCTGCTTTCAGGTTAAAATAATTGTACTTGTTGCCTATATCCAAGGATTATTAATAATGCATTGGGTAGTGGTAACCTTTTCTATAATTTTTTTTCCAGCGCACTACCAGTCATTAAATATAGAAGAAAAACAATGCAAATATGTACATGCTCTCATTCGTGCTTTATGGATGACTGTCATTATTTTTATGCTTGTTGAATGATGGCGCAGACCATGCAAATTCTGAGGCAGTCGAACGAGCATTTGATGAGATGCGTGTGCATCTTTTCAGAACATTACTATGCAAATGTGTAAATTATAAACAAAGAATGGACAGGGATTACAAGAAATGAATACTGGTAAACTGGAAAAAAATGCAAATAAAGCAGAGTACTGATAAAGTCTTCAACCTTTCAAGACGTTTTAAAGTGGGAGGGACAGTGAAACATTTAGCAGAACTGTTGCTTTGAAAAATGAAAAAAAGAGGGTTTTTTTCATTAAACAATTGGACCTCTGAAATAAAAGCTCCACAGTAATGCCTCTAAAAGCAGTGAACATATCAAAAGTTGTTTCTTGAACTAGGCTACTGAGCAACAATTATTGATTTGGTTACTGGAAGTTGTATGTATAGCTGTATGTTTGTTTACTGAGACAATGAGAAGCTTTATGGTTTAAACATGCTCTTTTAGTGTGTGTGTGTGTGTGAGCTCGCTCATCCTCCGTCTCTGGCTGCCATTTTGTTTTCTCTCCTCAAACATGCAGCCTCTCCCTTCACTGCAGCACTTCAGTTACCACACAAAAACTGTCCTCCTCCAAAACTTGACGCTGCACTCTCTTGTTTCCCCCTCACATGCTTCGCTAAACGCTAACGTCACCTTATATCCTCTCAAACGGAATGAACTTATCATGCCTGACCTCTAAATCTCCGAGTCAGGCGAAACAGACGTGTTTTACGAGATTACCTTTGAAATCGGGTTATGGTATTTCCCCTCTACAGTGTTATGTTTGTTGCAACAGATTGACTCTCGTAGAGCGGGTTATTGAGCTTGACATGTTTTAAAATCTCCAAGAGAATCCTTATTCACAGATGCAAGGACAGAAACTCAAGCCATATGCCATTTGTTACTCATTTTGCTACCTTTAATGCTTGGCAAATTGATGGACATCTGATATGGCCATCAAACTAAATTCCTGCCTTAGTTTGCCATAAAATAACATACTGAATGCATCAGAAAGTTGCATAGCTAAAGCGCATTTAATGTAAAAAAACAAAAAAAACAAATGTAAAATATAAACTAAAGTGGGTGATGCATAATTTAGGGAGGTCCCTGAGTTCATTGATGCTTCAATTTGTCTCCAGCCATGCCTTGATTGAAAACCAAGCAATGGCTTATTATTCACAATGCAATGCAACCAGATGAGGAGGACAGGCCTGAGCGATGCCGCCCCCTCCTCTCATGAGCAGTGATTAATAGCATCAGTTCCCTTCCTCCTGAGTGGAGGATTGCGTGGAGTGATTCCAGGGCTCTATTAACACGTCTCGGAACCTCTCACTGTTCACACTTCTTATATAAATCATGTATATAATATATAGAAATAGAAATTCCTATAAGATGAAAAGACCTCTGCTGCAAAAACAATCTAGTTCAAATTTGATTATATTGCCGTGAATTAGCAAAACTCCATCACCAGCCCGAGGAGGTGAGTTCCTTAGGTTTCCTCTCATCTACCTGCAATTATTAATATTGTGTCAAATCCCAGTTAAAATATATACACATCCTTAAACATAAATTTAAGGCATTAAGACTTGCGTTCAAAGAATATATTTTGAATTATCTCATTATCTCATAGCAAATTATTTTCTTGTTTAAAGAGATAGTTCACCCAAAAAGAAAAATGTTGTCATCACTTACTCACCCTCAAGTTTTTCCAAACCTATACAAGTTTTTTTTTTCTTCTGTTGAACACAAATGAATGAAGAATTTAAGATTGAAGAATGTTGGTAACCAGACAGTTGATGGGAGCCATTGACATCCAGATTATTTTTTCATACTATGGAAGTCAATGGATAACTGTCAACTGTCTGGTTACCAACATTCCAAAAAGTGATGACAAAATTGTCATTTTTGAGTGAACTATCCCTTTAAGCCTATATTTGACTAAATTGTGTTATGTATGATATATATATACCAATAGGATATAACTAAAATAAAACTAAATTAAAAAAATGAACTAAGATAAACTGTCTAAAAACGAGTGCCTCATGCAATTTTGCATCTCAAGTAAATGTATCAAGGTTTAAAATCTTAAATATTTTCTAATGCAAAAAACAAAACAAAAAAACTCTGGATTTGTTCATTTAAATCTGTATTGGAACAATAAGCATAGTGAAAAGTACAAAATAAATTAACCAAAAGTAAATAAATAAAATAAACCTTGTACTCTCCAAAAGAAAATCATTAGGCTTGTGATCTGTGGCGGTCATTAGTACTGATCTAAATGATACATTCCAGAGTGCGTGTGGCTGCATGAGTATACTTCATAGCAGAATCTACACTACGCACTCATGTTGCTGCATCATAAATGACTGCAGCAGCCTCAGAACCTCATCTATATCCCCCCTTTTACATTGGGTTGAAGGGTCTTGTGATTTAGCAGGGATCCAATGGCCAGTGCAATTGATTTGACAGAGTCCATTTCACAAGCCCATTTGTTGTCAGCTCTGCAACAACACTAGCATCAGGTCCTCTGAAGAGAGCCCTCCCTTCTCATCGCCTGTAAACTCCCACTCATGGGGAAGCCCCGGGATGGATTTATTAACAACGGGGCCATTAAAGCAGACAGTGTGTTCCCAACCCGACACCCTGATTCCCTTGCCTCCCCATCTGGCTCCAAGGTTCTTGGCGATATATGACGAGTGATGAAGTGATGAGTTTGACAGCGGCTATGCAGTCTGTTTGACTGTGACCTTCACATTTTTATTGCAGCTTCATAGAAATGATGATCATAAAGCGGCAGAGGAATGAGAGCGAGTGGAGCCATCTTTTTAAATTTTTTATAGAAACAGACCCACTTAAAAAAACAACATTCAGGCGTCCTCAGACTTGCAGAAGATCTGTTTTTAACTGCCATTGCCATTCCACGAATATCATTGCTTTGCCATCTTACTTTTGATTGGCGTCCAAACATACTGTTATTGCATTTACATAATATGCCTCAACAACAGACGCTGCAGAAAAGTCAAATTGCATCAAAGACGAATTGGGTGCCATCAGAGGTAATTTATATGAAAATCTCATAAACTGCACTGATGGTATCATGTGGTTGTGACATTTGTTTTGTTGATCAGACAGGAGGGGAGGTAGGTCTGAAGAAAGCACAGGAAAAATGACACTTGAATGATAGCATCAGCAGGTGTTCAATATTTGAGGAGTCATATGCAACAGACATTAAAAAACAATTAAGAAGCCTAGAATCCAGAAAGCAGCCAAAAGCTTTTGCTCAACAGAAACATGATTAACAGATTTATTTACTTATAGAGTGGTGCAGGGATGACGTCAAAATCCGGAAGACTAATTCACTATTGGTTCCCTATCGGTCAGTCACTACAACGTAGGTCATGACTGACCAATACGAATCTCGCTAGAGAGGCCAATCTACTTCGAGTGAAACTAAAACAAGCCAATGCACATTGGCGTGCAATCATTTGCATCAGCTGCGCGGCCTCGCAGCGCGGGTATTTAACGAGCAGCTGAGTGATTGCACAGTAGCTTTTTGCTTCGGAGCCAAGCACTTCGATGTCTCTGCTTCAGTTGGAACTCATCGAGCCTTCTGGACCTCTCCTTTTCGGTGTTGGGCGTGACACCACGGCACCATGAACAGTTTTGGTTTCTCTTTTTTTTCTTCTTTTGTTAAAACTGAGCAAAAAAAAAAAAAAAAAGCTGTTTTAACAGCTGGTGAAGGTGCGCCTTGCAAGCGCTCAAAAGCTATTATTACAGCTGGTAAGACCTCCCAGCGAGAGAAATCCAGCGCACAGACGGGTGCACATTCCCGTCTGTGATCGCTGAGGCTGTTCCCCTGCGTGCTTCAGCACCAGTGAGAGTAGTCCCTAAAAGAGCTTGCACAGATAGTTCGCGTCTTTTTCAAGATGACGTTCTATCTGTGTGTTTCTGGATGCGGTCGTTACCTGGGGTCACGGGATGGTCACGATCGCTGCCTTGTGTGTCTGGGCCTCGAACACGCACAGGCAGCGTTCGTGGATGAGTCATGTACCCATTGTGGGAAGATGACCATCTCGGAGCTGGGGTCGAGACTCACGTTCCTGCAAAGGGGCGGAGTCCCCGTGCCTGCACCTCGTTCCAACCCCCCTTCGCAGGTTGCTACGGGCAGTGACACGGGTGACCTGAGGATCACAGTGAGCGCGCTTCCTTCGGGGAACCAACCCCCTAGGAACCCTCACTCCTCTCATGCTCCGCAACCAGTTGAGCTGCCAAGGGAACGTGCCGGACCATCCTCGAGATGTGTACCGGTCGTTTCGTTCGGCGCTCCCTGCGACGACCAGATGTCGATCGCTGCATCAAAGGGTGGGTCAGATCGCTCCGCGGACGACGGCTCGGAGCCGCTACCTCCTTCAGGTGTGCCAGCGGTGCCCGAGTCGGACCCGGAGATGATGGCCATGCTTTCCCGGGCCGTCAACAGGATCGGGCTCGTGTGGAACCCTCCACCGTGTCCCGAGCCCTCGAGGTTGGACGATTGGTATCTCGGGGTGGCGCGCGCTGGTTCTCAGCAACCCACCCCAGTGCCTTTCTTCCCGGAGGTGCATGAGGAGCTCACAGGGACGTGGACGGCACCTTTCACTGCCAGAAACCGTTCCGGTGGCTCCTCCTCCCTCACCACCCTTGATGGCGGGGCAGCTAAGGGATATACATGTATCCCGCCAGTGGAACGGGCTGTTGCTATGCAACTGTGCCCTAACTCCACTTGGCGTGGAGAACCGTGTCTCCCTTCACGGGCCTGTAAATACTCGTCGGACTTAACCGGCAAGGCTTACAAGGCCTGTGGGGAAGCTGCCTCTGCCATGCACGCTATGGCGTTGCTGCAGGTTCATCAGGCTAAAGCACTGAAGGACCTGCACGAGGGTGGTCACGACCCACAAGTTCTCCAAGAACTTCGTACCGCGACGGACCTCGCGCTTCGTGCGACGAAGGTTACCGCGCGGTCAGTGGGTCGTGCGATGTCCACACTAGTGGTCCAGGAACGCCATCTCTGGCTGTGTCTGGCTGACATGCGGGAGACTGACAAGCTCAGGTTCCTTAACTCCCCCGTGTCCCAAACCGGCCTCTTCGGCGACGCGGTCGAGAACTTCGCCCAGCAGTTCTCGGCTGTACAAAAGCAGACTGAGGCCATTAAGCACATCCTGCCGCGGCGGTCAGCTGCTGCCTCCACCCCACCGCCCGCGGCTCCTCAGTCTGCTCATCGCCGGGGGCGTCCTCCTGCGTCTGCCCCTGCTCCCGCGCCGCAGCAGCAGCCTTCACCTAAACGGCGTCGTGGAGCCAGTCGCAGGCAGGGCGCCCCGCCCGTCCAGGCCCCCGCCAAGAGGGGCGGCAAAGCCAAGGGTAAGCGGCCCTAGGACGGGCGACCCGGAGATGGAAGGGACTGCTCTCCAAGAGACGATGACCGCATCGCTCCCTCCCCCGGAAGAGGGCCGGGTGGAAAATCTTTTGTTTCATTCTGTTTGTGTTCCGCCGCTGGCCTTAAAACCAGCGGTACCCAAATTTTCAATAAAAGCGCAGTTTCTACCATCTCTGGGTCCGAAGGGGACCCGGAGAGCAGTGGGGGGACAGAATCCTCACCACTCTCATCCACCTCCTCTGTCGCCAGTGAGCAGCAGTGTGCAGTTCGAGAACGCCACCGAGCCGCCTTCTGCACCTCCTGCCCCGTGGAACCAGGTAAGTGCTGCACAGCACACACAGACCCCGCTACGGGCCGCCTCCCAGAGAGAGCCTCCCGAGCCGCGTCCCTATGTTCCACCTCGCTGCCCCACTCCGGGTACGCCTACGGTCCCTTTAGTCCCGCTTGCACGGTCTCTGAGAGCCTGGTTAACGCTCCCCAGTCCGTCTCGCTGGCTCATTCGGACCATCAGGCTCGGCTATGTGATTCAGTTCGCCCGGCGTCCCCCCAAGTTTCGGGCCATCCACTCCACTACAGTGAGAGCAGCCGATGCCCATGTCTTGCGTGCGGAGATCGCAGTCCTACTGGCGAAGGATGCGATAGAGCCGGTCCCTCCAGCCGATATGAGGTCAGGGCACTACAGTCCCTACTTCATTGTACCCAAGAAAGGTGGTGGGTTACGACCGATCTTGGATCTGCGAGTTCTGAATCGGAGCCTCCACAAGCTACCGTTCAAAATGCTCACGCAGAGACGCATTTTCGAATGCATCCGTCCCCGAGATTGGTTTGAAGCGATCGACCTGAAGGACGCGTACTTTCATGTCTCGATTCTTCCTCGACACAGGCCGTTCCTGCGCTTTGCGTTCGAGGGTCGAGCATATCAGTACAAAGTCTTACCCTTCGGGCTGTCCCTGTCCCCCCGTGTCTTCACGAAAGTCACGGAGGGGGCCCTTGTTCCCATGAGAGAACAGGGCGTTCGCATCCTCAACTATCTCGACGACTGGCTCATACTAGCACACTCTCGAGATCAGGTATGCGAACACAGGGACCTCGTGCTCAGGCACCTCAGCCAGTTGGGTCTTCAGGTCAACTAGGAAAAGAGCAAACTCTCCCCTGTGCAGAGGATCTCTTAACTCGGTATGGAGTTGGATTCGGTCGCTCAGACAGCGCGCCTCACAGAGCAGCGCGCTCAGTCAGTGCTGAACTGCTTGAACACGTTCAAAGGCAGGACGGCGGTCCCACTGAAATTTTTTCAGAGGCTCCTGGGGCATTAGGCAGCGGCAGCAGCGGTAACCCCGCTCGGCTTGCTTCATATGAGACCGCTTCAGCACTGGCTTCACGGCCGAGTCCCGAGATGGGCGTGGCATCACGGCACTCACCGGGTGGCAATCACACCGGCCTGCCGCCAGACCTTCAGCCCGTGGTCAGACCTCTCGTTCCTTCGGGCAGGAGTCCCCTTGGAACAGGTCTCCAGGCATGCTGTGGTATTCACAGATGCCTCTGCCACCGGCTGGGGTGCCACGTACAACGGGCATGCAGTGTCAGGGGTGTGGACGGCTCCCCATCTGCATTGGCACATCAACTGCCTCGAGTTGCTAGCAGTACTCGCTCTGAGCCGCTTGAAAAGGCCGCTACAGGGCAGGGACGTACTGGTCCGCACGGACAACACTGCGACCGTTGCGTACATCAACCGACAAGGTGGTCTACGCTCCCGTCGCATGTCGCAACTCGCCCGCCATCTCCTTCTCTGGAGTCAGAAGCATCTGAGGTCGCTTCGAGCCATGTATGTCCCCGGTGTGGTCAACCGTGTAGCCGACGAGCTATCACGAGCTGTGCTTCCGGGAGAATGGCGACTCCACCCCCAGGTGGTTCAGCTGATCTGGAGAGAGTTCGGAGAGGCTCAGGTAGACCTGTTTGCCTCCTCAGAGACCTCCCACTGCCAGCTGTTTTACTCCCTGACCGAGGGAACACTCGGCACGGACGCACTGGCACACAGCGGGGCCTCCGCAAATATTCATTTCCCCCAGTGAGCCTACTTGCACAGACACTGTGCAAAGTCAGGGAGGACGAGGAGCAGGTCCTTCTGGTGGCTCCCTATTGGGCCACCCGGACTTGGTTCCCAGAACTCATGCTCCTCGTGACAGTCCCTCCCTGGCCCATTCCTCTGAGGAAGGATCTTCTGACTCAGAGACGGGGCACCCTATGGCACCCGCGCCCAGACCTCTGGAAACTCCATGTCTGGTCCCTGGACGGGACGCGGAGGTTCTAGGTGACTTACCCCCAGAGGTACTTAACACCATCACTTCAGCACGGGCGCCGTCCACGAGACGTTTACGCCCTGAAGTGGAACCTGTTCGTCGAGTGGTGTTCTTCTCGCCGAGAAGACCCCCGAAGATGTTCGATAGGGTCTGTGCTTTCCTTCTTGCAGCAGGGGTTGGAGTGTAGACTGTCTCCCTCCACCCTCAAAGTACATGCTGCCGCTATTTCAGCTTATCACGACCACATAGATGGCAAAACAGTTGGAAAGCACGACCTGGTCGTCAGGTTTCTTAGGGGGGCGAGACGATTAAATCCTCCCTGACCCCCCTCCATACCCTCTTGGGATCTTTCCCTGGTGCTTCGAGCACTTCAGGATGTTCCTTTTGAGCCTCTGCAGTCAGTAGACTTAAAGCTTCTTTCCATGAAGACCTTGCTGCTGGTTGCACTGGCCTCTGTCGAGGGTAGGAGACCTGCACGCATTTTCGGTCGACGAATCGTGCCTAGAGTTCGGGCTGGGTGACAGCCACATGGTACTAAGACCCCGGCCTGGCTATGTGCCCAAGGTTCCTACCACTCCCTTCAAAGATCAGGTAGTGAACCTGCAAGCGCTGCCTTTGGAGGAGGCAGACCCACCCCTGGCTTTGCTCTGTCCCGTTCGCGCTCTGCGTATGTACGTGGACAGAACTCAAAGCATCAGGACCTCAGACCAGCTCTTTGTCTGTTACGGAGGCCAGCAGAAGGGAAAAAGGCTGTCTCCAAGCAGAGGATGGCCCACTGGATAGTGGATGCCATCGCCTTGGCTTACCAAGCACAAGGCATGCCCTGCCCGCTCAGGTTGCATGCACACTCCACGAGAGGCGTTGCATCCTCCTGGGCGCTGGCACGTGGCTCCTCGCAAACAGATATCTGTAGAGCTGCGGGCTGGGCGACACCTAACACGTTCCCTAGATATTATAGCCTACGTGTAGAGCCGGTCTTCTCCCGTGTTCTCACCCTAAAAGGGTAGAAGCACTGAGAGGTCTGGCTCTGTCGGCTTGCTGCACCCTACTGTGCACCTTTATTGCTCCAGAGTGGAAAACCTGTCGAGTCCTCCAAAACCCCTCGGCCCGGACTTGGCGGAGCGTCCGGCGCCAGGCCCTTATCCGCTGAATCCTTGAGAACCGGATCTGGGCTGGGTTCCATATGTGTGACCCTACGGGGATCCCATATGTGTATATATTCCACGGCTGCTCCTATCGGAAGCCCGTGTCTTTCCCTTGGGCAAAGTCACCCATTATTTCATATGCAGTACAGCCTTCGGGCTAGTCCATATGTATTTCCATATAACTCTTTGAAGAAGTGGCTTCCGCAGCGTTCCTTCCTAAACAGAAAGGGCACGCTTTCCCAGTGTTATCCAATATCTCACTGTATGGGTTATCACGGAACAACAGTGTCAAACTCACTCTGTGTAAGCCTCCTCCTATCGTCCTTCCAGGCAAGAAGGTGTAGAGGCTTGCACGGGGGCGCTGGATGGGGTGCAGCAGCTGTGGCGCTTTGGTAGGGATTCCTATTGGTCAGTCATGACCTACGTTGTAGTGACTGACCGATAGGGAACGTCTCGGTTACATATGGTAACCCTCGTCCCTGAGGGAGGGAACGGAGACGTAGGTCCCGTCGCCACATCTGCTGCCGCCCGCCGGGCGGCCAGCTTCTCAGGCTTGGCTCCTCAGCAAAAAACTACTGTGCAATCACTCAGCTGCTCGTTAAATACCCGCGCTGCGAGGCCGCGCAGCTAATGCAAATGATTGCACGCCAATGTGCATTGGCTTGTTTTAGTTTCACTCGAAGTAGATTGGCCTCTCTAGCGAGATTCCTATTGGTCCGTCATGACCTACGTCTCCGTTCCCTCCCTCAGGGAACGAGGGTTACCATATGTAACCGAGACGTTCCCTTGAGATTTATAATGTTTTTTTTTTTTTTCAATGAGTAAAATAAGGTCTGTGGTAAACTTAATTTGATGATACTTAGACGTTTTGTTCTACAATGTTCTAGACACTCACAGGCCAAATGATCTTATCTTGTTACTTATTAGATTTTTTTTTTAAATAAACAAAACAAGCTTCAAAATTCGAATTTTGTGTCCAAGTATTGGCAACTTACCACAGACCTTATTTTACTCATCAATTGAAAAACCCCATTATAAAAACAATAGGGAAATCTCAAGAGAAGCGCTGATGGATTAGTCTTTCGGGTTTTGACGTCATCCCTGCAGAACTCTAATTCCTAGAGGTACATTTAGTTAAAGGAAGTAAAACTCTCCTAAATAAACACTTCAATTAAATGATGTATTCTGAATATTCTTTTTGAAAGCACCCAGTAATGATCGATTACCATATTTATTATATATAGATATTTTAAGATATAAAAATATATTAAGATTTGTGTTCAGAGAATATATTGAATTATCTTTATATTTTTCTTATCACATTAGCAAATCATTTTTAGTCTTAATATCTCATGCAATTTTGCATTTCAAGTATATCATGGTTTAAAGATTTCTAAATATTTTAATGCCAAAACAAAAGTACTTTTTAGGCCACTGTTTATTATCAATAAGCATAGTGAAAAGGTCTACAAAAATTTACCAATATATAAATAAAGATATACCAAATAAAGATATACATAATGATGTATAATGATATGGATAATCACTGCAAAGGTTTATTTTTGGATAATTTATAATCAAGAGTGAACGCCACAAAATCAAATTTCTTTAACATGTTTTTTTTTCTAAATGAGAAACATCGGTGATTGACAAGCATTGAATATAGATGCATCAAAACGTCATCTATAGCAAGTTTGTCTTTCTACATCCTATTGTTTAAATGAACCAGTGTGTAATATTATCAAATGACTCTTTGACATCTCAAACGTAGGTCAACAGTCAACAGAATAATCTTCAAAAGAAATACACAAACATGAAGCAAAGGCTGATATTGAATTTATGAGTAGCGTTTACTATAGCATGCTGCTTAATACTGAAATACGATTCCACTTTAATGGAATCGGACAGTCTAATAATGTAAACTGAAAAAGTATGAATCATCTGCATGAGCTCAAGTATCTTATCATCTATCTCTTATATATGCACTACACTGTAGAAAACTTCATGACATGAACTGATTGAACTCTCTGTACTCTGAAAGAGCACCATTCTAAAATGGCTCCAGACTGCAACTATGAGCAAATGAACAGATGCCGTAACATTTGTCCAAATTACTGACAATAACAGCTTGCAAAAGTAGCCAAATTCATACAATGAAATTGCACCAAGTCCATCTGATCTGGTACAAACATTAAGGTGCCTACGAAGGCAATGACACAGGTAAGAAAAATCATATTGATCACCCAAACGCATTCGCATTTTAATCAATTTGTACTTTAAACAAACGCCCGTCCTATGACGCATTCTCACATTTATTTGCACATCATAACAAACTCAAATATGAGGTTAGGAGTTTATGAGCATGTTCAAAAACTAGATGTCAAATACAAAATACATTGCTTCAGCTCTCTCAGTATTACGTGGCAAGCACAAACTACAGTAAGTTACTTCAGATAGCCTTAATCCTTTGCTTAATCTCACTTTTATTCAGTAAATTTAAGACTGCACTTATTAATCACTGTGACCTCTCTTACATTGTGTTCACAGAGAAAGAGGGAGAGAACAGTGTCAGTCCTTATGCTGATTTATGATGCTTCTCTTTCCACCCTCAGAAACCTCCAGCACTATTGATATTCATAAATGGTGGAGGGGAAACCCACATGTGTGGGCAGAGATGCTTGGCATGAGGGGGCTTCTTTCTGCAGTCCTTATGCATCATACAAGCTAATTCTTCAGGGTATCTTCTCTTTTCTCATTTCATCCTCAGCCGCCCTCCTCTGACGTACTTTATCTGTTTTTTTTTTCTCTACCAACATTATCCCCCCTCTTTCTATTGCTCATCTTTTTATCCATAGCCGTCTTCAGTCTTTTATGCCTCTTGTGACGCATTTGTCCATATTTTCAATCTGTGGGTGTTCAGCCAAGTGCACTTGTGCAGGACTGTCGCAGAGATATCCAGTAGCCATTTTGTACTTGGGCCCATGTTATTATTTGCTAGATGTAAAGTGTTCCCCAAGTCTACCTGCTCTTTTTCATTTGGGAATTTGCAAATCAATTTCCATTTTTTACCCAGCTGGTGCTTTAATCTGAAACAATTTTGTGTTAAAAGGTGATATGTAATTAGGAATATGAAATCAAGGACTTTAGGGTGATAGTTATACATGTAGCTGACAATAACGTATAATTTTCAGTCATTGGCTGGTTAAGCTTTTGATTTTCTTTTTTTCATTATATCTATCACAACATTTGATACAATGATAGTGTGTATGTGATTAATCAAGACATCGGAGCAACCATAACAAAGCACTTTGCTGTCTCAGTGTCAAGATTTGATGAAACAATTTCCAAATGACATATTAATTGGTTTTTGTATAAGTTAACTCCTGACTGAGCTCAACCATTTATTAAAAGTAGAATTTGTGAACATGTGAAATACATCTAATAAAGCCTGAATGACTTAAAGGCTAATTTAGAATTTGCATGCAACTGTTTATCCTTATACACCAATCAATTTAAATAACAATGGGTATCCTATTATATATGAACAAATCACTGTATCTTTTTGTTTATCTCGAATATGTGTACTACAATTCAAATTGTATTATGCTATTGAATGTATTAATATTAGGTACCTACCTAAATATGTTAGCAATGAGCATCGATAAAGGAAGATGAATCGCGGTCTGGTAGGCTATCGCGTGAGTCACCACTTATTTGGGGAACATCCCCACCGCCCTGCGCTCTGCAGTCAAGCCATAATAAGCCGCATTAAACCATCAGATTCAACAACAGAAGCGTGCCAACCTGTCTGTCAACCGCAGCAAGACAAATACAGACCGGAACAAGCGAAACTGAACGCTCTACTCACTGTAGTAAAGTATCGTTTTCTGTTGCTCATATATGCGTCAGTAACAATAATGCGCACTTACTAACCTTACAGCAATAGAATGATGGCCAAAAACAGAGTGATGTTAAACAATACCGTGGCTTTAGAGCATTTGCAGGTGCAAGATGAGGCCACGTGACTGAAAAGGGGAGCTCGTCTGCAGTCTCCGAACATGCCCAAGTCACGGGCATTCTGACTGATTAGATGATATTTCGGGTTGTTACGGACATCCGGTTAATGTGGGGATTTTACGCTCGCGATAATACTGTTGTGTAATCATTAGCCTACATTCATTCTGTGAGCCAGAAAGTGTTTAACACGTGAGGATGATGGAGTCAATGTGTCGAAGAATTGAATCCGCATTAATACAAGGGTTTGGAGGACCATTCGATTTTTATTTAGGCAGGCTACATTCGGTTCTCGAGCGCAAAATTCTTCAGCCAATAAAATTGGTTTGATAGTGTTGTTCAACATCGCTACAGAATGTACAGCAAACACGAATGCCTGTGAGCCGGATCTTTAATAGAGAGTCAAAAACACAAGTCTGGATGAGTAGCCGAACGAATGATCCATACGAGCCGATTCTTTTCAGTGAATCAACAATTTACAGCGCGACCTGTGTAGATTTATTCCCGAGAAAAAGATTCATATCTATATAAGCCTGATCTTTTTAGATATTTAAAAACATACAAGTCTAGAATAGATCAGGTAGTCGAAAGAATGAATCATATGAGTGGGTTCTTATAGTGAATCAACAATATAGGCTACAGCACGACCAGTCTTACTCTCATGACTCAGTTCTTTGAAGTGAATGAAACACATCTGAACAGGACATTATTACTTTCGTCATGTATGACTGGAGTTTAATCAAAAGAATTGTATGTTGTTAAGTCTCGTGAGACCAGTGTAGGCTATGTACTGACTGATTGATCATACGACAAAGTAGGCTACGTTGAATGTTGAGTTGACACGTGTAGATTTACGTTTAGTTGTAATCAATAATTCATTAATTAGTGATATGTTACTATTTTTAGTTTTAGTATTCTTAATTAGTATTAAGACCAATTATTGTAGGTTACTGCATTTATGCCGCATCATAAAGTCTGTGCAAAGCCACGAAATCTGAAATGATCTCATTATTTGGCTATTATTGAGTTATTTTCCCTAAAAATATTTTCCTTAAAAGTAGCTGGTAAGGGAATCATGAAATTCTTTAAGATTGCCACCCCTAATCATACGTGAGCCCAAAGAATCATGGTAAGTGAGGGTATCTCCAGCATCCGCCTCTCGTCTCTGCTCAAGCCCCCGCCCATCGTCTAACACCAGGAAGACACGAACTGATCATTACCGCTGCCCCATCGCATACATAGCCTAAATACACACGGAAAGGTTGAGATTATTTGGTTCAAACTATTATTATGTCGGTTCAATATAATAAGTATGATCACTGCATCGTCCCATCTGACTTTCCTCACTCTGCTTTCTTTACAACACGCACACGCGGCACATTAATTCTCGACCACTTTGTCGCATTTTTCCAAATTGACTTCCCCCCACTATCAATCGCTGATCACTTTCGTTAAATCTCAACCTGATGCTATCAAACCTTACTTATTTAAATACTGAGATGAAAATGCCTCTGGCAAGGAAAGCAATGAGCCGACCTGGACATAAAATGATGCTGCAAAATGAAACATCTAGGCGTTTTCATTAGTGATTAATGGCCTGATGCAACAGAGCCCTTTTTAAAACGGGTAAACATCTGGTAAGATTAGCCATTACTTTGATGGCGCCTATGCGCAAAACTTTGCCAGATATGTAATGGCAATTTAGCTGCAGAGGCTGGATGTGATTCAGGACAGAAACGCAGTCGCTGTCCGGGGTGCTGAAACGCAGAAACCGTCCAGATCGTGCCGCGTCCAACACACGATTCAAATGCGTATAAACCACACATGGTCATCGCTAAAATCTGACATCCTCCAAACAGTGCATCAAGCTTACATTCAATCAGTTAAACGGATACGAAAATGAAAGGTTACTAATATATTTAATTAGCCACCAGTTTTCACATTGCATTTTGATTTTTGACAAAAAAAATACATCCACTGTCAACCACTTTTTGGCCAATCAAATTTAAAAGAAAGAAGAAAAGACATATCGTATCAATTCCTTTTTATCATCTCCTCTTTTAAATAAAGCTTACCTGATCTCGTAGTCTTTGTTAGACCGTCAGTAAGGAAGTGTCTGTCTGCGAATTTCAACAGCGAACCACCATCAAACTCCCTTCTGTAGGGACTGAGTTGCTGCAACGGCTATGCGTTTGTGTTCGTCTTCAATGGATAGCAACTCTGCCCTCGACAAAGATGGCGTCCGCTTTGACGTCACCGACGTTTAATAGAAATCTAGGGAGGGGAAGATACTACTGGGGAGGGGAGGCCCAAATAAAATGTAGCACCTGCCGTGGAACATTGTTTGGCAGCAGCATGTGAATGTTGAGTTGACAAGAACAACAATACTCGTCCAATCTAATTTGGTCTGAGCATCACTCACAGAACTTTTTTTGTCTGTTGAGAAAAGAAAAAACGAAAATGTCACTCTTGTTTTTGAATCAACATGAGATTAGACAATGGGAATGTTATACCTTCAGAATGTGTGGCAATTCTCTCACATAGTGAAGTGAATTTGTTATTTTTGTTGAATTTAGCATATTTTACATTTAATAAATCAATTAGAAGTCATTTAAAATAGTTGACCATTTAAATGTTAAGCAGACAGCTAAGATTCGATTTTTTCATGTTATTCAAAGCTCCAGAGACAGAGTAAACTCTCAGTCTCAGCCATTGGTCAAATGGCAGATCTTGCAAGCCAATCAGGAAAGGGATTTTCACACCTATGCTTATTTTGCTCCACTCAGAGTAACATGCAATGACTTTCTTAAATTCCCACTGTATGAGGTTAAACTGACTTGTTATGTCAGGAAGTCATGTGACAACAGCTCATCATGTTCATTAGGGAAACCCCTCTGGAGAACATTGGGAAACCAGCAGGACAAACTGCTACAGCAAAACACCTAAAAACTGGAAGAATGACTTGCAAAAGCTTAAGTAGGTGCTATTGAAATAAGTTGGACAGATGTCATATTTTTAGTGTTCATAATTCGTTCAATTTGATGTTAGTTTATTCCACCGTGCTTATTTCCTGCAGATTCCACAAGAAATACTTTTTATGTATTTTTAAAACACAGTTTAAACTCAACTATATAAAATTTTTATGGGATATGTACCCCCTTAATAGCCTTAGTTTTCTCATCATCTAAGTATGCTATTACTGGGTAATGGAGTGAGAATATATTAGTACATAAATGTTTTGTGAAGATTCAATAATAATGTTTTTGTAAAATAAAAATTATGAATAATAATATTCATAAATTGATCAAATATGTTATTATACACCAGTAGGTCCCAAATAAATATTGAGTTACTTTCTCTTCAAATCAAAGACAGTTTAAAGTCAGTTGCTTGTCGTGGAACATAACCTAACTTGAAACAAAGCCGTGCTCTATTTTTTGTAATGTTAAGATTAAAGCGAATCTTTAAAAAAAAGCCTTGCTGACTCTTTGAAGCCTTTGAAGTTTTTTTAATTTATTTTTATCTGTAGCATTTGACTTTGCTGCGTTTTTTGCACCATTGGAACAGGCAGTAAGAAAATAATTAGTAGTTGCATTATCAACTCTCTTTGTGACTAGACCTTGCTCTCTTACACGTCACTCACAGACTCATTTCCCCCTTAATTAAACCAGAGAGGAGAGTGAGAGCACAGAGGGAGCTGGGCAAGGGGGTGCTGACAGAGATGAAGAGAAAAAGTTGAGGTTGGAGAGGGTGGGTGTAGATCAGAACACGAGAGGGGGATGGAGGGAGAGATGAAAGTGAGAGAATGAGGAGAAGAGCTGTTGAAGGGAGGGGGAGCACGCTTCGGCAATGGATTCGACCAGTGACTCAGCAGTCTAAAAACATGTTTATTCTCTGCTGCTACAAAGGAATCCTTTAAAATATGACTCAGAGGAATGTGAAAATCTCAGCATCGATACATCAACTGTAGTTATTTGACTTGATGATCTGACTGTATTGTTTTTTTTTAAATCTCTTATTTGCATGTGGTGTTTGGTCAGCCAGCTTTATCTTAAAATAGTGCAGTGTAGTGCACTGACCCTTGATAAAAAATAAATTCCCTATTAAACAATTAGCCATAAGGCAATATTAGATTTTTTTTAAGGATCAGTGCATTACAGTGCACAGCTACTTCCTGAAATAAATAAAAGGAGATAAAATATTCAATTTTTTTAAAATAAATTAAATGAGAAGGATAGAATCTCTGATATGAGAGAAGTGAATCTAGCACATCTATTTTGGCAATATGTGTGATATAAAGTTTTAGTGGTAATTATACAAAAAAAATGGACTGCAGGATTCAGATATTGACCAATCAGAATCAAGTATTCTAGAGAGCTGTGTATTATGTAAAATAGTTTGTTCCAGCCCTGGCTTCTGATTTGTTCATACAGCATTCTATTCCTGCAAAAATCAATGATATAGCAGCATGTTTGTTTACCATATCAGTTTTGCCTTGCATTTTCATGACATTTCTTAAGTCTCATCTTAACTATTAAGTCATTTCTAACAAATTATTCTTTAAGCATTATATAATGTAGTATAAGATAATGTTCTTAAATATGACACGTATTTACTTATACTGATACATGAGTACTTATTGTAAATTGTTACTGAGGTAATCCAGCTTTTTATACCTGGGTTGGCTGAAAATACTGCACTAAATAAACACCGTTCCCCACAGAATTGGTTTAGATCTTCCGTTTTACCACTATTCATCCCTACTTCTGTTTTTTACCCCCCATGCATTTTCTAATCTGGTGACTTGTTTTCATTTAGAATTTATACAAAAGTTTGCTTTGTCTGCCTTGTCACTCCAGCAGACAATATTGTTCTAGCTGCTCATTACATCCTGTCTTCTTTGCCCTAGACGTGCATGACCTATTTTCCAGAGGTTCATTCAGATTTCTCTCTAGTTGCTCCTCTGAGCTCTGTAGAGTGAAAATGCCAGACTGCAAGCTTGATAATTCGGGAAAGTGACATTCAGTCTGATAATTGATGAGCGGCTAGATTTGAAATGGGTGGCAATGTTGATAAGTGTGTGACTGAGGGTCTCAAATGCACTGATGCAGCTAAACGTCAGAAGAAATATTGATTCGTATTGATCTGAGCTTTAAAAGGGACTGTAGTTTCATCTCACCCTTTGAATGGGTAATTCAAATAAACATAAAAAAACAAGATTGTTATCAAAAATATGTATTAATATGCGTGGATAATCACCAAAATACACAAGACTATATCAAAGCACCTAAATTTATGCCTCCTGTCATTCTCTTTCTGAATGTTGTGGGGGCAGGAAAGGGTCACATTGATCTCCTGGGCACTGAGGCAGCATGCTTTAGCACTGAGGTCAAAGGTTAATTACTACCTCAATTGATTTGATCCAAAGTCATGTAACATCAATATGTATTTATGTATATGTACGAGGGTATAACCACAGTGGAGTCTTGAGTAGACTCAGAATGTTTCATTCTTGCCAGGATGATAGTGTAGAGACTAGAGAATAGTTTTGAACACGCCATGTGTGCATTAGGGTGGAATGTAATAGCCAATTAACAGGACGTCTTATACTTTTGCCAATTGAATCTGTGCACTTCCTCTTTCCAGTCTCCACATGCATGTAAAGTGGTGATGGAAATAAAGTGTTCTCCCACTCTGGTTCACAAATTGAATGTATTCAAGATGGGCAGAAATACAGATCTGAGAGACTTTCATAAGGGCCAAATTGTTATGGCAAGGCAACAGGGTCAGAGTATCTCTGAAATGGGAAGGATTGTGGGGCAGCAGTGACGAGTATTTAGCAACAGTGGTCTGAAGAAGGACAAACCACAAACCGGCGACAGGGTGTTGGGCGCCCAAGTCTCATCGATGCACGAGGGCAACGAAGGCTATCCCGTCTGAGCCAACAAAAGGTCTACGGTGGCACAAGTCACACAAAATTTGAATGATGTTATGGGAGGAATGTCTCACAACACAAAGTGCATCACTCTGCTACGTATGGGGCTGTGTATCCACAGACCAATCAGAGTGCCTGTGATGACCCCTGTCCACCATTGAAAGCGACTCGGAACTGGACTTTTAAGCAGAGGAAGAAGACAGTTTAGTCCAATGAGTCCCGTTTTCTTTTACATCACGTGGATGGCCGTGTACTTGTGCACCGTTTGACAAGCTGGTGGAGAAAGTGTGAAGCTCTGGGCAATGTTCTGCTGAGAAACCCTGGGTCCCGCCATTCATGTGGACGTAATTTGACACGCACCACCTACCTAAAACAGACCAGGTAGCTTCATGACATTGGTGTTTCCTGGTGGAAGAGGCCTCTTTCAGCAGGATAATGCACCTTGCCACACTGCATACATTGTTAAGGAATGGTTTGAGCAACATGCTGAAGAGATCAAGGTGTTGCCCTGGCCTCCAAATTCCCCAGATCTCAATACAACTGAGCATCTTTGGGATGTGCTCGACCGATTAGTGTGATCCACAGCAGCTCCACCTCGCAACCTACAGGACTTGAAGGATCTGCTGCTAACATCTTGATGCCAGATACCACAGGATACCTTCAGGAGACTAGTTGAGTACATGCCTCTGCGGGACGGCGCTGTTTTGGGCAGCACATGGAGGACCAACCGCATTTTAGGCAGGTGGTCATAATGCTTTGGCTCAATTACTGTATATATTCAATTGTAATTCTGCATCCTGTTTGCTACCTCAATTCAAATTCAGGAACTGAGTTGGGATTTTAAAGACATTCTCAATACACCTCAAGTAAATTAATCTTGTTCAAAGGATGTTTCGTTTTTTACAGGAAATCAAGACAAAAATAATAATTAAGTCAATGATTTTTGCAGTGATGCACTTGCTCATTTGCATCATGGGAAGAACTGTGGAACAGCTGAGATGCTCTTACTGCATGACTACATATGATGTGTCCAGTGAGCAGACGTAATGACCACACTCAAAACAAAGACATCAGGACATATACACACCACGCAGACTTGCATCTTGCTACAGCATGAAAGTTTTCAGTTGATTGCACTTTCTTTTTAGCGTCTGTGTGTCATTGTTTGGAAAATAGATTGGAAGTGGGGAAGAGTTTTGCTAAAGCTAACAGTCTTTCGGGGTTCGTACACATGGTGCAATAACTGCTCTGTCTTTCGCTCATTCTCTTTTTCTCCTTCTCCGCTGTGAGTGGTGTAGTGTTCTGGTTGGTGAGGCAAACCTGCCTGTGTGTGATCATTATCATTTCAGGCTTAGTTGGAGACATCAGTGAACGAGTGTGTGTGATGGATTTAAGGGAAGACTAGTGTAACAATGCTTAAGCTTCATAGATGGAGCACCAGATTAGTCCTTGATGCCTTCACCTGCATGTTGCCATGGAAACATGGGGGTTTTCTCTCCCCATGCGTCACCTGCAGCTTTATCTATTTTTTCCTGCAGAGAAGCTCACGTTCATGTAGAAAACGTGTGAAGAGGTGAAAGCGGATGTCCTCAAGCCACGTTGTGTCATAATGTGCATGAATTTGATGAACGATGCTTCAATTCACTCGTGACGCTTCCCTTCCTGCTTAGTTATGTTGCTGTAGAGCAGCGATTCCCAACCAAGAGTACTGAAGCAGGTTCCACGGAGTACTTGGAAAGATTGTGACGTTGCTTTGTAAAACCTGTAAAACAGAAAGTTAAGAAAAAAAGGAAGGCTGTGAAAATGTTAAAATATTTAATTGCAATTCATTTATTATTATTATTTTTTGTGAATGCCTTAACACATTCAGTTTTTTTAAGAAATTCAATATGAGCTAAAAGGAAAAAATGTTCAATTACTTTTTAATTAAATACTATAAGGAATTTCAGGGTCATGACTTTTTAAAAAGGTTTAGTTCCCTTTGATTATGGCATTGTAATAATTGTATTTTGCCATATAAATATAACTTTTTACCTGTTTTCTTTTTCTTTTCTTTTTTTAAAACAAAGTGAAACATTATATCTCATACATTAACCCACTTTACAGTTTTACTCCCAAGGGTCATTAAGTGTGTATCCCAGTACAAGGTTCCCAGTTTATTTAGAACCTGACATAACTGTAAAATGACTCATGGTTTCAGTGAAGGAGTCTGTTGTGAAACACTCTTTTGGTAAATAAAAGCCTAAATTCAATCTGTTCATCATATAAAGTGATTGTCTTCTCAGAAACTTAACTAAATCGCTAAATTCAAATGTATTAGTTTCACAATCTCTTTATTAACTTTTTGAAGAGTCAAAGTGGTAGTTGCAAAGCTATCAATGGTGGGACAGAAAGCGCTCAGATTTCATCAAAAAGATCTTAATTTGTGGTCCAAAGATGAACGTCTTAACGGCGAGTAATTAATGATTTATAAATGTAATTAATGTAATTAATGACAACATTTTAATATTTGGGTGAACTAACCCTTTAAAATAACTTTTTTTCTTATTGTGAAGGTCATGTCGTGTCGCATCCAATGTAGACGCCGCTCAACCCCAGTGCGTTAGACCTGACTACAATACAATCGTACATTAGTAATATTATCACTGAAGGGTTCATAAAAATAGCTTTTTCAGACTGCTGGAATGGCAACAAGACAATCAGCATAACTGATTATAATGGGTTCTACTGTCTTTTTTTTCCGCATCGTGCCACTTTTGTGCGGCTTAAACACGGTGTAAGAGTGTAGAGCACCAGAACCTGGACCCAGACTGTCATGTCTGGTGCCTGCAACACACACAGTATCTCTTGCAGACCTGATGCAGCATTTTTTGCCATGGTGTTAATGGCTGATCTTACCCTTAAGGGCTGCTCAAAGGGAGACTAGTACCTCAGTGCCTCCTGCCGCTTAATGAACCGCAGCTTCCAGCTATGCAAGTGTGTGCGTGTGTTTTTATGTGGCTTTGTTTGTGCCCAGAGATGGAACAGCAGACGCCTCCACTGCAGTGAAAATGAAACTGCCCTGCACTGAAACCGTGACCCACTCCAGAAAAAACAGATCGATGGAGTGCAGAGCAGATCTCTGCCAGCTTCACCCTGCTGGCTACGCATTGCTAAGCCTCACGCTCTCATTCTCGGAACCCTGTCACTGATATATGGGCACTTACTCCAACACTGCATGCCGTTCAACCCGTGCGTTAGACCTGACTACAACACTAATCATACATTAGTCATATTATCACTGGAGGGTTCATAAAAATTGCTTTTTCAGACTGCTGGAATGGCAACAAGACAATATAATTTCTTTCCTCACAGCATCTGGTAGTGAGATTAAAGATTAATGTAATTCTCAAGAGCGCTCTTGCATATTCCTGATTCAAATGCTAAATGACCACTGTGGTGATTACATCACTCATCGCGTTGCTGGGTCTTCAATGGCACTCTTTCTTGTTAATTTTTAAACCGATGAAAGTAACCTGGCTGAGAAAATTGTGTCTGCATCTGTATAGTTTGTTGTCAAGTTCCCCTGGCTGGGTACCAAAATAAACTAAGGACAGCAAGTAAAAGATGTCTGGGAAGGCAAAGGGGATGCTACAAAGAATGGATGCTCAACAAAGAAAGAAAATGCTCAACAGCAAGATACTTGAACTTCTGCCATCAGCCTCTATCGACTGAAATTGTACACCAACTCCTTGGGAAAAGAACTTGAGTGAGGAACTCAAACCAAAATAATCCTTCACTCTACAACAACAGCAACTGTATTTAAGGCTGCTGGTAGGAAAATCTCACTGAACACCAGAGAAAGAAAAAGAGGGTTGTTTTGGTACTAACTTGAAAGAAAATATTACTTTTAGAGATACCACTGTGCCTATTTTATCTAGGTTGAGGCATATACTGTATATGCAATCTGCAATATATGTATATATATGCCATTGCAGATATATGCAATAGGCACGCGCACGCAGTTTGTGTTTGGAGCTCCGTCGAATTGATTCATAATCCTTGATTTTCTTCTTTACCACTCATTTATAAACAAGCATTTTCTATTTTTACAGCATGTGAACATATATTCGATACTGTTCCTAATAAAAAACAATCGGATTGCTCTGATATCGCTACTTGTATCCAACTTTCCGAACTTTCCGAATTTCCGCTGTACTAGCCTTAAGCCCGCTAGCATTGCACGCGTGGCCTCTCGCCTATCGATCGTCTTATTTACACCCGTATCTTTGAAAGGATACGGGTTCTATCCAGGATTTCAGTCCTAAATTAGTAGTGATATTGGTAGTATCACTACTAATTTACTGTTCATCTGTTATTATGGCGAATATATCAGATGTGTGTCTAACGTTACCTCTGAGTGCAGGTGAGGACATGTTTGAGCTGCATTCGGTGCAGTTGGAGCTGGAGTCCGTGGAGAAGCAGATCCGTGATCTACTAGAGAGGCAAACCGAGCTGCGAGATTGACGATCAGCGCTTGAAACATCATGCGCCGATGCTCACAAGTCAGTGGTTAGTAACTTTCTGACTCCGACCTCGTCTACTCCGTGTGTTTCTCTGCACAGGCCCCAAGCACCCAGGACGCGATCATCCCTGGCTTCATTCACTCCGGCACCGACAGAACACCATGGACCCTGGGTGATCCCTCAGCGGAAGACACGAGCCAGGACCAGAGCAAGAACCTCTCCGCCCCTCCCGGTCTTCGAGATCTCCACCCAGAACCGCTTCTCCCCTCTTCGCGAGTCGGAACGCGACGACGCTGTGATCATCGGCAGTTCCATCGTCTGTCATGTGCGCGCTGCCTCAGGTAAAGGTAAGGTGCGCACTCATTGCTTTCCTGGTGCTCGTGTTCTAGATGTCGCTGCACAGGTTCCCGAGATCCTGAACGGTGACGAGCGCATTGGAGCTATTGTGCTGCACGCGGGAGTGAACGACATCAGGCTGCGGCAGACGGAGGTTCTGAAGAAAGACTACAGGAGCCTGGCCGAGACAGTACGCAGCACATCGCCTGAAGCAACGATCATCATGTCTGGACCGCTTCCCACGTACCGACAAGGACAGGAAAGGTTCAGTAGATTATTTGCACTAAATTAATGATTAATGTCATGGTATAATGAACAGAAACTGCTCTTTGTAAATAATTGGAATCTGTTCTGGGAGCGACCTAGGCTCTACAGTGCTGATGGCCTGCACCCCAGCAGAATTGGAGTGGCTGTTCTGTCGGACAACATCTCCAAGACTTACACACCATATGACTAGTAAGTCAAGGTCCAAATCACAGTCTTTGCTGTCCCAACTTAATTGATATCAAGATGTGACACTGCGTCGAGAATCAACACTTTGGGGACGCTCCCTTAGCGTGTGCCTCTGAAGTAAAAATAAAACTAGTCCAATCCTGATTGGTGCTGCGTCATGACGTTGCATTTGTGACAGCATATAAAAGGGATGCCGGCACACACACACATTAGCCTAGCGATGAAGCAAGATGCTCTCAGGCCTCAAGGGGCGTGGCAGAACGACGCAATGTCTCGTTCCCTTCTCAGGGAACAAGGGTTATAGTCATAACCCGAGACGTTTCCTTTTGAGGGAACTCTACACTGGGTCGAGAATCGACACTTTGGGGAACGAATGCCCACTAGGCCACGCACCGAAAAACAGGCCTGCCCTTGAGTGAAACTGATCTCAGGCACTAGCTAGGACGAGAGCACTTGTGCGCCGGGAGTACTAGGGAGGTGCAGAGTGTAGAATCTAATGAAAGTGTGAGGAGAGGCCCAACCAGCCGCCTCACAGATTTCACGAATGGGGACTCCTACATGAAGGGCCCTAAAGTCAAGTCAAGTCAAGTGTATTTATATAGCGCTTTTCACAATATAAATTGCATCAAAGCAGCTTCACAATATCAATCAAATAACATAATGTTTGTTTCTTAGTGAAAAAACATCCACGTTTGGTAGGGCTGATCAATGGTATTAATGCTTGGCTAATTATTTTTAATATCCCCAACTGAACAAGCCAAAGGCAACAGTGGCAAGGAACCGAAAAACTCCATCAAGTGACCTACTGGTGTCCTAAAACTCCATCAGGTGACTTAATGGAGAAAAAAAAACCTTGGGAGAACCCAGGCTCAGTCGGGGGCCAGTTCTCCTCTGGCGTTTATGAACTAGAGGCCGGATTTACAGTAACTGTAAATTTGATACAGAATTTTGTTTCATTTTATCACTTCGGGGTGGGTACGCGAACCGGAATCACAACATTTTATCTGTAGAGTGGGAAAGGGATCCTCCATAGGGAGAGGCTAGTTGGCACTTCAGCACTGCGTTGTCATCGGGTCCAGTCAAAGCTCCTAGTCAGATCTGGATACGGCCTGGATCCGGTCGGCTGCGGGAAAACCTCGGGATAAACAAAGACACTAAAATTAGCGTAGATGCCATTCTTCTTATGATGATGTAACGAGTACATCAGGATTTAAGGGAAGTGTTCCCAGTTCCGGCTGACCTAATCTATGCAGCCTAATATTGAATTATAGAAGTCTATAATATATTATGTGTATGCTAGGTCAAAGAGATGTGTTTTTAGTCTAGCTTTGAACTGACAGAGTGTGTCTGCTTCCCGGACAATGGTAGGAAGACTGTTCCAAAGTTTTGGTGCTAAATAGGAAAAGGATCTACCGCCCGCAGTCGATTTTGAAATTCTAGGTATTATCAACTGGCCCGAATTTTGAGATCGCAATAGACGTGAAGGACTATAATGCGTTAAGAGCTCGCTCAAGTACTGCGGAGCTAAACCATTTAGTGCTTTGTAAGTAATCAACAATATTTTAAAATTTATACGATGTTTAATAGGCAGCCAATGCAGTGTTGACAGAACCGGGCTAATATGGTCATATTTCCTGGTTCTAGTAAGAACTCGAGCGGCTGCGTTTTGGACCAGCTGTAGTTTATTTATTAAGCGTGCAGGGCAACCACCCAGTAGAGCATTACAATAATCTAGTCTTGTTGTCATGAAAGCATGAACTAATTGTTCCGCATTTGTTAATGAGAGCATATGTCGTAATTTAGATATATTTTTAAGATGGAAAAATGCGGTTTTACAGATACTAGACACGTGACTTTCAAATGAAAGATTGCTATCAAAGAGCACACCCAGGTTCCTAACCGACGACGAAGACTTAACAGAGCAGCCATCAAGTGTTAGACAGTATTCTAGGTTATTACGTGTGGAAGTTTTTTGTCCAATAATTAGAATCTCTGTTTTTTCAGAGTTTAGTAGTAGGAAATTACTAGTCATCCAATTTTTTATATCAGCTATGCATTCCGTTAATTTTGTGAATTGGTAAGTTTCGTTAGGTTTTGAAGAAATATACAGCTGAGTATCATCGGCATAACAATGAAAGCTAATTCCATGTTTCCTAATGATATGTCCTAATGGTAGCATGTACAGAGTGAACAGCAGCGGTCCTAGTACTGAGCCTTGTGGTACGCCATACTGAACTTGTGATCGATAAGACATCTCTTCATTTACTGCTACAAACTGATAACGGTCAGATAAGTATGATTTAAACCATGCTAGTGCAATTCCACTAATGCCAACATAGTTTTCCAGTCTATTTAAAAGAATGTTGTGGTCAATTGTGTCAAATGCAGCACTAAGATCAAGTAACACTAATAGAGAGATACAACCACGATCGGATGATAAAAGTAAATCATTTGTAACTCTAATGAGAGCTGTCTCAGTACTATGGTGCGGTCTAAATCCTGACTGAAAATCCTCGCAGATATCATTTCTTTCAAGAAAGGAACACAGTTGTGAGGATACTGCTTTTTCTAATATCTTTGACAGAAAAGGCAGATTTGAGATCGGCCTGTAATTGACTAATTCTGAAGGATCAAGTTGCGGTTTTTTAACAAGCGGTTTTATCATAGCCAGCTTAAAGGTTTTTGGTACATATCCTAGAGACAAAGACGAATTAATGATATTAAGAAGAGGATCTATGATCTGTGGAAGCATCTCTTTCAGTAGCTTAGTCGGTATAGGGTCTAACATACAAGTTGTCGATTTAGATGAATTAACGAGTTTGCAGAAATCTTCCTCTCCTATAGCAACAAATGAAAACAATTTTTCCTCAGGGAGACTACAATGCACTCCCTGATGCGATACTGTAGTAGACGGTTGCATAGTTATAATTTTGTCCCTGATATTATCAATCTTATAAGTGAAGAAGTTCATAAAGTCATTACTGCTGTGTTGCTTGGAAACTTCTGTGCTTAAAGCTTTCTTTTTCGTTAGTTTAGCCACTGTTTCAAATAAATACCTAGGATTATGTTTATTTTCTTCTAATAGGGTTGAAAAATAAGCAGATCTAGCAGCTTTTAAAGCCTCTCTGTAAGCAATCGAGCTCTCTTTCCATGAAATCCAAAATACCTCTAGTTTTGTTTTCTTCCAGTTGCGCTCCATTTTTCTGGCTGCTCTCTTAAGGGCCTGAGTGTGCTCGTTGTACCACGGCGTTGGACTATTTTCTTTAATCTTCTTTAAGCGCAACGGAGCAACTGCGTCTAAAGTGCTGGAAAAGAGAGAGTTAAAAGTTTCTGTTGCAATATCGAGTTCTTCTAAGCTATCCGGGATGCTGAGATGATGAAACTTATTAGGAAGATTATTGATAAAGCAATCTTTAGTGGCAGAAGTTATAGGTCTAACATATTTATAACACGGAGTCGGCTTTGCAGCCTTGGCTAAATGTAATTTACATGAGACTAGATAATGGTCTGAGATGTCATCGCTCTGCTGCAGAATTTCAACGGCATCAACATCTATTCCATGTGATAATATTAGATCTAGATTATGATTACGACAATGAGTGGGTCCTGACACGTGTTGTCTAACTCCAATTGAGTTTACAATGTCTTTAAGTGCCAATCCCAATGCATCTTTTTCATTATCCACATGTATATTAAAATCACCAACAATTAGTACTTTATCGTTAGCCAATACTAATTCTGATAGAAAGTCCGCAAATTCTTTGATAAAATCTTTATGGTGCCCTGGTGGCCTGTATACAGTAGCCAGCAGAAATCTCAAACGTGATTTATCGTTTACACTATATATTTTTACATTAAGCACCAACACTTCAAAAGAAGTATATTTAAAAATAGATTTCTTAGTGGTTTTGAAAATATTACTATAAATTACAGCAACACCTCCCCCTTTGCGTTTTAGACGAGGTTCATGTTTATAACAGTAATCTTGTGGGGTTGACTCATTTAAAGTAATGTAATCGTTTGGTTTTAGCCAGGTTTCTGTCAAACACAGCACATCTAGATTATAACTTGAAATCATATCATTAACTATGAGCGATTTTGAAATAAGGGATCGAATATTCAGCAACCCAAGCTTTATCATTTGTTCATCTGTATTATATCTGTTTTTTATTTGTTGAACATCAATTACATTTTTTACCTGACGTTTTTTGGATTTCCAAATTCGGGGAACAGACACAGTCTCTATATGACGATATCTTGGTGAAAGAGGCTCTATGTGATGGGATTTATCTGACCTTGGTGACGCGAGGCCGCTAGCAGACGGTCGGTTTAGCCAGTCTGTCTGCTTCCTGACCTGAGCCCCAGATTGTCATGTTTTAGCTCTAAGACTATGTGCCATATTACTAGAGAGAAGAGCAGCACCATCCCAGGAGGGATGAACACCATCTCTTTTCAACAGGTCAGGCTTGCCCCAAAAACTTTTCCAATTGTCTATGAATTCTATATTATTCAACGGACACCACTTAGACAACCAACCATTGAGTGAGGCCAATCTGCTAACTATCTCATCACTCCTGCGAACAGGAAGGGGGCCAGAGAAAATTACAGTGCCTGACATCGTACTTGCGAGTTTACACACCTCTTTAATATTAATTTTGGTGATCTCCGACTGGCGGAGTCGAACATCATTAGTGCCGACATGAATAATGATCTTAGAGAATTTACGATTAGCATTAGCCAGCACTTTTAAATTTGCTTTGATGTCAGGCGCTCTGGCTCCCGGCAAACATGTGACTATGGTGGCTGGTGTCTCTATTTTCACGTTCCGTGTGATCGAATCACCAATTACCAGGGCACAATCAACAGAATTCTCAGTGGGTGTTTCACTGAGTTGGGGCAAATCGATTTGTTATGGTAATCGGAACGGAAGGGTGGTTTTTTAATCCGCGACTAGAGCGATCTCTCACGGTCACCCATCTGCCCTGCTGCCTGGGCTCTACTTCAGCCGGAACCGAATCATGTACAGAGTTCACTATGCTAGGCGCATCCAAAATAGTATCTAAAGCTCTAGTACTATCCTTACTATCCTCAATTAAAGTTTGGATGCGTGTCTCTAGCTCTGAAATCTTCTCCGTCAGCCTGACTGTCTCCTTGCATTTATCACAAATAAATCCTATATTGCCATCGGAGAAGGCTACACTAAACATATGACATGTGACACAGGTGACAATAACAGGACAAGACATTACTCACCGTTTGTGTTGACTGATTCTTACTTACCTGGGCTTTTATTAACTCAAAGGCGCGGGCGCGCGAGAGAAAATAAATAATAAATAAATGAGCGCGGGTGGCGCGTAAACACGCGTTCTGTGCTAACAATAACGGAAGCTAGCGATGTGAGGTTAATCTGAGATGGTGGGTAAACTATATTTAGTAATATAAACAACTAGGAATGATAGTAAATGATGGTTCAAAACAGAAAGAAATACAAAGCTAATACGAGGCGTAGAGCTTACAGCCTCGACGCAAACAAACTCACAGCAGGCAGGAAGGCAGACAGGAGCAATCGATCAGTGAACCTAAAGGATGCTATACCTCTAGTAGAGTGAGCCCTAACAGCCAAGGGTGAAGGTAAATCACGTACCCTATAGGCCAAAGTAATAGCCTGGACTATCCAGTTGCTAATAGTTTGTTTGGAAGCAGGTAATCCCTTTCTAGGTGACCCAAAGCACACTAGAAGTTGGTCCGACCTCCTCCAGGAAGAGGACCTTTCAAGGTAAACTCTCAAAGCTCTGACAGGACAGAGCAAATGGAGCCTTTCCTCTTCTGCCGACACATGTGGTGGAGGGTGAAAAGCCTGAAGAACTGTAGACTGTGCCACATTAGATGGCACCTTAGGCACATAACCAGGCCTAGGATGTAAAATAGCCTTTACTCCACCAGGGGCAAACTCCAAGCAAGCCGGAGTTACTGCCAGGGCTTGGAGATCTCCCACTCTCTTTATAGAGGTAATAGCTAACAGAAAAGCCATTTTAAAAGTCAAGTCCTTCGGTGAAGCTGACTGAAGTGATTCGAAGGGGGCCAGGGATAACCCTTCGAGAACCACTGCCAAATCCCAGGAAGGAACCCTGGTCGGTCTCATCCTCCACGTACCACGGAGAAACCGTATGACCAGTTGGTGCCTCCCCAAAGGCCCATCATTTAAAGGTGCATGGAAAGCCGCAATGGCAGCCACGTATACTTTTAAAGTGGATGGGGAGAGACCTGCAGAAAAGCGGTCTTGAAGAAATTCCAGAACTGAAGCCACCTGGCAGTTGACTGGATCTACATTATGTTCTCTACACCAATTAGAGAACACATTCCACTTGAGGCCATACAATCTCCTGGTAGATGGAGCCCTAGAGCTAAGTATGGTTTCAACTACTCCTACTAATAGTCCAGCATCTAAGTACTGAGCCCCCTCAGGGGCCAGACCCACAGATTCCACATTTCCGGACGGGGGTGGAATATTGTGCCCTCTGCTTGAGACAACAGATCCCTCCTCAGAGGAATCTGCCATGGTTGGTCTATCAGGAGTGACACTAAGTCTGAGAACCATACTCGGGCCGGCCAGAACGGGGCTATCAGGAGAAGACAGATGCCCTCCTGGCAAACCCTCTCCAGGACTCCCGGGAGCAGAGCGATCAGGGGAAAAGCATACAGACGAAGCCTCGGCCAAGCCTGTACAATGGCATCCAACCCCAGTGGGGCTGGATGGGTAAGAGAAAACCAAACAGTGGGACGTCTCTCGAGACGCAAATAGATCCACTTCCATTTGTCCGTATCTCTGCCATATTAACTTCACCGCTTCCGGATGAAGTCTCCATTCCCCGGGCCTCAGCCCCTGCCTCGACAGGATGTCTGCTCCCTGATTCTGAACCCCTGGGATATATATTGCTCTGATGGACAAAATTTTCCCTTGGGACCATAAAATTATATGATGCGCCAATCTGGATAGAGGGCGCAATCTGAGTCCCCCTGTCGGTTCAGATAAGCTACCACTGATGTATTGTCCGAACGTATCAAGACATGGTAACCTTTGATGTCTGGAAGGAAGCTCCTCAGAGCCCTGAAAACAGCCAACATCTCGAGGCAATTTATATGCCAAGAAAGATGATGGTCCTGCCATAGCCCCCTGGCAAAGCGGCCGTCCATGACCGCGCCCCAGCCAGTAAGGGAGGCGTCTGTCGAAACGGTTTTCTGGCGACATGACACTCCCAACACTGGGCCTTGGGACAGAAACCAAGGTTTCTTCCATATTACTAGAGCACGAAGGCATCTGCGCGTTACTCTGATCATACGATACGGATTCTAGTTTTCAACCACCACTGAAGGGGCCTCATGTGGAGAAGGCCCAAAGGTATTATGTTTGATGCCGGTGCCATGAGGCTCAGCAGTCTTTGAAATTGCTTTACAGTGATAGCCTGGCCTAGCCTTATTCCAGAAACCATGGAACCATTTGTAAATGGCGTTCGTAGCTCCAGATTGGAACCAGCCTCTCACGGAGACTTCAGATGCCCCAACACTTGTGATGAGATGACTAAACACCTGTGAAGAGACGACTCGACGCCTGTGAAGAGATGACTCAACACCGGTGATATGTTATGCCCTAAATTAATACATGATTAACTAAATGTTATGCCCTAAATTAATACTTGATTAACTAAATGTATTTTTTCCATGTACATTTCTGATATGCACTTTCTGTAAAGCTGCTTTGAAACAATATGTATTGTGAAAAGCGCTATACAAATAAATTTGAATTGAATTGAATAGAAATATTGTTCAAAGGTTTGGGTTCAGTAAGATTATTACATTTATAAGCTCTTAAGATTATAAGCACTTTTGTTCAGCAAGGATGGATGATAGTAAAGACATTTATGTTATAAAAGATTGCTATTTCAAATAATCATTGTTCTTTTAAACTTTCTATTCATCAATGAATGATGAATAAATGTATCATGATATAAAAAAAATTAAGCAACACAATCATTTTTTTATTCGCTACTTTGTAATGATATGGATTTTCTGTCCAAATAACTTGAATTCTGGTTTTCTGTCCATATATATTGGCACTATTTTAAGTGCTTCACATAGGAGGTTATAAACATCTCCACATTCCTCCATCTTACAAGAATTACCCGAATAAAACAGTAATGACCTTTTTTACTGTGACTGACAGACTGTACCCTTCACTAGTATGTGTAAGAAAGTTGCTGTATATGGGCATCCGGGGGACTTATTACGACAAAACGGTCACATAATATTTCGCAGACCTCATAAAACCCTGATGCACAGGTCATATGATATTGTACAACACTAATACCTATGTTTATATGGCTATTCTGTGTCTACTCAAGTGTATGCAGATGCCCAGTCTCTGAACTGAGAAGGATGGGTCTGCAGGAGGGTCTTAACTCTCAGTCAGGACAGAGCCAGTCGGCTGTGCTCAGATCAGCGGCCCGTGGTAGTGGGGCAGAGCTGTGACAGGCACTGAATAAAACACAAACAAACACAGCTCAGGCCAAGCCTGGCCAGCAGAGTACTCCGTCTCCCCTTGGTCCCAGGAGGAACAAGAATGCTGAGTAAGCTCCGTGTGGGGGTGTGTATGAGTAGAAACACTGCAGTGCTGCAAGGAAAGACTTTCAACTCCGAAAACAAGGCACATCATTTCAGATGGAGCAAAACAAAGTCTTAGCACAGCACTACATGACCAGATTAACAAAAGTAAAACAAGGATTATTGGTAAAAAAGAACAACAAGAAAAAAACAATAATATTGTGAAACATTATTAGAGTTAAAAAAAACTGTTTTCTATTTGATTCTATTTAAAAATATGATTTATTCCTGTGATGGCAAGACTGAAGTTTCAGCATCATTACTGTAGTCTTTAGTGTCACATGATCGTTTAAAAAAAATCATTTTAATATGCTGATTTGCTGGTCAATTATTATCAATTATCATTGGTGCTCAATTTTTAATTAGGGTTCTTAGCATTATCAATGCTGCAAACTGTTTTTTTTTTTTGTGTGTAAACCGAAATAATTTTTTTTTAGGATTCTTTGATGAATAGCAAATTTGAAAGAACAGCATTAAAAAATAAATCATTTGTAACACTATAAATGTTTTATAATGTTACTTTTGATCAATTTACTGCACCCTTGCTGAATTAAAAGTATTAATTTTAATACTCAAGTACTTGCCCTACATTTTTTTTAATGGTAGTTTATCATGGATTCCACAAAAATATGAAGCAGCACAACGGATTTCAACATGGATAATAATAAGAAACGTTTCTTGAGCACCAAATCAGCATATTAGAATGATTTCTGAAGGATCATTTGACACTGAAGACTGGAGTAATGATGCTGCAAATTCAGCTTTAGCTTTAGCTGACAGAAATAACTTGGATTTTAAAATATATTAAAATAATTACAATTTAAATTGTAATAATATTTCACTGTATTTTTGATCAAATGAATGCAGCTTTGGTCAGCATAAGACAAAAAACATTAAAAATTTAATCATGACAAATCCTATTAAATACAACAATGAAAAAAGTATTAAGATAAGAAAAATATCAATTGAGATTACTCGACATGTATAAAAACAAAATATGCATGTGCTCATTACTCTTGACAGATCTAGTTTACACTGAAGCCAAGAGCATTGATTTTATAAAACATTCACTCCTCTATTTCCAACCCTGACTCACCCCACACAGCTCTGTGTCGTTACCCACATCTACAGCAATGAATGTCACCGACGAGTTCACACTCACTATCGCTTTCATTCGCCCTGTCCTTCTCTCTCTCTGGTGCACTAACTCTCCGAGCTGCCCCATATCTCTCTCTGCCACTCTCATGTTTGCTCTTTTGTTGTCTATCATCTCTTTCTCAGCTTCTGAAACAAACGTAGTAAAAAAAAAAAAAAGTCTATTTAGAAACATGCACATAAAAAATCCATATATATATCTAGTTAATGCTAGTTACAGTATCTGATAATTTACATAAATTCTCCATAATCTTATTGGATACCAAATGGATATGTAAAAACCTCATAGCTTCAGTAGCCTTGATTTATTGCTGTTGGTTTTAACTATTTATTTTAGTTATGTAACCATGCCCAACAGATCATGAAGGCATAGCAATCCTAATAATCGAATTCGGTGGTAAACGCTGGTATCAGCAGACGTGTGCATTTAATCAGATCCATGTCGTACAAACAAACACCTTATCTTTGTTTTTCAGACGCCACTATTGACATTTTAAACCGATCTTACTCTGTGGTTACAGTAAAACCTTGTGACGTTGATTTGATGTGGCTATTTATTTCTTTAATACTGTAAGAATCCATTTCACTCACTATTGGTACACTTCTATTGGTTTATAAACTAACAGAATACATCAGGGACTAAATCAGAGAGATTGTTTATGGAAAGAGACTTAAAATGGCAGCTATGATACATAATCCATACCTGCACATTTTGAATGACCCTCAAACACATGTTATTTTAACTGAGATCAAATTACAACTCTGAATGATCACAATAGTTTTGAATATTATTTTGCAGTACTGTGCTAAGCTGTAACACAAGAGCTCTTGAGGATCTCACAACAACAGCTATCCAAAACAGAAACGATTTGTATGTAAACCCTATTGTGCCATCTGTTGGCCAAGATGAACAGTGCAATAAAAAGGACAGCGGAGTGGCGCATTTCCGTTATACAAGAAAGAATCTAGAATCTACTCTGAAACCACTGCCGTCCCAGTAACCTGTAAAGTACATAAAATAAGAACAGCTTTTATTGGAAGTCTTTCTACTAGTCACAGTTTCAATCACACATTTCCTCTATGAATATATCAGACATGGTTAATCAGCAGATAATGTATTCTTGTTAAAGCATGTGGATAGAATAGCTTTTTTTTTTTCTGAGATAAACAACATGAGGGGTTTTGCGCAGCGCTGCCTGTGGTGAAAGGTCTGAACTCAGCACGCCCGACAGACGCTGAGACATGGAGGAGACAAACTGCATGCCAGCACGTAGGCAGCAGCTCTCATCTCCTGCCTCTCCTAAACGCATAATCAATCTTACTTAACGTTCCTACTCCCTCTCTGAGGCAACAGAGAAACAGCCGTGAGACATGCAGTATTAATCCCTCAACAACAGCTTAAAACACACTGTATGTTAGACTGGTACCAAAACTAGAGTGCTGATTATGTCCATGCAAAGTTTGACGCTATGATGCCAAGGCATTTTGGAAGGTTGTCAGGACATTGCTATCAGGTTGCTAAGATAGCTGACCCCCAAGTCTATATGATATTCTGGGGCCAGATTTACAAAACAATTAAATTGCTCTAAAGACAAAACTGAATTCCTGAAAAGAATGCACTGCACGATGCCTGTCATGTACTTCTTAAGTAAAAAAATTTGATGTTTTTAAGATTTTTTTTTTGAGAATTCCTTAAGAATTTTTAACATATCTTTATCTTAAGAAATTTCTTGCCTTCTTCCTCAAGAAGATTGTCATCAGTCAAGCCCCTGGTCTCTAGATGGGACAGGGATTATCTACAGTCTATGGATTATCTACAATAAAATGTATATACGATTAGTTATTTTGTCCATTTTATTGTCTGCCAGGTAGAAATTGTTTGTCTGCTCACTTAAAATTAAAAGGAAATGCTAAAGATTACTATCCCTTCTGTTCTGTGGGGTCTGTGCAAATTAGCCTTAGCAAGCATTGGCAATGATATTTGTGCATCAGTGCTGTTTTGATCTAAGACAGGTTTTCACCTTTCAGTCAGTAAGTTCAAACTCCACAGACTTCTTCTGAATGTTTTTATTGAATGGCATCTTGAAGTCATCAAAGTCCACCTCAAAACTGAAACGCTGCCTCCTCCTTGCCTTCTTCTCCATCAGCTCGCTTGTGGTCAGCTGATTTTTCCACGTCTACAACAAATAGAAGGAAAAACAAATATCATAATCCACTGAAAATAAATTTGCTAATCTTTTGGCCACATGATATCTCGTCCTTTCTCATCCCATCCTAGAAGTTTGTAGAATTGTTGTAAAATCTATATTTATATTTTTTCATATATTATATTCTAAATTTAAGATAACATAAGAAAAACTATTTTTCTATTGGTGCTCTTATAAACGGCATATGTTTTGAATAATTTAAATAATGATAATTAATTAACCAATTATTGTTTTTCAGAGTAACAAAAATAGGTTCTGCATTCAATGCATCTGAAAATGTGTAGTTTTGGCCAATATAAAACATGTATATTTTAAATGTTTTTGAGAATGGCATGCTTAGCATGGCTTTACTTAAAGTCCCCATGTGGTGAAAACCAAGCTTTTAATGTTGTTTATAAGTCTATGTGGTAGAGTTGTCAAAAGTACAGACTTCAGTCTATCAGCAGATCCCTAATATATCTGCCTACTTTCAAACACTCCCGTGTGTCTCTGTGTAGACAACATGTTTTTGAAGTGTTGATCATTGTAGCCAATCACAGACATATATGTTGAGCGCATGAACACAATGGCCAATCACAGGTGTTTAAGAATCCGTTCAACAGCGTTCAAAATGCTACAGGGAAATGCTGGTATCGTCACATTTTAAAAATTTCAAGTCAGTGCTTTTGGCAACACTACTATGTGGTGATTTTAATATGCTTTAAGACAAACCATGTGTAAATTCATAAGTTAACACCATTGCTGAGTATTTTCTTCATAAAACTGCAGTGAACCAAAGACAGTCTCAAAAATGCGGTTTGAAATCGCTGGTGTTTCTGTTGTCACAAACTACCTTGTAACCAGTCATGTCAACGTGTGATTGTCAATGAGTGGATCTCTGAGCTGGTGTGAGTGAGTGGAGGTGGGGCTAATTTGCATATTCATAGAACCATGTCTACTAAATGAGGAAATGGTGTAGAGTTACATTCAAACTATTTTAAGGCATGAAGAATTTTCTTCAAGGAAAAAAATATTTAAATATGTAATTTTGGAGATCAAAGATGAGTTTTAAGGGATACAATTGACTACAGGGAGAACTGGCCCCCGACTGAGCCTGGGTTCTCCCAAGGTTTTTTTTCTCCATTAGGTCACCTGATGGAGTTTTAGGACACCAGTAGGTCTCTTGATGGAGTTTTTTGGTTCCTTGCCACTGTTGCCTTTGGCTTGCTCAGTTGGGGATATTAAAATTAATTAACCAATCATTAATACCATTGATCAGCCCTACCAAACGTGGATGTTTTTTCCACTAAGAAACAAACACTGTTATGTTATTTTGATTGATACTTTGAAGCTGCTTTGATACAATCTATATTGTGAAAAGCGCTATATAAATATACTTGACTTGACTTGACTTTCATGCAAAACGTGACCGTGAGGATACATTTGAAAAGAAGAATGTATCCTTACTGTGAGAACAGCCCTTATATGGAGACATATCTATGTAGAATAATCCAGATTAATGAATGTAGAATGTGAAGTAGAATGAGAGTAAGAGTAAAAGCAAATGTATGTGCGTACACAACTGTTTTCGCATGAAAACACTTGTTATTAGTACATGAGGCCCACTGTGCTGCTCACACAGGCCTAGCTCACATTTCACTCTGTGCATACTTGTGTGTGGTGTCCAGCTTACCGTTCTTGGCACAAAACTGATGTCCAATTTGTTGAGCTTGCCGCTGGTGATCTGAGTGCTGTGCACGATAACACTGTCTTTCTTCATTGCTTTCTTGACTGCTGAGTTTGAGGAGGCTGTGGGAGTGGGAACTGTGCCCTGCTGAGAAGATAAAGCACTAACACCGTAATCAAGACACAGTGGACGTGATGGCAGATTGACAATGGTGTGACTTTCAACAAAGGTTCAGCGGGGTTTCCCTGAGCACACTAACAGTTACAAAGCCGCCTTGTGCCTTGTTGGGGGGGGGGGTAATATGACACGACTGGACTCATTTACTTACTCTTTGCTTGGGTTTTCATTTACGGTACAATCTCATGTTTATGGCCAGATGGTTTTGATCACAGCTTAGATTTGAAATGACACAGCAATTTTAAAATGAAAACCTTAAATTGTTGTAAATTGTAATTCTGACAAATATGTGGTGATTGTTTTTTTCTACATTACGATAAATACTGATATTGCAGTATAATGATATTGCAGTCTATAACCCCCTATTAGGGGACACTTCTGGTTCCCTTTCGTAGTCACTCCGAGTTACATCGGATGACGACGAATGGGGTTTCGCTTAGAACACCTATCGACTTTGAGTATACAAAACGAGCCAATTGTAGGTCTCTATGTCTGTAGCAGCATCACTAGGTGGGCTTGATTCTTCTGGAAGTGACGACTCGTCACAGCTGCCACCATCCGGTGTGCATATGGCTGTGCCTGAGTCTGATCCGGAGATGACGGCCATGCTTTCCCGAGACGATTGGTTTTTGGGTAAGGCCGCCGACCCGCGTCCACGGCAAACCCCAATATCTTTCTTCCCGGACGTGCATGATGAGATCTCGACGTCCTGGAAGACCCCCTTGTCTTCTTAGGACCGCTCGTTGGTCTCATCCACCTTCCCTGCCCTGAACGGGGCCGCTGCCCATGGGTACACTGGGGTCCCCCCGGTTGAACGCTCTGTTGCGATGCTACTGTGTCCTCAGAGTGCTTCCCGGCGCAATCCTAAGCACCCGTCTGAAGCCTGTAGTTCTTTTCGTCTACACTACTCTGTCACCAGACCCCTGGCAGAGCAGGCCCCCGCGGAACGCTGGTCCTTCCCTGGCCTCCTCTGTCAGGGTGCGGTTATGACCGTGCCCCCACTCCGGGCCGCTATGCCGTCCACGTCTGGGCCGGTCATTCCGCTTCGCTGCACCACCGAGGGGACGTCTGTGGTTCGTTGACTCCGCTGGCACAGTTCTTGGGAGCCTGCCTGGAGCTTCCTTATCTTCCGCTGGGTCGTGCCAACCATAGGCTCGGCTATGTGATTCAGTTCGCACGGTCTCCTCCCCGCTTCAGGGGAGTCCGCTCCACTATGGTCGGTGGCTACGCCCCTATCATGAGAGCGGAGGTTGCTACCCTACTGGTGAAGGGTACGATTGAGACTGTCCCTCCAGCCGAAATGAGGTCCGGGTTTTAAGTCCCTACCTCATTGTCCCGGAGAAATCTGGTGGGTTATGGCCAATCCTGGACCTACACATCTGAACCGCCCCTTCACAGGCTGCCGTTCAAGATGCTCCTGGCCAAACGCATTCCGGATGTGTGCGGCCACAGGATTGGTTTGCAGCGATCGACCTGAAGGACGCCTACTTTTATGTCTCCGTTCTCCTTCGACTCAGACCTTACCTACTGTTTACTGTCAGGGCACGCGCATATCAGTACGCTGTTCTCCCATTCGGGCTAGCCCTGTCTCCTCGCGCCTTTTCAAAGGTTGTCGAGACAGCCCTTGTTCCTCCATGGGAACACGGGGTTCGCATCCTGAACTATCTCGGCGACTGGCTGTCCTAGCTCACTCTCGAGACCAGGTTTGCGAACACAGGGACCCAGTGCTCCGGCACCTAGCTCGTCTGGGCCTTCGGGTCAACTGGGAAAAGAGTAACTTTGCCCTGTGCAGAGGATCTCTTTACTCAGTGTTGGCTTGGTCGCCTTCTCCACTCAGCCATTGCTGACTTGCTTTCAAGCGCAAGAGTGCGGTTCCACTGAAACATTTTGAGGCTCCTGGGGCATATGGCATCTGCAGCCGCGGTAACGCCGCTCGAATTGATTCATATGAGACCGCTTCAGCTTTGGCTTCGCGACCGAGTCCCGAGGTGGGCATGGCAACAAGGCACGCTTCGAGTACCAGTTACTCCGACCTGCCGTCAGACCTTCACCCCGTGGTCGAACCTCAGTTTTCTCAGGGCGGGTGTCCCCCTGGAACGAGTTTCCCGGCATGTTGTTGTCTCAACAGATGCCTCCACCACGGGCTGGGGCGCCATGTGCAATGGACATGCTGCCGCGGGCTCCTTGACAGGACCCCAGCGCCTATGGCAAGTCAATTGCCTTGAGTTGCTGGCAGTTCGCCTTGCCCTGCGGGCGTTGCTCAGGGGTCAACACGTACTAGTCCGGTCAGACAATACCGCCACTGTAGCGTACATCAACCATCAAGGTGGTCTACGCTCTCGTCGTATGTCGCAACTCGCCCGCCACCTCCTCTTATGGAGTCAGAAGCATCTGAGGTCGCTTCGAGCCATTTATATTCTCGGAGTCCTGAACTGTGCAGCCGACGAGCTCTAACGGCTTCAGCCCCTCCCTGGAGAATGGCGACTCCATCCTCAGTCGGTTCAGCTGATTTGGGACCAGTTCGGGGACGCACAGATAGATCTCTTTGCTTCTCACGACTCGACCCACTGTGACCTGTATTTTTCCCTGACCGAGGGTACGCTCGGCACGGATGGACTGGCGCACAACTGGCCGCGGGGCAGCAAGTATGCATTTCCCCCAGTGAGCCTTCTAGCGCAGGTCTTGCGCAAGGTCAAGGAGGACGAGGAGCAGGTCTTTCTGGTTGCGCCGTACTGGCCCACCCGGACCTGGTTCTCCGAACTGGTGCTCCTCGCGACAGTACCTCCTTGGCCAATCCCTCTGAGGAAGGACCTCCTTTCTCAGGGACGGGGCACCCTGGGGTACCCTCTTCCCGATCTTTGGAACCTCCACGTGTGGCTCCTGGACGGGACGAGGCAGGTTTGAGTACCCTACCACCAGCGGTGGTGGCTACCTTCACTTCCGCTAGAGCGTCATCCACGAGACACGCCTATGCTTTGAAGGGGAACCTCTTCGTCAGCTGGTGCTCTTCTCGCCGAGAAGACCCCTGGAGGTGTTCGGTCGGTGTCGTGCTTTCCTTCCTTCAAGATGGGTTGGAGCGAAGGCTGTCTCCCTCCACCCTCAAAGTTTAGGTTGCCGCTATCGCCGCACACCATGACTTGGTAGAAGGTAAGTCCTTAGGGAAGCACGACCTGATCGTCGGGTTCTTGAGAGGAGCGAGGAGACTGAATCCTCCTCGCTCTCCTCTCGCTCCCTCTTGGGATCTCGCGGTGGTTCTAACTGCCCTGCAGAGTACTCTCTTTGAGCCTTTGCAATCAGTGGAGCTTACCCCCTCTGGTTTGGTGTTAATTGCATATTTCCTCTAAACTATGGGATATGCTTCCCAGTGTACCTTGGTACTCCTGTGTTAAATAGGAGTCCTTCGTCTGTGCTAGTCCCACGACAGGGATCTCAGATTTACGCAGGGCACTGGAAGACAGCTGTGAAGGTGGCGTGATTAGACTGGTAACCCCATTCGTCGTCATCCGACGTAACTCGGAGTGACTACGAAAGGGAACGTCTCGGTTACGTATATAACCCTCGTTCCCAGAGTAGGGAACGGAGACGTTACTTCAGCCTGCCACTTTCGCAGTACCGGGTGGATCGCCTGAGCTCAGTCTTGGCTCCTCAGTGAAGGAACATAACTGCATGTTGCCGGCGTCCTCCTTTTATACCCACGAGGTGGGGCGGGGTTACGTCATGCAAATTCCGCAGACCCATGGCATTTCTTTGCCATTGGCTCGTTTTGTATACTCGAAGTCGATAGGTGTTCTAAGCGAAGCACGACCTTAGGGAAGCACGACCTGATCGTCGGGTTCTTGAGAGGAGCAAGGAGACTGAATCCTCCTCGCTCTCCTCTCGCTCCCTCTTGGGATCTCGCGGTGATTCTAACTGCCCTGCAGAGTACTCTCTTTGAGCCTTTGCAATCAGTGGAGCTTAAGCTCCTGTCAATGAAGACAGCGCTCCTGGTTGCACTGGCCTCTGTCAAGAGGGTAGGGGACCTGCAAGCATTCTCCGTTGACGAAGCGTGCCTGGAATTCAGGCCGGCTTACTCTCACGTGATCCTGAGACCCCGGCCTGGATATGTGCCCAAGGTTCCCGCCACTCCCTTCTAGGACCATGTGGTGAACCTGCAAGCGCTGCCCTCGGGGGAGGCAGACCCAGCCTGGGCACTGCTCTGTCCAGTACGTGCTCTCCGCGCTTATGTAGACAGAACGCAGTGTTTCAGGACCTCAGACCAGCTCTTTGTCTGTTATGGTGGGAAGCTGAAGGGAAAGGCTCTCTCCAAGCAGAGGTTGTCCAACTGGATAGTGGACACCATTGCTTTGGCATACCAGCAGCAAGGTCGACCGTGCCCCCTTGGTGTGACTGCCCACTCCAACCGGAGTGTGGCATCCTCTTGGGCTCTAGCGCATGGCGCCTCGCTAACAGAGATCTGCAGAGCTGCAGGCTGGGCGACACCTAACACCTTCGCCAGATTCTACAATCTCCAAGTGGAGCCAATGTCCTCTCATGTACTCGCTTCAACCAGCTAGTATTGGACCCGCTCAGGTGTCTTCGCTTGCTCGCCATTCCACTCCTCGGACTGGATACGTGCCATATTCTCCTCAGGTGAGCCTTTTCGAAGGCCCTGAGTTCCTCCAGCACTTCTGACGCTGGCGCCAGTGTCTATTGCCTGTGCGTCGGCTAGGTGCCTCCCGTGTGCATGGTCCCTCTCCGGAGCTACCCCCACATGTGTATTCCCACTGTAAGCCTCTCTGAGCATGTGTCTTTCCCTTGGCAAGCCACCTTGCCACCCCTGGGGTTGAAATATTCCACCTGCGGCTGGACACCCCAGTGTTCTCCATATGCCTCCTTCGGGTCATGTGTGTATTTTCTATCCCCCCCCCCCCCCCCTCTGGGTTGGTGTTAATTGCATATTTCCTCTAAACTATGGGATATGCTTCCCAGTGTACCTTGGTATTCCTGTGTTAAATAGGAGTCCTTCGTCTGTGCTAGTCCCACGACAGGGATCTCAGATTTACGCAGGGCACTGGAAGACAGCTGTGAAGGTGGCGTGATTAGACTGGTAACCCCATTCGTCGTCATCCGACGTAACTCGGAGTGACGACGAAAGGGAACGTCTCGGTTACGTATATAACCCTCGTTCCCTGAGTAGGGAACGGAGACGTTACTTCAGCCTGCCACTTTCGCAGTACCGGGTGGATCGCCTGAGCTCAGTCTTGGCTCCTCAGTGAAGGAACATAAGTGCATGTTGCTGGCGTCCTCCTTTTATACCCACGAGGTTGGGCGGGGTTACGTCATGCAAATTCCGCAGACCCATGATATTTCTTTGCCATTGGCTCGTTTTGTATACTCGAAGTCGATAGGTGTTCTAAGCAAAACCCCATTCGTCGTCATCCGACGTAAAGTCTCCGTTCCCTACTCAGGGAACGAGGGTTACATACGTAACCGAGACGTTGCAGAATAAATTTGTCATGGATTAAAAAAAAAAAACGTGAACTGCGCATCTGAGAGCGTTTGCTATTATGTGATGCTGCATCTGCGCCATTGGTCAAGTCAAGCAAAGTCACAATTATTTATATAGCACTTTATACAATAAAGATTGTTTAAAAGCAGCTTTACATTGATTCAATGGCGCAAACAGTTAATTTCTGCCGTACAGCAGCTCTAAAAGAAAATAGTGTCATTGTTCAGCTGAAGTCGGTTTAGTGTTAATTCAGTTCCATTCTAAAGGCCCATTCACACGACGAACGATAACTATAAAGATTACAATGATGATAACTATATTTGCGTCCACACCAGCGGACGATACCGTTCTGTTTATTATAAGCACATAGTGCAGCTTAGTCGTCTGGCCCTTTAAATACTCAAGCTCTTTAAAGCAGGATTGATTCTGATTGGCTGCCAAAGTTTTTAATTGTTTATCAGCTGGAAAAAATCGCTCTGAAAGTGGTTCCAACGATATTGTTTCTTGATGCCGTTATGTTATCCTTTATATGGTGTGGATTCTGCTATTCTTTTAAATTTATTTTTTTTATTTTTTTTTACAACTAAATCTTTATATAGTTATCTTTATGGTTATCGTTCTTGGTGTGAACGGGCCTTTAATCATCAATTATTAAATTAGTTAATTTCATCTATTAAACAGTTCTGCAGAACTATAGTGGTCATCGTCCAGCTCAGTTGAGTTTTAATCCAATAGGGTCAGTGCAGTCAAATCAATAATATTGTTGAATATTAAGTGTATTAATATTGAATATTATTATTTTGTATTATTGGTGTCAGTATAAAGTCCAGGATTAAAAAGGAAAAAATATTGATCCTAATCTCAAAGTATATGTTTGAATGATGTAAGAATTGTCTATTTTGATTTCATGGTGACTTTAAATCAAGGTAGACAGTAGATATGCTGAATCACATACAGTATGTTTGCTCTACCTTTTCTTTTGAAGAGCTAGGGGTTGAGGCCGGCGTTGGTTTGCGGTGGACTTTGACAGGCTGTGGCTTCTTGTTGTCCTTGGGTCTCGGTAGCGTATTAATCTTAGCCTGGATCAAATCCACCACTCTGAAGTCTGCATAAGCGTGGGCAACGTCCAAGCAATTTTGCTCTGCAATTAAAAGATTAAAAGTTCCTGACTCAAATGACAGCAGTTGATCAATCTCAGAGATTTAATGCACTGTAAATCTGAGTGTTCATAAGAGCGCTCCAGCAAAGATGAGGTGGCATTGTGGGATCGACGTAGAAACAGTCTACACTGGTTGCGAATGGTTATGAATTTGCTTCAATAGATTTATGTTCCATCCGATGTAGTTATAATATAACTGTCCTTCCTATAAAGTGGACTGTACCTGTCTTATTTACTGCATTGATCTTTGCCCCAGCTTTGATGAGGTACTCCACACAGGACGGCCTACAGCTCTCAATGGCTCTCATTAGGGGAGTGGCTCCATTGAGAGTGGGCGGGTCCACAGAAGCTCCCGCCTCCAGCAGCAACTGTATAATGTCCAACTGTCCTGCATGACAGGCATGGTGCAGAGGAGTCCAGTTGAACTGATCGCATGCATTCATGTCAGCCCTGTAATGAGGTTATCATTTGGGTATCATTTTTTTTTATATACATATGCCATTGTAAATATACTTTAATTTATTCCTTAAAGGCATAGTCCACCCAAAAAAATCTGTCATTTACTCACCCTAATTTATTCCAAACCTGTATGACTTTCTTTCTTTTGTTGAACATGAAAGAAGGTATATTTTGAAGAATGTTGGTAACCAAAAGTTTCTGTTCCCATTGACGTCCATTGTATTTTTTGTCCATACAATAGAAAATGAAAGGAAAACAAAACTGTTTGGTTACCAACATGCTTCAAAGTATCTTTTTTATGTCCAGTAGAAAAAGAAATGCAAACAGGTTTGGAATGAAATGAGGGTGAATTATGACAGAATTTTAATTTTTGGGTGAACTATCCTTTTAAGTCAACCCTTAGAAGTCTTACCCATTATCAAGAAGGAACTTTGCCACTTCAAAGTTCCCACTTGCACATGCAGCCATGAGTGGTGTCTTGTAGAACCGATCTTTCACATCTATTGGAACCTTTTGGATGAGTGCTAACCTAAGAGACTCAATATCTCCTGTTTTAGCACAGTAGTTCATGTTTATGTATATCTTTTCGGGCTCATCGATGTACCACGGTGTATCATCTTCGATAGGATGTGCTGGTCGATGGTCCCGGTCATATCTGTGGTAATCTGTAAAATGCTGGTAGCTTTCAATCATAAAATGTGGTGGCCCACCATCATCACGGCGATGCAAGAGATCAGGTGGGACAGTGCAGATGGGCATGGGTAGATTGAACTTATTCTTTTTGGTCTTTCCTGACTTGGTTGCTTTCTTCTTCTTAGGCCCATAAGATGCCATAACATATATCTTTGGAAGATATTTGAGACCTCTTAGAAAGTCATTCGTATTTATAAAGCCCTCTCTTCTCTTATCGAGAGCAAGCAGAAGAGTATGAATTTGGTTATCATCTAGAGGAGCGTGAAGTTCCTGAAGAACAGACACAAACGTCACCCTGGACACCACCTCTATTCCCATGATGCCATCTGATGCAGACTCGAAAGCACTTCTTAGCGCATTTTCGTTTTCATGAGACCAGTCATGAAGTGTCAGAGCCCATGGTTCATTTGTGCCGCCCATCCCTTTTGAGAACTTTCCATGTAGTCGTTCAGCCTTCTTAAGCTCTTTTACAGTGCCTTTGTGGCCACAGTCCTTAGCAATCTGACGAGGAAGCAGACCTTCTTGGTTCTTCAATTTAGGATTGCATCCTGAAGTAGGAATAAAGGTGTGAAATATCATATACATTAAGAAGCATAATTGCTTTTATAGTAGGGGTGCATGATTTGGGGAAAAGTTTTATGGTTTTTCTGATAAAAATTTTGATTCCAATTTTAAATGCTTTTTTTTAGGGCTGCACAATTTATTATAATCATTACTAAATGAAAATATGAAACTATATGATATATTGCTATTGTAATACTATTGTAATATTAAACTGTAAAATAAAACATTATATATAATAATAGTAACAAATATATTTTATAGTACAAAGAATTACAGAACTAATATTTATGGCTGTCTTAATTTCTTCATTTTCAAACATTAAACCACCAATAATTAGGAAGAAAATGGCAGGGGGACCTTAAAGTTACTGAGAAACATTTAATGCGAACCGTGCCACTCCAGTATGAGACCAAGTAAAAAACACTGAATCATGAGCAGCTCATTCACAAAGCCACACACTGTCGCGCTTCACTCAGTAACATGATATGCATACATTTATTACTTTAAATCACAGCCTTTGTGCCTGTTAATAAGTTTTTTTTTTATCCATTCTTTATCTCAGGAAAACAGAGCAAAAAAAGTATTATTCATCCTGCACTGCACAGATTTTCTATCCAATCAAATTAAAACGAGAATGTTGAATGAAAGGAAAATAAACTTTCCTTATGAATTAAAAGGAATAGGCCTAAATAAAGAAAATATGGAAAATAATAGCAAAATCCAATGAATTATAAGCAGCCTTCTCCCCTTGTTTAATGATTTTGTCTTATAGTTTTGACTTAGAATGAATTAATTTACCTCTTTGAGCTAGAAACCTGCAGCAATCTGTGTAGCCACCAGAGGCAGCAAAGTGTAGCGGTGTATCCCCCTCTGTTGTTACTACTCCAAAATCTGCTGCATATGCAGACAGCACCTTAATGATCTGGAAATAGCATAACTAGAATTAAAAGCAGTGATCATAATCACTGTGAGAAATACATGGGCTTATATCCATTTGATCACTTTTTATATAATAGAAGAATACAACAATAGAAGTGACACTCACTTCAAAGAAGCCTTTTTCAGCCGCAAAGTGAGCTGAGTGGAATCGCTTCTTATCCAGAGCATTGACGTCTCCTCCTTTCTTGAGGATGGCTCTCACTAGATCTATTGCTCCCGCTCTGGTGGCCTCCATCAGAGCTGTCAAACCGGTTTTCTGGAATATCATACACACAAAATCGATCTACCAACACCAGTCAACAGAGCTAGGAAGCCTACATGTTATTCTGTGTAGTCAATGTAATACCTTTTGTGTATGAACAAATGGTTTGGTATTGAAATTACATGCCTGTGATATCAGAGGGTTGGTTTGTTTGAATCCAGCTCAAGGAAAGAGGATTCAAATATCATAATCAATTACACAACATTTGCATACTTGATTTGTGGCATTGGGGTCTGCTCCTCTCTCAAGGATACTGAGACACATTCCCTCACAGTCCTGAGCTTGCTCGCAGGCCAGCAGGAACACTGGCATGCCAGTTTCTGAAACATTGTTGACATTTGCATTGCCTTTTAGGGCCACCTGGAGGCAGCGCATGTGCCTCTTGGTGGGGTGGATGCAGTAGAAGAGCAAGCCTGGGAGAGAAGCCAGAGTACGGATTACTCAGATCGGTTTACACACTAACTAGTCGTGCCCTGATCTGTAATTAGATAGACTGCATACAGTAAATCTCCATAACTGACATGATGCTGCCAGCCATTGATAATCTCTGTCGAATATGTGGCTGCTGTCAAATTGTCTTATGAAGAATTATTTATTGTGGGGTAAGCCTCATTAATATCTACCCCTTGAGAGAAAGTGAGCTTTTGTATATTGATAAATAAAATGATTTCGTATTCACAGATAAAGTTTATACAGTTCTTTGATGTTCGCTAATAATTTACCCTGCCACTGACCAAAGCTTTTAAAAATTCTGTGCATATTTTTTGTAATGGATAAAAAGTAGCAGGTAATATATAACTATATTATAAAATAAAATAATTAAAAGTTACCTTTCCCATTTTTGTCGACAAGTTTCATGTCTGCATTCTTCTTGGCCAGTAGAGACACAATGTCATCATATCCAAGCTCTGCGGCCAGCATCAGCGGTGTCCGCCCCCTCCTGTCCTGCACATCTGGACGGGCACCCTGAGCTAAGAGAAACTCCAGCATGTCGGGATTGTTGGCCACTGATACCAGGTGCAAGACGCCGTACCCCTCACATGGCTCGGTGAGATTTATGAGGTCATCAACACCCATGCTGATTAATTTCTCTATGTATGGCTTTTCTCCATCCTGGACGCACTGAAGCAGCCGGTAGATCTGCAAAACTTCAAGCCTTCCCTTGGCCGGGGTGCATGTCATTTTGAACCTGAAAATATTATATGTATGGTATGGTATTTTTTCTATTTTCTTTGTGTTTTGATCTATTTGAATGTGTAAATTAAATGAATGCATACAGTTTTATCAAAGTGCAATAAAACATGGAAGAATTTGATTCCAATCTAAATTGGAATTTACTTATAATTTATTTGAAGTACAGTTAAAGGTAAAACATTAAATAGGAACATAGTAGTATAAAGTGCAAAAAATTATATATAAATAGTAAACTATAAGAATAAGTTCACTTAAAGATAACTTACAAGTATACTTGCAGTATAAAACTACTAAACTAGTAGGCTAGTGTACTGAGTTCACATCAAAGTGTACTTTAATAAACTAAAAAGTGTAAGACTAGTAAACTATCACTATACCTTTAAGCTCACGTGTAGTATAGTTGCAGTACAAACGACAAACTTAATTGTTAAACTAGTTGTGTACTTAGTTTAATAGTGTTACACTTAAAGTACACATAAAATATACTTTCATACACTAAAAAGTGGGCCATTTAGTGCCAAGTAGTATTGAAATAGTACACTTACAAGTATAATTCTAGTAACGTTACATTGATAACAGTATACTTACTACATAAAGTATGTTAAAATATGCTTGAACTTTTCTTAATAAAATGAACTTGAAGTATATGTGTTTGGGTACACAGTCAAGGTGTTATGAAATGACAAAGGTGATGACAAAAACTCAAATTTTCATATGATAACTTTCCATATCACAGACCAAAACCCAACGAATGCGACTCCAAGTGTATGGTAGGCTCTTTAGCTGTCTTAATATTATTTACATGCTTTTTAATAACATACACACTTCTATTTTTATACAACTCATCTTGCACCATGAATATTCAGTAAAACGAATGTAATGTTTCCAATTTTACATCTCATATTTTGGGACCAAAATATATTTTCCCCCACTTTGCATCTTAGTTTTAATTAAAGCTTTTATTTAGGTTAGCAAGCATTATGGTCTGTGTATATCGGATCCACAAGACTATATTCAACCTCAAACAACAGCTAGATTCCCTTACCTGCAGTCGATGTTTAAATTCAACAGTATAATGTTAAAGTTATAAAAAATGTTACATTGTTTCCAGGCGCGTCGATCTGTGCTCGCGGTGTGTTTCTATGGCAACAGCACGCAGCGGCTTGTGAACTCTCTAGCTTCTTCAAGAAGTAGCCTAAATTCCGCCTCATTGTCCCCGCCTCTTTTTTTATGTAGAAGCGGCCTCCTCAGCAGGTAGAATTACCGCACTTTTACGTGATCACTTGACCGGGGTTGAGTAGCTTGACGAGGAACGGCCTATCAGATTCCATGGCAATTTGTTCAAGCGTGTGAGTAACTTTTTGAATGAGTGACAGTAAGTGACATCTATCACAAAGAGAGGCTTCCTCGCGCCATACTCATATGGGATATGATTCTCTCACCATGAAGTCAAAGTCATGCATAATTTAAAATGTTATCACTTCAACCAGCACTCAATTCTTCTCAGGAAGAGGGTAGGATTCAAGAGGAAAACTTGGGGAAGATTTAAAATAGTCCACTAGAGGGCGCCAGGGCGCTAACTTATAAATAAGTGGAGTGGCCCGCGCTTTTTTTTTAGCCAATGGACTTTGGAGGGCGGGGCTTTGAAGGCAGAGCGAGCGTGTGGTTGGTTGAAGGGAATCAGAACACTAACATAGTAGGCTACTTTTCCTAGTAAAATAAAGAAAATCTAAATCTAGCTTGTTTGAAAAATAACATCTTTACACAGAAAGAAAATTGTTAAAAAATATATATTTTTATTAGAAAACAGCATTGCAAATATAGTGATGTATATCCAATACTCAACATTCAGTTTGGAAGAAGAAAATAATCTGACGACTAATTTGAATAGCACAACAGTCAGATACATTACTGATTTATAATACTGCTATATAATACGTCTATGTGTAATACCTGTAGTGAGAAGCAAGGTGAAACTGTCAGATATGAACATCAGGCTACGCATAGATAGCTGTTATAACCTGGTCCCAATTGCAAATTAAGCAAATCAGCTCTTACTGCAAAATTAAGCATTTTTAAGTAATATTTATAAAGGCCTTTAAGTAATTCCTCTCTTCTGAAGGTTTAAATGGACTTGAATGGTCAAGGTTTGATCTCAGTCCTAGACTCTAGTGCAAAGTCCTTTGAAATCCCTTTGTATTAAAGAAAACATTAGGCATAGACCACCAAGACAGCTAAGGTCACACAAATACATGTCTGGCAAAGATGCAGATTCTGAGCTGTTAGATTCTATTCTATTAGAGTCTATTTAGTGAACATCTGCAGTCCAAAGAGACCAAATAAAAATTTATTGACAAAAAGATAGCCAGGATGAAATCTTTTCTGTATCTAGCATAAACAACTTTCATAGTTTTCTTTGGAAGAGTTACCAGAGGATGGGCTAGAAGTTACTTGATCTAAAGCCTCTGGCATGGCTAAAAATGTCCCTCTCTGCACAGCCTGCTTTATTTGATTCATCCTTTTATAGTTACTTTTCCAAATTTGGAGATTAAGTGAAGAAATGTGCCGCAAATATGAAAGAATAACAAAGTGGGGAAATGGGGAATAATAGAAAATATGTCATGTGTATTTATTGCATCCATCTTGAGAAAAGATCTTTTCTCGTTTTAAAATTAATCCCTTCTTCTTGAAGTGTATTATAGTGAAGCTACACTGGTTGGCTGCTAAATGTCATAAAAAATGTGGGCGAAAAGTACATAACTATATATTTATATAGATCTTTATCTATACAAACTTCTGTAAAAAAAGCATTTGTATAAGCTTTAAATAAAAAACGTATATAGGCTAATTTCTCGGCTTGGATTGGATATCTCAGTCTTTTCTCAGTTGCTGGCAGATTGTACAGATTTTTTTTTTTTTTACTGAAAATCTTGAAGTTCTCAGCTGACAGAACCTTTTCAAACATAGAAACAACAAAATAGCCTGCTTATGAAGGGAGTTTCCCCACATAGTTGTGTCTTTTCTAAAAACAATATTAAACAAAAATTAAAATAAAATTATAAAAATATTTAAATACATGTATTTCAGTACTTGGGAAGTGCTGTAAATACACTGTATTGTGCACACGTGAATACACTTTATTATGCACTGCAATACACTGCCTACCTTCTTTATACTGTTATGTGGATATATTGTAAATTGTCTTTAGAGTTCACAAGATGCAACAGCTGTGTAATCACTGATAAAAGACATTTGTGAGGTTTGTTTCTTACAATTTATTATAGGTATATATCCACCTCATCCAGCACTCTTTTCGTTTTCTTTTTCAGTTTGAGAAACCACTGCAAACCATCCATATGAATCAAACTGAATCGTGAACAAATTCAGAATTTTTGCAAAATTATTAAATTAGAAGAGTGCTTAATTCATGAATTTGGCATGACTAGTTCTGATTCTAAATAGCTGATAGAAATGAAAGTATTGCTGAAAAATTATCAGGAAAAATCATTCTCAGCGTGGTATATGGTAATATACATTCTCAGACAAGGATTTATCAGTAATGTTTACTGAGGAAAGAGATATTTCAAGGGTCTTGCAACACTCCTGGTGACAACTACAAATTATCTTTATTTGCATAAAAAAATATTCAAATAATCACCTTCAAATATGTACTAGGATGGAAGTTTATAGTTCAGATCTAAACACTGATGCAAATCAGTAATTTGACACTTCAAATAAAGATTGCATTAGGTTATTGTATAATTATGTAAGAAATTCGACTTGAGTCCTATCCCAGTTTGACAGTCACTAATTCTCATTTCTTCCGGGACAACAAATGACGTCGATGGGCTAGTTTTTAGAAGGACCTTTGCTGCTCCCAGCTGCATTTTCATAAAAGCAAACATGGCCACTCACAGTATATGAACATATGACTTGCCATTCAAGAATAAAATGTAAAAACAACCATATACAAATTTCAGTTCATTGTTCTGATAATAGATAAATATAATAATCCTGTGTGTCCTCATGGCCTTGTATAAATGAAACCTGCATAAAATTTGTATCATAAACCTTATTCAACATTGAATATGTAAAAGTGTTCTTCAAAAAAAAAAAATCACGATTTGTCCAGATGCAAAGTTGTCAGATACAATGTACATCTGACATTGTCCTCACTGAGTCTCATATGAGTCTTACAATCTGTCCTCTGTTTCCTCGTAGAGCAACATCCCACTGTAGATCGTCAGGGGCTCCACTGAGTGGGCAAGTTTACCTGTGACCAGGTCAATGCAGACAGTATCTCCCTCCTGCAGAGGAAGTATGATGTTGAAGATGACCAGGGAGCCAGGAGTGTGCCGTGCCTCGGCCATGGGTTTCTCAAGACCCTCAGGCTGATAACCTGCCGAATCTCCACGGGCAATACCATAATTGGATTTAGACAAGACTGCCTCAATCTTGACATTCTTGTGACCTGTAAGGACTGCACTGAAGAAGTATCGCCCCTTCACAGGAGCAGTGAACAAACCTGTCAAAATACATTTGGTAAGAGCATTTATGATTATGACAGTCCTTAATTCACATACAATATGCTTGTCTTTAACATACATACCTGTCTTTGGATTGTAGGCCTTTCTTTCATTGACGAAGACCTTGTTGAAGACAATAGTGCCTGCATTGTCTTGCGGTCGAGTGAGTGCTGCTGAGAATGATAGTCTTGGAACGTTGGCATCCTCTCCGGGAGGTCCTGGTAAGGGCAAGAACAGACAAAAACACTTTTTTTAATATATTTATTAATATAAAGTAAAAACATTTTAATAGTAGAAGAAAAAGTCATGGCAGTAGTAATAGTAAGAATACTGACCTTGTTCACCTCTGAGGCCTAAATAGGAGACAATTAAGAAAAATGTATAGGAAAATTATTAATTTTGCCAGTTCAGTTAAAATTGTGAAGAAAAAAATCATTCATTTATTCATTAATTTACCTGGAGGTCCTATTGGCCCCACTCTTCCTTGTGGTCCCTCTTTGCCTGGAGGTCCTAGTGGCCCCTGAGGTCCTTTGGATCCTTTCTCTCCTTGAGGACCAGGTAATCCAGAAGGTCCTGAGGATTGGCCAAAATGTCATTGTAATAATTGCAAAAAATGCTGGCTGATATTTTAGATGGAGTATAGCATGTCACACAACAGGACAGTGTTTTATTTTAACTACACTAATGTATTTTTCCTCCCAAATGTCATGTTATGGTTGGTTATAGTAATGAGTGCACAACTGAGATAATAAACAAATTATGTTATATTATGTTATAATTATGTTGAGATAATACACAATCTTTCATAAATCTAAATAAGTAGCACTTAGGAGCATCTTCTGGAAATATAACACAACCACAATATAATGACGACAAGGAACCATGCACTGAGGAAACTAAGGTCTTAAATACAATGAACTGAACAGAAAACAGGTGTGTGATTAATTAGAAACTATGGAAACTAATAAGTTGAAGGGAACACAGGCAAACCTGTACAGGGAAAACAGAACACAATGACAATAAAACAGAACATAACCGTTACACCAAAATGCTAGACTTGACATTATTGTCATCAACATAATATTTAACATGACTCAAATAACACCTTATTTTATCCACATTGTATTTTCTTTTTCACAAGCAGAAATTTTTGATTTAGATATTCTTATGACAAAATATATAATTTGTTTCTGTCTTGATATCGATCAACAGTTTGGAATAATTATGTTTTTTTAAGACTTATACTCACCAAGGCTGCATTTATTTGATCAATACAATACAGTAAAACCATAAATGCTGTGGATTTTAATAAGAAACATTTATTATTATCAATGTTGAAAACAGCTGTGCTTCTTATTTTTTGTGGAAACCATGATACATTTCTTTCAGGATTATTTGATGAATAGAAAGTTCAAAAGAACAGAATTTATTTGAAATATAAATCTTTTGTAACATTATACATGTTACAAAATTCATGTGTCCCTGCTGAATAAAAGTACTAATTTATTTCAAAAATATATTTTTTACCCAAATGTTTGAATGGTAGTGTATCACATTTTTTTCCACAAATATATTAACTGTTTTCCACATTGAATAAGAAATGTTTCTTGAATCAGCATATTAGAATAATTTCTGAAGGATCATGTGACACTAAAGTCTGGAGTAATGAGGCTGAAAATTCAACTTTGCCATCACAGGAATAGATTAAATTTTAAAATACATTAAAATAGAAAACTGTTAATAAAAGACATAATATAAATAAAATATTACTTATTCCAAACTAAATAGATAAATAGATAAGAACCTACCAGTAAAGTCGTGTTCAGTGAAGATCTGGAACTCCTTGAGAACGTGCAGTATGGAAGAGTTGAGGTTGTTCATCCTGCCACGAAAGTTCTCTAAGTGAACATCATGAATCCTGTTGATGGCCTCACCGTGTGAGATAACTGTGGAGTTTAGGTTATTAACACACGTCCAAAGCCCAGAGACATGTTTGCTCAGGCCATCTTTGATAGTCTGAAGGTTCACTGACAAGGAATCCAGTCTACTGCAGACACCCTCCAACTTCGAGAGTCTCTTATCCAGCCCTTCTCGAGAAAGTTTGCATTCTCCCATTTCAATCATCAAATTGCTGTTAAAGCTACTGATGGCGTCAAAACGTTCTTTACTGTCTTCCTTGTGCTTGTTAAAATCAGAAATGGAGTTGCCGTGGCTCTGTATGGTGTTCCTGAAGCCTTTCAGAGTGTCATTAATGGAGCTGAACGTTTGGATTACTCCTGTGAGCTCACCCTGAATGGACTTGAGGTCTTTGCCAAGCTTGCGCATTATGGTGTTTTGATTATCTAGGTTCCTCTTATGGTCAGTCATACTGTTCATGCATTGGCCTGTGCATTTCTCTACCTCTTCTTTCAATTTGCCCACTTCCTCCTGGAGGTTTGAGCATACCTGCGAGCAAACATACTCATCTGAATCTACCTTTCTGCGTAAAACTTTAAGTTCTCCCTGGAACGTATTAAAAGAATAGCTGGTTATGTTTCTTATTTTTTTTAGCTCGCTCTGTATCGTACTACATATGTCGCAATCACGTCCCATATTCTCCACATCGGTGACGATTTGGTTAAAGTGTTCTCCATTGTGTCCTGTCAGATCCTTAATTTTTTTAACGTCATGACTTAGATTTTCAATACGGTCAAATAAGGAGTCACCAGACACACTTAATTCCTTTAGCTTGGTGTCAAACTTCTTAATGTCCTCCTCATTGCCAAAAACCTTCCATTCCAGGCGTTTCACAGTATCTGCTGTCTCACTCCCTTTTGGACCGCATGTCTCTGTGCACAAATTAATCACTGATTTAAGTCCGTTGTCGAGATCATTTGTTTTGTTCCCTAACCGTTCCAGGTTATTTTTGTGATCGTTAAAGAAACGTTTCAAGTCTTGGATGCCTATTTCCATGGTAGATATTCTATACCCATGATCATCATTTCGATTGACGACAGAGTTTTTTATCTGGCCGATCTCTCTCTGGACAAACTCCTTCATACTTGTTTCAGTATGGGAGCATTTTTGCTCGGTTTTTCTCACAGTCCCGTTCAGTCTTCTCTCCAGGTCTCTAAGACGACTGTTCAGTTTTTCATCAAGTGCTTTTCCCCGACCACCATTTCCATTGCCTGATCCTCTCAACTCTTTTTCAAGACGTCCTCTAAGGATATCATACGTCTCTGCAGTCGAACTGACCTTCCTCTCAATGGCACCAAGTCTCCTGTCAAGATCACTCAGGGAATCACAGCAACTCTGAGAGCGTGACAGTTCCCTCTCAAGCATCTCTACAGTTTGACGGTGATGCTGCTCCATCACACTGATGTGCTTCTCCAGCGCTCGGATCCTCTCTCTGTCTTCCTGCTGTTGCCTTTGCATGCTCTCCACTCCAGTTTGGCAAGACGAGCAAGACAGTGTCACTCGCCGTTCCAGCTCCCTGAGAATCTCCTCTTTAAATGTGCCATACCGACTGTCCAATTCGTTCCCAATTCCATTGCTGCCCCCAAGGTGGTTGTTGATGCTGGTGAGGGTCTTGTCATGGACCTGTGTCATGTTGTCCAGCATGTCCAGTTTGGTTTGGATGCTGTGAATGGTCTCCCTCATCCCTGACTGGGCAGCGTCGGCTAGATTGTTGCCTCCACTGATGCTTTCCCTTTGAGATTCCTCAAGCATTTTCTTATTCATGCTGTGTACGGTTGAGTGGAGGTGGTGAAGGTCTTTATTTAAGATTTGAATTTGTTCCTCAAGTTGACTAATCTTGTTGTTGTCACTTCTCCCTATGAATAGCATTGATTAACATTGAAGTTATTTAACATTTACGAATTCAGTAAGCATATTATCTTCCTGTTTTAACCCTAGAATGCATGACCCATGACCCATTATACCTATAAAAGTTTTTGATTAAGGCATAAAATAAAATTGCTTCAGCAATTAAAATATTTGTCAAAATCATAACCTTGCAGATCAATTTGACTCCCTTTATGCATTCTAGGGTTAAGTGTAATGCCATACCTTCTTCACCAGTATGTCTGCCACTGCTGTCCTGTGTGGCAGAGGAGCCTTCACTACAATCATCCCCTGAGTGACCATGACAGCACTTCCATTCCATCTCTGTGACCATTTTATAGGCGACCTTGTACCGTGGTCTTCTAAAAGTCCGATACCTGTGGTGTGAGATATTTTGTCATATTTGGTTCTAACAAGAGCTGAAACTATGAATATGAACTATATGTATACTAGTCCAACTTGACTTTTTTGTTGTAAAATTGAAGATTTAATATGTGTGTACTTTTCTGACATTTATGAAAATGGAGACTTAAAGCTGTCAAGTTTAATTGAATCATCTTTCACGACTTTAACCGGAGCGTCTCTAATGGCACTGCTCAAAATATTTCTGTTACGTTCATATCCTAGGCTATGTATCGCTTTTCAGAAGGCCACAACTCTCCTAGGAAAGAGTACAATAAAGGTCTGTTCTTCATTTTCTTAGAGCTGTTGTTTCTGGGCATTTTTTTTATTTCATTCCGTCAAAGCTTTCAGTATCATCAAAATCTTTGAAAGTGTTTGCTTTGCTCTGGCAAGCCTCTTGTGTGTATTGCTTAACTTTCAAGTGCAGTTGTTGCTATTATTAGAACATTGTTTATACTCCATTCATACTTGTGATGTGGCTTCTGTATAGGGGACTAGTATTATGGCTGTCTTTGAAGATCTTGGATAAAACTGAGGTGTACTGAAACCTAAGAAAAAGGTCAACTTCATCTTGGACTTATGGCTGAAATTTGTTCTCTAAAAATGATTAAAATAACAACATTGCAAGTAACTTGTACATTAGCAGTTTCATCAGAGACAGATTTCTGTCTCAACTTCTCTCCAAACTCATTCCACAAATAGTTTGGTGGACATTTATCCCGTTGAGAGAGGGACATGGGCCAAAACTTTCTGGTTTGACACTGTCATAATAGCAAGTGGTAACCAAGATTAAATTAAATGCAATTTGGCAGTGTTTTTGCTCATGAATACTTACAAAACCACATGGGAACATTGGCCCCAAGCACAGCGCTGGTATTCAGGTTTCACATAGGTCTCCACTCCATCTTCCATTACACAGCTTACAGTCCGTGTCACTACGTAGGCACACCAGTTTCTGTTTGTGTACAAAGCATGGGCAAATTATTCTTATTAAGGCTTCAATTCAAATGGTTAAGGACTGCCATCTTAATTGTAGGCATAACTAAATTAAAATGTTATCTGTGATTAAAGTACAAATAATTGCCCTTCAAAACCAACACTTTCCTCCAATGACACCAACAAAGCATCACATACATTTGCGTAGGGTCAATTGACATTCTGTTCAAATAAGAGCATGTGCAATCTTCTACTGATGGGAAAACTATCTGACAGAGTTCCCTGCATTACTGAACAACAACGCTACAAAATATACTGGGTGAAACAGACAAGCATGGCTGATTCACAAACAAATGACTCCCGTTCTTTTTAGTGAGACAAAACATTCAGCGCAAGTATATTCAGACTACTAAACGAACGTCTCTTATAAACCACTTCATTTTGGTGAATCAAAACTTACAGCTGACCAGTATAGTCCGATTCCCGAATGAGTGACTAATGATGAATCAAACATACACAACTATGGCTTTTATTACTTTGTGCAAGGCTGCGTTGTAATTATATAAATAGTCTGACGTGCTACATCATGTTTCATAATTTGGTGTTTTCAGTTTATTGGAGAGGCTTGGTTCACAGTAAATGCTGCAGACGAAGTACATCTTTGCCATGGCTGTTAGGTCACTTACTATGACAGCCATCTTCCCAAATTTGTAATGAGAATCGTTTATAAATCGGTCGCAAAAAAAAATCTTCCTGTGTTTTTCCACCAAAATAAAAGCTCTAAGGTTTAAGTTTGAAAGGAAAGAAATTAAGACAGTAATAATTTGTAAATCTTGTTGTGTAAAACGATTATTATTTTTAAATACTATTTTTTTACTTAACAGTACAATAGTAATACATTTCTTTATTAATTTGTGTATTTTTAACAATTTTAAATTACAATCAAATATTTTTTAATAACAATAGTAATAATAATAATAATAATAATTTTAATTAATATTGTTGTTGTTCTTGTATAGTTATAGAATGGGTAAAAAACAGGTTATCCTTCTTTGTCTTTAGCCTGATTAATGAATTGAATATGTTGGCACATTTTTGTTTGAAAAAAAAAAGTGAAAAGTATATAAAAAGTCACTGTAAACACACCTTTTGCTAGGATTGTTTTACATTTATTTATTATTGAAATTATCTCATCATTTGGCATTGCATTTCTTTTTTCTTTTTTTTCTTTCTTTTTTTTTTTTTTTACAAATATTTATTCCTTAAAAGAACTAAAAACAAAAAATGTTAATGGAACAGATAAGGCACTGAAATCGTTAAGAGGAATCAGAATTGGAAACTTAATGATTCCTATCCAGCTTAGCAAAGAATATAAGAGTTTCTTTGGTTTTCAGACTTTTTTTGTAACTCTTAAACATCCACCCATCCAGTGAGAGAATTAGGGGAGAGATATCGCCATTCTGCTCAAATCTGCTCTGGGCACATATACAGTAGGCCTATTTATTTGGAATAAATACTTCATATAAAAATGGATAATACTATATTTAAAAAAAAATATGGAAATATGGTAAACAAAAGATTCTTATTTTTGTTCATGTGGAATTTCTTCATATTCGATGAGAGTTTAATGTTGTTTCCCCAACACCTTGGAGAGCTGTATGATTTAAAAACAAATTTTCTGATTAAAGTGATAAATTGTGCTGTTTTCCCAGGGAGCTTGTTTAGATGAGATCGAAACCAGGCTGAAATCCAATGTTACTGGTTCATTAAAATAACTCATTGAGCCTGGTTAGTCATTCGTTATCATGAGCAGTGCTGAGACTGGAATGTCTCGATGCATCAACTGCAAGTGCTCTGCTCTCACACATACAAATAAATGGGGCCCAGACACTCAGAGTACACAAGTTTAACTCGGACATCTTCACCACAGACAACCGTGCTTTTCAAATTCTACACTCACTCAATCTCAGACTAGGCAAGGTGCATTTATTTGTGTTTCTGTGGACCTAAATATTGACAAGTCTTTTTCATCATGCATTATAAATACAAAATGTTGTGTTTGTTTGTGAAATATAGTGTGAAATATTTATATGCATATCCTAATCTGTATGTGAGTTTGGATTGGGGGTGTGATGAAAGAGCTTGTATAGACATTTTGAATATAACCCAACATTAATAGCAAATTTATCGATGGATTCATGGACGTGTGCACATGCATTAATTAGGACACGCATACAAATTGTGGTATTTGGGGTGTACAACTAAAGAGTGATGGCAGTAGAACACTGAGCCATTGTTTCTGTTTTAGTCTGTGGGGGTGGTTAAAGAAAAACGAAAGACAAAGGCCTGGGTCCATCAATGAGAAAAAAAGGAAATAGTGGTTCTCAGCTTTATCAAATTTGAGAGAGGAAAAGTAAACAAAAACTTTGGAGTCACAATGGCTTCTTTGTCTCATATATACACAAATCCATTTTGATTGCGTTCAAGATCAGTCTTAGGAATGAGTTCCAATGTGCAGCATTCTTGTATTCTTACTCCCGGTTTAATTACCACAATGGTTGCTCAGGATTGGAAACAGTGTACTTTTTTTGGTGTTGGAAAGAACTCAGTCTGTAAAGACTTCCAGTCACCTAATTATTTTTAAGACACTGCACCTGCCAGAATACATTTTTAAACAAGAATAAAATTTACTGCATAGTCATATAAAAAAGAAGACCCAGACGCAAGTGTCAGGCTTGTGCCACTCAGACTCAAGAACATCCAGCTTAAGGCGGCTGAATATAAACACTTTTCCTCAACAGGATAAAAATCCACAGGACCCAATTGGGCAAGGAATGAAGTATCCCTTCAACATCTCAAGCAGAAACAGATATTGGACAGAAATAATAGTGAGAATACACAGCAACATAGGGCAATGTATTGCTATGCTCAAAAAGAGAAACCGTGGGTAGGCCTGCAGGGTAATTGAATTATCCATACAAACAAAGCTCAAATATATTTAAGCAAGCTGTCTAAAGGCAGATTAGTTTTTCTGCATGCATCTAACGGCCACCTTTTGAAAATCAGTTTTGCCCCACTAGACTTATTTTCAGACTTTTTCCACATTGAATACATCATTAATGTGCAGAACCACAGAAATATTACATTTACATTTATGCATTTGGCAGACGCTTTTATCCAAAGCAACTTACATTGCATTTCAAGGTACACATTTTACATTCTTATCAGTTCTTGCTTTCCCTGGGAATCAAAGCCATGACCTTAGCGTTGCAAGCGCCAATGCTCTACTGTTGGGCTCAAATTCATAACAAAACCAAATACCTTTTTACATTGTCCAAAATATCTCTGTACAAATATCAGCATTTGGCTTGGTCAGTATTCCTACATTGCTCCCATATCATATTTACTTGTTATATCCAGTTTCACAAACGTTTCCAATTATGGGTAAGAAAGTGTCTATTTCCCATTTGAAATCTAAACGATTTACATAAAGTTGAGCTCAGCAAATTGTTTTGTGAGATAATCTCCCAACAAGCAAACACTTGGCACACATTTTCTGAGACACATATATGTATACAGACTTTACATCAAAGCTGAAACTAACAAAGTTTCTGCAATGTGATAAGTTTTGTCATAGCAGGCCAGGAACTTACATTTCCGCCAATCCATCACAGTGCAAGAAGCATTTGACAAAACAAATTTGTTAAAAGATACATCCTGTAATATTTAATTTACAGTGTGTGTGTGTGTGTGTGTGTGTATATATATATATATATATGTTACTTTCAGTCTTTCATGCATCTTTTACAGAGAAATAGCAAATAGCATAACAAAATTTGTCAGCAAAAATTAATTTCACTGGCAACTGACACATTTTTTCTGCTGGATTGAAAGCATCTGTGCATCCCTTACGAAAAATACGTTTATTCAAGTGTTCTATTAGTATACTTCTTTTAAATTAAAAATAAGAAAGTATACTTTCAGTCTACATTTTATATACTTCTCAGAAATATGTACTTCTCAGAAATATACTTAAAATTACACTTAAGTACTTGACTTATTCTGAGAGAAAAGTCCAAGTATATTTGGCCTGTACTTACTCAATCTTTTGATTGAGATATACTTAAAAGTATAATTAAGTATTCAAAGTGTACTTGGATTGTAGTTGTGTTAACCCTTTTGATCGAGTAGCCTATTAAATATACTTTTTTTGATATAAAACAGATATGTTTCTAACTCTGCGTATCTGAATTTTTGTGTAGGCTAGTCCATTGGTAGTGGGAATTTACTTCGTTTTCACTGTTATACGGTAGGGGGCGTGACCTTTAATGTCTATGGCTATGAGACATCTTCTAGTACTTAATCTCCGGATCAAAAACACAGGAGAAGAAGAAGCTGAAACAAGTGAAAGATTGCTCACGCAAATGTAAAATAACGTGATCATCAAACATTAAACAGCATGTAAATTTAAACTTAATGTTACCAAATGAAATGTCGAACCCATGAAGAGAAAACGACTGTGAAGCTTTGTGGGTGTTGGACTCGATCTACTCCAGGTGTTTTGATCATCGTTCTGAATCTGATCAAGGCTTAGTCTTTGACAAAAATGCGATTTTTCGTAACTTTTTTGTTTAAAATGTTGCCTTTCTTTACGAAACTTACCAACGGCCAGCAGCCATTTCACCCTGTAGCCCAAGACTGCCTGCCCACTGAAGGTTAGTACCTGGATGGGAGACCTCATGAGAAAACCAGGTTGCTGCTGGAAGAGGTGTTAGTGAGGCCAGCAGGGGCGCTCACCTTGTGGTCTGGGTGGGTCCTAACGCCCCAGTATAGTGATGGAGACACTATACTGTCGAAGAGCACCATCCTTCGGATGAGACGTTAAACCTGACGAGGTCCTGACTCTCTGTGGTCACAAAAAATCCCAAGATGTCTTTTGAAAGAGTAGGGGTGTAACCCCGGCATCCTGGCCAAATTTGCCCCAGTGGCCTCTGTCCATCATGGCCTCCTAATTATCCCCATATATATATACTAATTGGCTTCATCACATCTGTCTCTCCTCCACCAGTAAGCTGGTGTGTGGTGGGCGTTCTGGCACAATATGGCTGCCGTCGCATCATCCAGGTGGATGCTGCACATTGGTGGAGGTTGAGGAGATCCCCCCTTCTATGTAAAGCGCTTTGAGTGCAGAGAAAAGCTCAATATAAATGTAATGAATTATTAATTATTATTATGAACATTCAAGTGTTGATAAAAAGGTATGCATGAAGCTAATAAAATGTTTTTAAAATTAAAGTACAGTTAAAGGTATTTTCAAGTATAAAAAATATTATCTACATTTGAACATAGTAGTAATACTGCAAGTGCAAAATAATATATAAATAGTGAACTATACGTATAACGTTATGTTCATTTAAAGAAAACTTACAAGTATACTTGCAGTTTAAACTACTAAACTAGTAGTTTACTGATAGCCAACAGTTCAGTGTGTACTCATTAAAAATGTGTTACTTGTATTAAAATAGTAAACTACAAGTATATTTAAGTTCCCTTGTAGTACAGATGCATTACAAATGAGAAACCTATGTGTCCTTAAAGTTTACTTTTACTAAAAGTGGACCAATTTAGTCCCAAACACTATTGAAATAGTACACTTACAAGTTTACTACAAGTACACATTGATATTAGTATACTTACTACATAAAGTATACTTAAAATATACTTGAACATTACTTAAGTATAAAACTATATAAGCATAAAATTAACTTGAAGTATTTATTTTTTGTAAGGGATACCAGCTATTTATGAGGCATAATGTGGACTGACTCAGTACAACTCGATCAAAAGTATATAGAGAGGCAAATTATAACATCCAAGATATTGGACAGACAGGAAACATGACACACTGTGAAGGAGGATTTCAGCTACCACAAGTCGTGTAATATTTCACACATCTGTAAAAACAAAACAGAGTTCAAACAGCCTTAAGCAGTGGTGCCAGGGGCCAACACATTCTTTCCCGTAGAACCTCTGTACACCACTGGGTTGTGCTAATGCCAGGATAAGTGCACTTAAGGTCTTCACCGTTTGGCCTCCATCCCATTGCACATGCATTGACGTCTGCTTACTAATGCCAAAAAAGGAAAGACCTGTCCAAGAGTAGATCACGCTCGCTGGGCAAGAGTCTGTGATTTTATACTGGTCTTAGTGGCTAGAAAATAGTAAACTCATTACAGTATGAACTTATATTTGCAATATTAACATATCAGCTCCGTGTAATACAGGTGTGACACACACCACGTGATCTTAAAAAAAACAGCTTGAATAGTAAGCAATGGAACACGACTTAATGAGGTGATTTGACCAGTTGTGATGATCAGGGAGTAATTTCAGATATATAGATTATTTTGTTAATATAAATATATGTAGTAGAACATACATACCTCTAAAATCAGTTCATTTAGATGCTATGCCCACCACATGAAGGACATTTATTTAACATGACAAAACATTGTTCAGTGCACAAATGTATTAGGCCTACTAATAATTATTAATATGACTAAATGATCAAATTATCAACTCAGACCTGTTGTTGCTAAAATGAAAACTCGTTTGTAACTTACCTATGTCTACTGGTCACCTTAGATCCACTCTGTGCAGCAGATACAGACTGACTCTCATCCACATGTGGAGTGTATCGTGACGCGTAAGTTCCCGCTCCCCAAATATCTCCGGGCAAAATCAGAGCCAACAGAGCGAATAAGTAAACAAAATATAGTGCCATGACTTAGAAGCAAAAGTACATCCAAAAACATCAACGTAGAAAATCCGACTTGTAGTCTACACACCGAGCGCAGTCCAGCAGCCCCACTAACTCTCCATGAGTCGATGTTCAGCACTGATATTTCATAAAGTTCTGTGTAGCTAAATGTTTATGGCCCGCTGTAGTCATTTCGCGCAGTGTCCATTAATCACAAAAGATGCTCCCGTCAGTTTCCCCATGACACATGGTCCGCATTCAACTCCTAATGAGAAGTGTCCGGTTTTTTTCTTTCTTTTTCGTCTGCGCAGTCATAATGTGAAAACTGCCCTGAATAGCTCTCTCTCTCTCTCTCTCTCTCTCTCTCTCTCTCTCTCTCTCTCTCTCTCTCTCTCTCTCTCTCTCTCTCTCTCTCTCTCTCTCTCTCTCTCTCTCTCTCTCTCTCTCTCTCTCTCTGTCTCTCTCTCTCTCTCTCTCTCTCTCTCTCTCTCTCAGGAAGGAACCACGCTCTGCTTTTAAATCTTGGGTCCCTCCTGGATTTCTTTTCAAATGTGAGAATAAACTCTAATTATAACAGACATAACTGTTATCTATTTAACCCATTGTCTTTTCATTACTCTGTTTTTGTTTCATCTGTGGTCTTCAAGGCATTGGAATTTGACCCACTTTTTAAAAAAAAAATCAGTTATGACTGTTTACATTTGTTTGTAAATTCCTATATACCAGGGGTTTTCATACTTTTTGATGCCTAATAAGATCTCCAAATATGATGATAGCTAAAGGTAGGCTAGCTATAGCCTATATACTTTCATAGCTACTCATTTATAATGTGTGTGGCTTCAATGGCTTTTAGACTGTCGCTGTATTGAAATATTTGCTATAGGCTAGTTGACATTGCGTTTTCTTCAACCTGCTATTATGGTTAGATTTATAAACCGGAAGATAAACATTTTAATTTAAATTCAGATTCATATTTGTAAAGTCCTGTGTTAAAAAAAAAAATATTTAAAAAAAAAAAACTGATTACTGAAAAAATATTTAAAAGTGCAGTATGTAATATTGACTGAAAGCTAGTAGTTGAAATGGGTTCTGCAATCAAAAATCAAAAATATCAATTGTTTCTCCCGCCTGAATGCAAACGCTCACGCGGATTGACAAATTGGGACACGCAACAGGAACGAGCGCAATTAAACAATGGAAGCCGGCGAATAAGTTGATGAGTTGATTTATCCGTTTCTGGATATAGAGCTTTTTGGTGCATTGATGCCGAGGCATTTTTTTGGTTTAATTAGAATCTGTGGTCTCTGACCTAGTTTGTTTGATGGCTTCCATGGCTGCAATACGCTGTAATTCCCGCCAACTTTCAAGTAGTGGGCGGGATCACACAGGCTGAAACAAAAACAGGCATTCCGACACAGAACGCACAATTTAAAGTAGAATAATTGGCTGTAGCATTGTTTTTCGGAGAAACAAGTCATCATGTTTCCTAAATCGCAAACATATTATGATATTTTTATGCTGTAGTAGCCTACAGTCAAAAAAATTACATGCACCTTTAAAGTTAGAACATGACAGCCCTAAAATTAAAAAGAAAAAGTTAGAAAATGACCCTGGTTTAAAAAACCCTGAAATACACAAAACGGAAAGAAGAGACCCATGCTGTCCCAGGCCTGGAATTCACTGCAGTTTCCTCTGATCTCAAGGTTTCTGAGATAGCATCACATATAATTGCTGTGATCTTAAAGCAATGCCGAAGGGAGGATCCAAGCTGTTAAGAGACATGACCTAACCTACCCTAACCATCAAAGATTGTGTCGCTCTACTGGACCAGAATAACAGCCTCAGCAAATTTTCATCTCTAGCAGCATCTCTTGTCTAGTCAAGTATTGTCTTAAGAGAGTAGACATCAGCATTGAGGAATATGACAACTTGTAGTGTCTCAGTTATGGCAGTGATAATGTAAGAACCCAGGCAGACACCAGTTGAAACATTCAAGGTTAGTTTGAGTGAGATCATTCTTCTTGACCAGATGTGAGGAAAAAGTGTATAAATGCAAGTGTGATGTGTTTTGAATTCCCTTCCTTAGTTAGATCTAAAAATCTGTGTGTTTAAAAGCACACAGCGTATTAGTGTTTTCTTTTTTACCAAACTCTGTTTGCATTCATTTAAATCTCTCTTAATCCATGTCTGTCTACCACAGAGAGCGAAAGACACCTTTGATGAATCATTTTAATATGCATTGCATTTTAATGTCATTCAACCACAAGACAGCATTTTCCAGTTTCTATTTGAGTTTAGTCTGCATTATATAGCCTACTCCGATTTTCCTTCAAAATTGGCTGTGTAGACTTTAGCCAACACTGGATCTTCCAGACTTTAATTTTGAAACTAAAAGCACTGTTAAGTCCCTGGACTTTGTACAACAGATTAAAATCCCCGAGGGGACAGTTTTATTTGCAATCAGTGAACAAAAACTGTGGTACACAACGCAGAACAAACTGGGGGTGTTGTTGTGGTAGTCACATTCTTAGGGATTCACAGAGAAATTTCTGAGAAATTATGAAGACATGGGTTATGTCTTCACCCCATCCTTTCTGAGCTTTATTAAGCTTTATTTTTGGCCTTTTATAGTATATGAGACAGAAAGAAATGGGAAGGAGAGAGAGGAACAGGACAGGCAAAGGATTTCGAGCCGGAACTTGAACTAGGGTCGTCTGAAGCACAGGCTATTGCTCTGACAACATATTAATTTTTGTATTAACAGGAGTTTTAAAGAAATAAGTTTAACCAAAAATAAAGAAATTCTTACCCAAAGCTTTCCAATGTCCAGCATTTGTACTTTGAGAACCAAAGTGTCATTGAAGTCATCCATACATCTTGTGCACTGTATTCCAAGTCTTCTGATAGCCATCTGATACTGTAGTTTTATGTGACAAAACAGATTTTTCCCTCCTGTGAGCTGAACCGGAGAATTTGATTGAGTCAGTATGCTGAACTCATGAATCCGATAAACCCGATTCATGAGCAAATGACTCAAATTTGTGAACCGTTTGTGAACTTAAAAGAATGACTTTTCATATAAGCTGCCATGAATGTGCAAAGAATGGAACAACATGAAGGTAAATAATTTAATTTATGCCTTTAAATATTTTTTTACAGACCCTCATTAATTATACACATCAGCCTCCTTTCCTTGAATAAGTTTTTTTTCTGAAATTCAGTAATGTTTACGTTCTTTCTGTCTTGACCTGCCATCCTAACACCAGTGGGTCGTGGCATTTTGTTTGGTTTAGTTGTGTGTGTTCTCTGTATGTTGTTATTTTACACTTAGAAACAGCCCAAGAATGCCAGTGATTGCCACCCACCGCCAATATATTTTACAAGATCACAGTAGTTGCACTATTTAAAAAAACAAAACAAATGCTACTTGAATTTATGGTCGGTTAGTTTAATAGGAGTCATCGAGAGCCGTTAAACCCCAGTGCACTGCCCTATGGTTTGCCTCCAGCATGCTGTCAGAGTCTCTGCACACATTCCAAAAGTTAACATAAATACATTCAATCAACCTCAGTGACAGCTGCACTCCCTGCAACACAGTCCCGTTAAAACCAATCTCTGGGATTTGACTTGTTGCTTCTAAGAGCACAGTCACCGTGTCTGTCTTTAACTAGAAGGGATTATTTTCACTGTGTCATGACATTGCTGCTTGCCTCCTCAGACATGGGGTAATCCTTAACTCATGATTTAAGTGGCTTTAAGTGTTTCTAAAACAGGAAATGTCACCATGAAATCAAAATAAACAATTCTTTTTTTTTCTTTATGGAATATTGCAGTATTTATTGCAAATGATAGCCTACATCTGTGCACATTATTATTACTTTTTAATTCATGTGCCCTCGTAATCAAAACTTCCCCACTTGCAGGAACATCTCTTCTCTTCTCTGATGACGTGTTTACTGGTGTGAGGGCGGGACAACCTGTCACTCACATGCGATCACAGCAAAAGCAAACTACAATGAACCAACGATCCAATCAGTTACAAATGGTCACAATCAAGTGACATTTTTTTCTTGTTCGAGAAGCCGTTTGACTTAAATAGGGAAGAAGACTTTCACAACTTCTGCTTCATGCAGACTTTAAAGTGAAAAAAATAAAGACTTGCTCTATGACTCGATAACGATGTCCAGTTTATGAACAAATCATTTTTTGAGCTGATTATTTTTATTGAACCTATTGAATCGTATTATGACGCATTCAATTATTTGTGAATTCAACTTATCCAACAGCAGTGAGCAAATGATTCAATGATCCGGACCGAGTGAATAGCTTGTGTTTTGTGTGTTATTAGGAAGGAAAACTAGGTCAATTAGAAGCAATTAAACACAATTCTCCTTTTTGTATTATGCATTTACAAGTGGTTAAATTCATCAACGGTGCTGTATGTAACTTTTTGACTGTACTAAAGCACAAAATAAGTATAACCATAATAAGTTTTCAGATATTTAGGAAACCATATAAGTTCACATATTTGTAACATTGTAAAACAATGGTATTGCCAATTATTCTACTTCCGTGTCGGAATGTCTGTTTTTGTTTTGGTCTGTGTGATTCTGTCCACTGCCAATTTACCCAATAGTATTTCGACACCCCGGGTTGCCAGCTGGAAGAAAACACAGCATATTGTACCCAAGGAGGCCAGCAAACAAACTAGGTCAGAGATCGCAGACTCTACCCGACCTAAAAAGCATCGGAATCCATTTAAAAGTCCAAAGGCATATTAAAACACGGATGAATCAACTCATCAACTTACAGTGTAAGTGTTCGTCGCCTTCCATTGTCCATTGCGCTCATTCCTGTTGCGTGTTCTCAAACTGGCAACCCACATGAGTGTCAAGTCTGAGGAGAAGGGTGCGGGAGAAACAACCCTCTCCAATATTTTGCATTTGGACTGCCGTACCCTTTTTAACCACTAGCTGTCAATATTACACACTGCACCTTTCAATTAATTAATTGAATTAATTAAAAATTGACATAGACACTAATTCATGGATGTTTTTTATTGCTATAGGCTGATTGTTTTAGACATGGTGGTAATGGACTAATGTTAATTTTTTCTTAGTGTCAGCTATATAAAGGTAAAAATATGAAATAATTTCAAATCAAATCAATACTCCATTTCCGTTTTCTGAGTAGCCATTTAATATGAGGGATAATTTACTTAATATACGATTCAATTAAACTGTTTTCCAGAGAAGCATGATAATACTAAAGCAAAATAAACAAAAGAACAGCCACCTGTAACATATGTGTTCTGTATCCAACCACACACATGCACCAGGATTCCCGTTAACCTCTGTTTTAATTGCCAATTACATACACTGCATGGTTTACGTGAAGACTTAATAGAAAACCGCTGTGAGAAAACTTATTTATGAGAACGTTGCTTTTAATGTTTACCATCTGCATGCTGGAGCAGTCATGCAGTTAGTGGTCACAAATGATGGTTGTTGGCATTGTTCTCATGTGGGAAAAATCAATTTTGACTATGTTTTTCTTTCAAACAAGCATACGCTTTTATATTAATTTTGGAAATGCAAAGCGAAACATTTCCACAACATTTTGTGTCTGACGCTTATGACCTTCTAATGATCCTGAGAGAATAAAACACATTACAACAATGTTGATTCAGGAACTAAATAAAAATGAAAAGCACCAGCCCACATAGTCTACAGTGAAGATCTCGATAGCTGATTAACTTTCATGGTCTGTTTGTGGTCTTTTATTGTTTTTTTCCACAATGCTTTTTTACCAGGGTAAAATTCACTCCAAACAGAAACATTTACTAGAATGTAAAATAAAATAAATATAGTGGTAAAATATTAGGATAAAGTTACGCCTACTTTAAATTAGATCAGAGGAACACTGTTGTTAGTTTCAAAATAGCCATGAATATTTTGCTCATACATCATGGGGTTTTAATATAGAACATGGTGGTTAATTATATAAATATTATAATTAAACGTAAATGCCAGAATGATTCAGACCCTTTTCCTTTGACATGGCACCGAGGTGAGACACTCTGGATACCCTGCCCAGAGGGATCAAGGCCTGGGAAGGGGTTTTGGTGTGATCCTGCTGTGTCTTTAAACCAACCAGAGCAGCAGTGCTCCACTGGGTAGCCACTGTGTTCTCAATGAACCGTGGTGGGCTGGGGGGGTTAATGGCAGTAAGAGTTAAAAAAAGCAAAGGGATGAGGAAAGAAAGCCCTCCTTTGTGCAAGTGGTTGAGGGGAGAGACCATCCACAACCTTCGACTTCCACCCCCGCTCCAGCACTAGCTCTTGCTTTACTATGGTTTTGGACTAGCGTAACCAAACACAAGATCAATGACGGAATGAGCACTGAAACCCCACAAAAGCCAAACATGCTTCCTTTCTGGGTTAATTTTATAGTCATAGATTAAAGGAAGTAATCCATTTTAAAAAATAAATAAATAAAAGATAAGTATAGCTTGCATCCCAGTCTCAAATGCAAATGCAAAAGTGAAATGAGTCCCTTAAGATGTTTTGAGTAAAATCACACCAGTCAAATTCAGGAGTAACATAAAGTACATTAAAATTGATTATAGCATAACAGTATTTTCTTTTTGAGGGACCCAAAATCAAGAGCCATAAGAAAGACAGACTTCAACAGCCTTCATCTGCAACAGGACACTGTTGTCACAAAGACCATGTGATACTTTGTTTTCTTTTTTCCTCCACCTTAAATTAAAAGGTGGGAGTTGGCTGTACTCCACTGCCTGGCTGGTATAAAGGCCAGCATTCATAAGATCACACACGCAGACTGTCAAGGAGTGTCAACATCCTGACAAAAAGGCATAATACTGGGTGTGAAAGCGAGAGTCTCCGTTTTATTACAAGTAACTGTAGCCGTTGTGTTTCATTTCAGCCAATAAAAAAGAAGTCATCTTACTCACCCCTCCTCAAACCTATATGCCATGTGCAATATCTCTTCTTATTAAAAAAGAAAGGTTTGGAACGACATGAGGATGAGTACATAATTCATTTTAGGTGAAATATTCATTTAAATTTCATGGATCTATAATTTTTGGATTTTTACAGTATTTCTTTGGGATATTCATACCCAAGTTTCACTCAAAATACTACTGAATTGAAACCAATAGTGCACTAATAGTCTGTCCCAAATATCTATTAACATTCCCAAAGGGAGAGGAGTGTGAAGCTTTCTAGTCCAGATATATCTGGTCTTATCGGCCTAGTTGGGCATTCTGCCAAGGAATGGAACATCCAGCCTGGCAAACTGGGGGAGTTGTCCACCTTCATTTTTGATATTTTCCTGACAGCATTCCAGCAATGAATCAATCAAACGGCAGTGGCTAAAATCACTGATAGGCCTGGTAGCAAACTTGAACACAGAAATCAGATAATATCAGATTATTTCAAAACATTTAACACTCAACATTCAGAAATATGTAACATTAGAAACATAAAATAAGGTCATTATTTACTTATTTTTACATTATTGGAATTGCTTGTTTCGATGTTTCCTTTTTGTATAGCTCAAGTGACCAAACAAATAGTTTACAGCAGGTCACAGGGATTGTCCTGTACTATGTCAAAGTCAGGGTGAGGAGAGCAGTGACAGTGGAAACAGGTCAGAATGTGGACCTGCAGACTTGTGTATTAATGCTTATCAGCAGATATCCAGACCAGAGCCCTGCGTGATCTGTCTGTACATTGAGTCTGAGTGCTATATTTACAGCTGGCCTTTCCTGTATGTAGCTGAAAACTTAGTCCCCCCCCCCCATCTTTAACTTGAGTTTCTGAGCATAGTTTGCCAGATAATTGTCTGTACAGCTATTTCATTCAAATGAATTCCACTGTCAAATTATATATTGGTTGAATTTTTTGCTTAAAAAATTCTTTACTTAAACTTAAACAATGTTTTAATGTCTATTGTTTCTGATGCAGATACTGTCAATCTGTTAACTGTTTATTTTTTATCTGTAACTTTTGCTACGGTCATTATACTTAATATGTAGTTGAAATCAACAATAATGCTGCACAGATAATCCGAGACATCAAATTTACACACACAGAGACAATTATGATTTCACTTGCCTTTCCTATATTCCAGGGGCCACATAGCAATGCCAAAAACGTTATTTGAAAAAGAAATAAGAGAAGTTGGCCTCATATCTACTCAAAAGTGCCTGATTTCTGACTCAAGATAGACAAATACAATCTGTGTGCCTTTCTCATTTAGTGAGAGACTCATATGTCCTCACTCCCATCACACAAATCACCATGACAAATGTCAGATTAAGAGCAAAGACACAATATTATAACATCCTCCATCATTTGATGCACAAATGGTGTAAAACCATATAAATCTGGATATTCGGCTGGCAAGGAATATTTCAAACCACATGTTTAATATGACTGCAGAAATGACAGATTTGGGTTATAAATGTTGTGGTTGTAAAACAAACCGCTAAAATGCTGCACTTAAAAAGGTGCTTATTCTACAATTTTCATACAGTAGGATGTTGCCTTAACCTTATTGTCTGTCACAGCAGTTTTTTAATGCAAATATGTGCAACAAAATGGGTTTAAAGTTTATTTAGGAGCACCTTAGTTTTGAAGAACCAGAAGTTTTAATTCCACGGTACATTTTAAGCCGGGCGGCTCACCTTTGTTGGTATTTGGCACTTGCTGGGTGCTTACGGTCTTATTGCTTTGGCTTCTGTTTGAGAGCGCACTCAAATCTTCTGCGGTGGAAGTAGCTAACCAAGAAGCTTTAAAAACGCCTGTCAGATGAGTGCCTCTCATCTTTTGATACTTTTCCTTTATAAGCGTACTCCGGCTGCTTTTGTAGTTAGGGTAAACCCCATTAGATCACCCTGACGTGTGTCCCTTTTGGGTAGTGTCGAGGCGGTGGGGTTAATTCTTTAAGGCACGCTTCTAAATTCACTGTTCTCCCCCAAACCTCATGACTTTGCCTTTAGAGTCTAAAGAGGTAACTGCATTTCCCCAAGCTTCTGCATGTGTCACGCTTCAGATGGTTTATCGGTTCTGTGCAGCTCTTGTCAGTCCCTATAGGACAGTCCCTGTGGGCTGATTTAAATTGATGACTTGTGCATGGAATGCTGTAGTGAACCACTGGCTGTCCTTCCTCTTATCAAAAAACAGTGCTAAACTAGGCTTAAAACATTACTGGGTGATGAATTGGCTGCAATTTATCATAAAGGGAAAAGATCAAAGACATTGTATTGGCCAGAGTTGTTTTGTAGAAGTTGGGGTGGCCAAATCTGGCAGGAACTGAATCAATACTCTTAGAGGTTAGGCCTCTTTGTTAAATAATGACCAGAACTAATTGAGTATCTACCTTGTTACCGTCTGCTTTTTTATTGTACCATATGGGGGCGAGTGGAGGACAGAGGTTAAAATATTATCAAAGTCTCATGCCATGTTCTCTGTAATGTCCTGTCAAGCCCATTCCTTTGCTTCATGTAAACATTTCTCGTTTCTTGATGGATGATCTTGGCAGTATGCATATGTTTTGCTTAAAACCTCTGTGTATTTTATTGCTGATTAAAGACCAATTACTTCTGTCTAACAGCTCTGCAATTTTTTTCTAAATCTGCACAAACAACTTTGCAGTCACCCTACATTAATAATGTAAAGGAGCACAGACTTTATTTGGAGGAAAATATTATTGTTGGAAAAGAGTTTTAAAGCCACTAAGTTTCTTTCACAACTAAAATAAAGAATGTCCTTCTATCTGTTTTTACAAAATTGACGGTTTGTTATGTCCAACAAAACTACAAACTTTTACATGCTGGTGTCTTAGTTGATAAATATTTAAGATATTATATTCAAATATCTGTCATGCAGATCCAAATATTCAGACATACAGTATGTTTGACCATTATAAAAACAACATGATCCTTGTAATATGCTGATTTGCTGCTCAAGAAACTTTTCTTATTATCAATGTAAAAAACAGTTGTGCTGTTTAATATTTTCTAGAAAAAGTGATTAATTTCTTTCAAGATTTTTTGATGAATAAAGCCCAAAAGAAATACTTTTTATGTATTTTTTTTGTAACAACGTCTGTCTGTCACTTTTGATCAATTTAATGCCCCCTGCAGCTGAAAAAACAACAACTTTTGTGTGAAAATCTTACTGGTGGGATTTACAATGTTTTTATAATGGTCAATGGTCTGAATATTTGGATCTGTATGACAGATATTTGAATATATGATGATGTTGATACCATGATGTTGATCAATAATGATGCTAAAAATTCAGCTTTATCTTGGAATAAATTACATTTTAAAATGCATTAATAATAAAAAAACAGTTGTAATGTATTCAAACAGAAAACAAACTGTGATAATGTTTTACAGTATAATCGTTTCATTTTTGATCTCATATTGAAGACTTCTCTCAAAAATGTTTAAATGTTTACCGAATCCAAACTTTTGAATGGTATAGTGTATACCTACAACAACTGTGTTAAATGACACATCATTGTAATAGCAAAAGCTTCTGAGCTGTGGCCCACTGCTTGGTTAACATGTTCCCCAGTACATATCAAGCAACTGGGATGCTAATTTGGGTGATGTGAGTTTAAATCTACTTTGTGACATTTCCTCATTTCTCCACATAATTTCCTGTCAACATCACAAAAAGGCAAAAACTAAATGTTACGTTATGAGAAAATATTTTAGCAATATTTTATGTTAAGTGTATTTTTAAATGTGATTCCATTTAACTTTTTTTGTTCAGTCTGTTCAAGTCAACACATGACTTAAGAGTTCCTGCTTTAAGTTTCTAAGCTTTAATCTCTTTGTTGCTCCCTCGTGAAATGGGAAAATAGCCCTTGACCTTCCCACTTCCACTTGCCACAATTAATAAAGTAGCACGACAGGAAACATGTGTTACCTCTTTTTGCACTCCCCCATTGTCCAGGATTGAATTCATGACTGTGTGCACTGTTGGTACATGGGAGCCAGTTTTTGTTCAGTTTACAAATCTAAATCCCTAGTGAGTCAGTATGCGACATTATAATGATTTTTTTCATCACAAACAGCCTTAAAGGGATAGTTCACCCAAAAAACGAAAATGCTGTCATTAATTACGGGATTCAACCTTGCGTCGTTCCAAACCCTTAAAACTTTAGTTCGGAACACAAATGAAGATATTTTAAATAAAATTAGAGCTAGTTCTGACAGCTACACAACTACTTTTTTTGACGCTTCAAAAAATTTATAAAGAGATCATAAAAAATCCATATGAATTGAGCGGTTTAGTCAAAAAAAAATTTTTAAGAGACAATCACCTTATGACCAGATTGAATTTAGGCTTTTATTCACATATAAACATTGCGAACATAAACAGACGCTTAACCGAATCTGCTTAACGCCTGAGAACAATCCTCATTGATTCTTGCAGAAGCTCAAACTTGCTGCGTAACACAAGAATGGACCTCATTGGCACGTCAAACAAGCACGAGCATGCATGAGTTCCCATTTATCATAACTGATGTGTGCTTTGATGAATGCTTATATGTGAAGAAAATTGGACTAAACCGCTCAATTAATATGTATTAGTTTTATGATCTCCATATTACGGTGGCCGAGAGAGCTCAACGTGCTGCAAGCTAAAGAAGATGCATGCAAATAGAAAAACCGCATGCAAATAGAAAAAAACACCCGTAAATTAAGAAAACATCTTCATCAGTTTCATAACACACGTGTGCTCCAAATACTCACAACTCAACAAATACAGAAACGCGCTGCAAAAGCTCACAACACAACCAAATACAGAAACGCGCTGCAAGTAACACAGACCACAACGAAAATGTTTCCGGGGGAACCAAATAAGTGACGAACTCGGCTGGGACGTGATTTATACTTTTACTGTCAATGGATTTACAGCAAAGAACGTATTTTGACAAGAAGTGAAAGCCTATATTTTTTATGAATAATCTATAATATTAAAATAATATTGTAATATATTGTATATATAAATAATATTTATAAAATAGTATATATAAAATAATATTAAATTGTAATATTATACTTTTTTATAGTTCTATATTTTTATAAAATAAATAAAAAAGATAGAGAAGAAGAACATGAAAGAAAGATACATCAGTTACACTATACAAATTGTTTCATGTTATGTTTAAATTTTCATAAAGAAACAGAAAAAGTAGCAGAAACTCGCTGCAAAAGCTCACAACACAACCAAATACAGAAACGCGCTGCAAATAACAAAGACCACAACGGAAATGTTTTGCATGCGTCTTTTTAAGGTTGCAGCACGTTGAGCTCTCTCGGCCACCGTATATAACGGATATATAAAACGCATTTTTTAACAGTTTTTTTGTAAAGTAAAAATCAATTTATTTGCAACCGTAATGTTAACAGCATATTTCTGTCGTCAGAACAGCTATTCAGCTGCGTTGTCATGGGAACCTCCCAGGTGAAAATAATTACGTTGTCTTTCGTTGCTCACTTCATCAAGTGCGTTACAAACGGCTACATAAATGGCACACTAGTGGGATGCTCACTCCTGCCCTTCGAAGGGAGTAGCCGAGTAGGGCATAGGGTTCGTCACTTATTTGGTTCCCCCAAAAACTTTTCCGTTGTGGTCTGTGTTACTTGCAGCGTTTCTGTATTTGGTTGTGTTGTGAGCTTTTGCAGCGCGTTTCTGCATTTGGTTGTGTTTTGAGTATTTGGAGCACACGTGTGTTGTGAAACTGATGAAGATGTGTTCTTAATTTGCGGGTGTTTTTTTCTATTTGCATGCGCTTTTTCTATTTGCATGCGTTTTTTTCTATTTACTTGCGTCTTCTTTAGGTTGCACCACGTTGAGCTCTGTCGGCCACCGTACTTTATGAACTTTTTGATGCATCAAAGTGGTGTAGTTGCATAGACAGTATAGTTGCGTAGCTGTCTATGGAGGGACACAAGTCGCTCAGATTTTTGTGATCAAATTTTTATTTATTTTCCCTTTTAGAAGGCAATACATACAGGTATGTACAAGCCACAGAAATAGAGTTGCCCCCCCCCCCCAAATCCAAATCCAAATCCAAATTTCTGTTACAAATTAAATCAGAAGCCCATGAAGAGTAGTTATCAATGAATGCCAAGCCTCTATTGCTGACTCTTTTGCGCCATGGACTCTAGCTGTCGACAACTCCAAATAAACAATATCCATATATGTTAAAACCCAAGCTCGAAAAGAGAGTGAATGTGGAGGTTTCCAACGTGTGGCAATTAGTTTTTTTGCAGCCGTAAGTCCAGCCAGCAATGCTCTTCTCTTATCCAGTGTCAAACCCAACCCTGAAAAATCATTCAAAATGAGTGTAGCAGGCGTACAGGGCAAATTAATCTTAAACAACCTAGAGAGGTTCAAGGCAATCATCTTCCAAAAGTCAGCCACTGGGGTACATCCCCAAAACATGTGAAAGTAACTGCCAATCACTTTGGAAGAACATAAAGTACATGTCGGATTGTCGATAAGCTTCATCATATGAAGCTTTCTAGGAGTTAAATAAACCCTGTGTACAAAATTATAATGTATTTGCTGATGATCAGGGTTCCTAGATGCTAAACCCATACTGATCCACACTCTATCCCAATCAAATGTGAGAGCCAAATCTGGAACATCCCTCCTCCACATCGTGTCCAACGCCAGAGGTCTATAAGCATACTGCAGCAAGAGCCAGTAGAGTTTCGAGACAAAACCCCTTGTACTCCCCAGAGAGTGAAACAGTTTTCGTAGTTGGTGTGGTGTGAGAGGGGCCTGTAAAGGGGCACCATTGCTTTTTAAAGCCGATCTCACCTGCAAATAAAAGAAAAAGGAGGAACGTGGTATACCATGATTAATACAAATGTCCTGAAAAGTGAGTAACCCCCCCTCCCCATAAATATCACCAAGTGTACAAACGTTTTTTTTTTTTTCCCAATCGGGAAATCGAATAGCAGATCCTCCAATCAACAATCTCTTTTTGTTAAATATTGAAAAGTGTGGGTCCCAAACAGAAGAGCAACCAGCCAATTTCTCCACCCTCCTCCAAACCCATAACAAGTATGAAATCACAGGGCCAAATCTCAAACGGCAATGATGGGGTGAAATTTTAACATGCAGAATGTTAGTAAAAGAGTATGGAGCTATCATCCGTTCCTCCAAAGTTCGCTAAGACACTTGCGCATCAGGTTGAGACCAGGATAGGAGAGGTCTAAGTGTAAAGGCCCACTCATAGAACTTAAAATTTGGGAGAGACAGGCCACCAGCTCGCCTTTCTCACTGCATAGTGGTGAGCTTAATGCGAGGTCGTTTGCCATGCCACAAAAATTTAGTTATTGCTGACTGTAATTTGCTCCAATAATTAGGGGGCGGGGGAAGGGGGAGCATCGAGCTGACGAAATTGACTCTGGGCAGAATATTCATTTTGATTTTGGCTACCCTGCCACGAAGCGAATTTGGCAGGTTAGACCACCTGTCCAGATCCGCCACAACTTTTTTAAGTGTTTTACAAAAATTGTTTTTAATAATTGTCTGTATAGAGGAAGAGATATCTATCCCCATTTTATTTTAGTAACTGGAATAGATGCAGGGATGGGAACATTACACATTGCCTGATTTAAAGGTAGCAAAGCTGATTTCTGCCAGTTTATTTTGAAACCAGAAAGCTTGCCATAAAGATCAAAAGTTAACAAAACATGTGGGATACATTGCACTGGGTTGTTTAAATGCAATAAAACATTGTCAGTATAATGTCAACTAATTTTGCCTGTAAGTACTACAGCTGTTGGGTTTTTATACAGGACCTTAATCATATTAATAAACGACAAACCGACCCCCATGAACTCTAACACTGACCACAGAAAAGGCCACTCCAGACGGTCAAAGGCCTTCATTGCATCTAGTGAAAGGACAGCAGCAGGGGAACTTAAGCCTTGAGCACCATCTATGACATGTAATAGTCTTCTAACATTATCTGTAGCAAGTCTAGACTTTATAAATCCTGTTTGGTCACTATGAACCAGTTCTGTCATGTGACATTGAAGCCGCTGGGCCAGTAATTTTGCATAAATCTTTAAATCGGAAGGGGTCTGTAGCTAGAGCACTCGACTGGGTCCTTTCCTTTTTTAAGAAGCAGTGAAATTAAAGCAGAGTTAACATCCCTAGAAAATGATCCCATTCTGACTGAGTAAAGGATCATGTCCAATAAAAGCGGACCGATCAGGGGCAAAAAGGTAAGATCAAATTCGGGAGGAATTCCATCTGGTCCTGGTGATCTACCTTTACGCATGTCCCTAGCAGCTGCCTCGCACTCCTGCAATGTGATTGGGCAATCTAGCTTTATGGAGTCATCAGTACCAAGACGGGATAGTCTAACATCGTTCAGAAAATTATCGCAGACATGTTTATCAAAATTACTTTCCAAATTATATAACTCCTAAAAAAAGGAGGCAAAGGCAGCATTCACTTCCTTTGGGTCACATTTTATAGTGCCATTGGTAACACTTTACTTGAAGGGGTGTGCATAAGACTAACATGACACCTTCATAATCATGACATGACACATGTTATGAATATGAAGGAAGTTTTATGCATGTTTGTGACAACTGTCATTAAGTGTCATTCGCTCAATTATGACATTTTTAATGCAAATATGACATTGTTTTAGATGTCTTTGTTATGACATCTTGACATAAACCAATACATTATAACCTGTCTGTCTTTGTCATGACAACTTGACATTACTAAGACAACACAACCTGTCATAAACATGACTTAGCAGATTAATTATCAAACTTAAGAAACCACTTAGCTGTATTGGTTAACATTACATTAAACTGTCAGGTAGTTGGTTTTGACATTGGCTGTCATGAAGCCATTATAACTGGTTAATGGCAAATTCAATTTGTACCACTGTAGTTGAGGTCACGAAAAAATATTCATGACACAGTTATAATGGACTGATGACAGCCAATGTCAAAACCAACCACATGACAGTTTAACTTAATTTAATGTCAAGTTGTCATGACAAAGACACTGACAGGTTATGATGTTATGGTTTATGTCAAGATGTCATAACAAATATTTGCATTCAAAATGTCATTATTGAGCGAAAGACACTTAATTACAGTTGTCATAAATATCCATAAACCCTACTTCATATTCATGACATATGTCATGTCATGGTTATGAAGGTGTCATGTCAGTCTTATGTACACCCCTTCAAGTAAAGTGTTACCGTGCCATTTTTGTCTTTAATGCAAAAAATATCAGCAAAGTGCAGATTTTATTTAAATATATTCATTTGTGTTCCGAAGATGAACGAAAGTGAGTAATTACCAGAAGTTTAATTTTTGGGTGAACTAAACCTTTAATGCATCCATTCTGTACATTAAAAAGCATTTACAAAATATGCCTGTCAAAATCCCCTCAAAATTAGAGAGAACATACATCCCTGTTTCTCAGAAATCTGCTGGTTCATCCCACTACAACATAAGATAACAGACATTCTTTGGAAAACAGAGATTCATATAATTCATCTTGACTAAATATCCAATTTCTTTACAGAGGCAGGGCAAGACCTTTACATAAGAAATGCTCTCCTTTTGCCAATGGACAGCGCACAGACAGATGGACATTCTCACAGCTCCGTTATTTTTGTTCCATCTCAGAGGTTTAAACTTGGGGGAGCTGGTGAACACAGCTTTTGTGAGAAAAGACAGATGCAATCAGAGGATTCACATAACATAAAACGCATAAAATGTCATATCCTAATCAGCAGGGCGTCTTATTTATTTTTCTAGTAACAGATTCAGTTTTTATTTTAATTTTGTTATATGAAGATCACATTCAAACTGATTTTGAAATGCATTTTTATTCCTTCATCATTTTTGCTTTTTTCAGATGGCTTTTATGTATAGATTTTTTTGTCCCTTGTTCCAGACACAGACTTTCAATCTTCAGTTATGAAATGAATCATACAATTATAAATTATTACATTTGAAAATGTATCATAAACAATTTCAATATTTAGTATTCTATTTTACTGTCTCACAGTTGTGGTGTAATTTCCACCACTAAATAATTAATAAATCTAATAAAGTGTTTTCATATGTTATTGTACTTGTTTACACTGATAGACATGTTAAATTACTGGACAATTTAAATGAACTAATGAGTGTCAAAAGCATGTTTTCTTAAAAGAGTTTGCATAAAGTCCAAATTTAGATGAAATAATTTAGATAAAGTTCACCAGGCCAGAAGTGCCCTTATAGTTGAAGAAACACCAATTTATGAGATCATCTGTTTTGACTTATAGTTTCATACTGCTTTAAACCATACTGATGGGTTGGTTATTCAGAGTCTTAACCTGTGAACGCCTGTCAGAAAAATGCAGCTCCTTTTGCTCAATCCAGTAGAATACTGAACATGCACTTTAAAAACGTGACGGTAAGAACGTTAGTGTACTGAAGAGCTTTATGGTTTGTTAGACGACAGAGATCTTTTTCCCTCACAAAGTTTAAAGCCGGAGCATGTTGAACCTGTTCATTCTTCTGTATTTCGAGTCCTAAAAAGTTACACAAAACACTGGATGAATTCTGTTTCTCCCAGACAATAAAGTGGACTGTAGACTGTGTGGACTTTATGGACTTAGGACTGTACTTTTAAGGCAGTGTCTGAATACTCCAATAATGAACTGCCATTCAGATTGGGAAACACAGTTGCTTGTCCTCTTAGTCCTATTCTTTACAAGGACATGTTTATCAGCTGCAGACGGTGCAGCGATGCTGCCTTGTTGTAAGCTTTGAATGCTTCACATTGATGGAGAACAGGCCTACTCCTGTCAAACTCTCCCAATTTGAGCTGTTAATTATACAGCACTGTAGCTGTACATGAGCAAGCAGTCGGCTCTGAGAGGGCTAGATGATTTTACTGTGGATACTGATTCTGATCTCACTGACCACTGTGACAAACACAAATGTAAGGTCAATGTGTAAGGAAAATACTTTTAACAATCCTTCTCTTTATAATTCCCAGTAAGTGGACACTAGGTTGGAGCCGATCCCAGACCCTTACATCCCTTTTATCTGTAAGGTTTCATTCAGCTGATTGTGTGTTAGGCACTGAACCTTTCTAGTTGAAATCCCCATTCACACTCATTTAGAAACGAAAAGTGTAGGAAACATAAATTTTGCACCACCACATCTATGCCAGCGCCCAGGAACGTTACTTACGCGCCATAAACTGCCTGGTGGCTAAAGAGGAGAATGTGGAAAGAAATATGAAATTTCTTGGGTGGAGTTGTGCATCAAGCGCTGAGAGTCTTTCAAATAAAGGGCTCTCTTTGTGGGCTCTTTTCTAAGGCCGGCATTTAGGCAGGGTCCGATATAAGCAGTTTAACTTTGAGATCCAAATCTCTGGAGCTTATAGTGAAGATACAGCCACATAGCTAGTACAGAGTGATATGAAAATAAAACTCATAGAAAAAAATCTAATTCTTTAAATTCATTACAATGTAATAAAATATATCATTTAATTATCTTATTTTATTTTAGGCTATTTGAATTGGCTTCAGACTGCTGATAAAATGGACACAAATGGGACAGAAAACACAGTGTTAGCTGCAACCAGCCATAATGTCTGATTCACAAACAAATGACTCTTATGAACTGGTTCTTTTTAATAGGACAGTCAAAAAGATGTATGACACAGCCTCAAATTCGGTTGTGATATAGCGGTTTGAATGACACTAAATTGAGTCATTGAATTGTTCAGAGCCATTACTGAGTTCACTCACTGATTTTTTTTTCTTTTTGAAATCAATCGTAAATCGTTATTATGATTTATATTAAAGGTTTGTGAGTCATAGGACTACATCATATTATTCATCATCATATTATTAATATGACAACATGATTTACATATTGACAACAGAGAGTTTGCTGTGTAAATCAATAATGGTATTCTAACAACAAAACATTCAGACATTCAGAGTAATATAAGACGAAAGTACAATCAGGATCACTAGAGTGACAGCATCACATTTTAAAACAATGGTTCATTTAAATTAAATCGCTATAGTCAAAATCCAAAAATGTCCCATCATCAACGCACACAGCCAACTGTGGTTAAAAGCAAAAGGAGTAAGAACTGAAGTGCTCCACAACCATTTTTATTGAGTGATTCTGTCATTTATCTACTAAAAAAAATAATTTGGTTCATAAATATTTCATTTTAGAAGCCAATGCTCTCCAGTATTTTGTCTGGATCTGTCCTGTGATAATGATCTACAGTCAAAACCATATTATTATTATTCAATTCTGTTTTCTTGGTTTGCAGGCAATCTGTAATTAATGAGTTTGGTTTTGAATGCATTTGTGGGAGAGTGGAAAGATAGAAATGATGAAAGGTTGCAGAACAGTATAGTCTTTGTTCAATGGTATGATGCCCTGTACATTCTTTTCATGTATGACACTCAGCGTTTTTCCCTCCATCACCCATCATCTTCTGTCTCTTCCTGTCTCCCTCCATCTGTCTTCCCTTTCAGGTTCCCCTTAATCCTGCACCATACATTCCATACAGGCACATCCGTCTGTTTAAAGGCCTTCAAGAAGCTATAGTATCTGAGTTATGATCCATATTGTTTTCAGTAGATTCCCAGGATGAGCAAGAAGGATAGGAAATATAAAACCTATAAACGTAGTTTCTTTCACATGTGTAGCGGTTACAGTTGTGCTCACATTTTTTTAACCCTTTCTAAGAATGTGCATTAGGAATGTGTAATATTTTTAATGGTCAAAATAATACACTTCCCGGTCTAATCCCAATGGTCCACTAAGGTTTTATTCAGGGACGTGCACGGGGGGTTGCTCAGGTTGCCCGGGCAACTGCCCATATGCCCTTCTCGACTCACGTTGCCCTTCCAAGGGGGAATAAATAAATCGTACAATGATGCAGAATTTCACGTAGGCCTAGATTGAAAAGAAAATCGCAAAGCCTCATTCACTTCCATTCGGGCACCGAAAGTGAAAGTCATTATGGGAAGCTAGCGCAAACTCTTTTTACGTGGCTGCAGTGCTGCACGCGACCGGTGTAGCTATAAATCATGCGTTGCCCAGTTACCATACGTACCATCAGAACTGAATGTACGGGAAGCCAAAAGGTTAAAAAAGGATTGTATTTTTTCCCGAAATCTAAGCGTTTTTTTTATTTATTTTATTATTAGAAGCGAGTTTTTCCCCATCTGTCAATTCAATACAGATGATTTATTTTCCTTTTTTTTTTAATAAATAAATTTGTTTATTTGGGGGGCTTTTTTCACATGCCGTGCCCTTTTTTTCACATCACATGCCCTTTTTTTTTTTCAGGTCAGAGCAACTGCCTCTCAAATTCCTGTGCACGTCCCTGGTTTTATTAGACCATGTTTTTAAATCAAAGACTCTTGTGCATTTATTTGATCAAACATACAGTAAAAACAGTAATATTGTGATTTATAGAATATTGTATTGTTATTGTGAAATATTATTACAATTTAAAATAACTGTTTCTATCGTAATGTATATTAAAACTAAATTTATTCCTGTGATGGCAAAGCTGAATTTCCGGCATCATCACTCCAGTCTTCAGTGTAACCTGATCCTTCAAAAATCATTTTAATATGCTGATTTGCTGCTTAGGTAAATTCACCCTTTAAATCTCCATAGTTTATACATTATTTAAATAAAATGGTCAGGGCTGTGATGCAGGTGTAAACGTGACAAAATTCATCATATGTGGTTTATCCATTTAGACGTGTTGGCAAAATTGCATGCAACATGTCATAGATTCAAATTATCACAGGTCATAGGTCAAATTTGTAGAGAGATACTGGCTGCATGGTTGCTGCACTCCATGAGTTTCCTGTCCCACCCTATAATCTCTCTAAACTGTTTGGTTTGCTCTCGGATCTAGTCATTGAGAACTTTCCCCAACGGCCTGCACAGAATAGAGATGTCACGATGAGTGGACGAATTTGTTTCATCTCAATAAGAGAGTTCCTGTCTTATCTCCCTTCTAAAATCCAGTATAGCACTGGTGTAGATCTGAAAATGGAGGGCTTTCTTTTCCCTGAAGACAACAGTGAGAGCACAGGAGGGTTCATAGATTGAACTGAGTATGGGATTTGTATAGGCCTGCAGGCAAAAGGATATTCATCTGAGAAAATGATAGCTGGATATGTCTGCTGCTATGAGGCTCTTTGAGATAAGCCTGGCACTCTTCTTAGTTTACAGTGAACTCAGCATTTTTATGTAGCCTAGTTTACTGTGAACTCAGCAGTTGCCTTGCTTAATCTATTATTCTTACATAGCTTCAATTATCAAAGTTACTTGCAAGAGGAATTTTTGCTGCTGTTTGAGGATGCAAGTGGGTGAGTGAACGGATAGTTGTTACGCTTTTAGCATTTTGCTTATTTATTCCAATTATATTCCAGACATACAGTATTAGCAGCCATTACCCATGTCAGTTAAATTTATAGCAAGTCAGATACAATTAAACTTGAAGTGCACAAAAAGGCTAATGTTACATTCACCTAGGCTGTATAATTGTAACATGATGTGATTAAACAGTTAATGAAAAAAGCTGTTTGGGTGCATATGCAATAGAGTGGTGCAGGGATGACATGCTTTTGTAGGCCAACCAGGAAGTTAGCATTCCCCTGGTTCCCTCGATTTTTCCATTGGCTTTTGGATTATTGCGGAAAAGAAGGTCTGTGACTAACAAAAGCTTATGGTCAGATCCAACACTGTTATCGAGTGTTCCTGAAGATCTTAATGACCTCTCTCAGTAGTGTTTGATCAGAGTTGGAGCTGAACTTTGCAGGAAGGCAGATCTCCAAGAACAGGATTGGACACCCCTGCTAAACGAACTACACCACGGTCGGGTCGCATGACTTCAACGTCACCATCACTAAGCTTCTGACAACTCTTTCAGGCTTTGTCAAAAAACATTTTCTCTGAAATTCAAGTTATAAAATGTGAGAGCATGATTATGAACACAATGAGGCTGTGAAAGCGAACTAGTGAGTATGAGTTTATCTGTCTGGCTTATGACGTTTAATGCCCCCCGACAACCGTAATACCATTTAGACACTTTTTAGCAACTGCCTTTTATAAGACAAGTAAGGGATTTAAAAAACCACAAGAGGGCATCAGGGATGTATTTTACATAGTAAGGCAAGTGTACCTGTCATAGGCCTGCAAAAGATGTGCATGTAAACCTCACTCCCCTGATCTCAAGATTGTACATGTATTTTTCATTCACTGTTACATTTACCACCTCATAATGTTACTATTATGGTATAGTCTATATTTTTGTCATTTAGCTATATCAGGCCAGAGAGAAACACATTATATGTGACATTTGAAGGAGAGCATATTGTAGCTATTGATATTTTGTGTCATGTCCAAATAACTGTTATAGAGAAACAATAATTACACTTATAGTGTATAGTAAATAAAACAGCGTCCAACATCCTGCCAACCAGTGGTTTGAGTCGACTGAGATGCTGATGATATGCAAACTACAATTTTAGTTTGTGTATTGTTAGTTAATTTTTGTATATTTCAATTTTAATTTTAAGTACTTTACTGGCATGATTGTTTACATTTACATTAAGCATTATTACATAAAACAAATGACAAGCAAAGAAGTTCACAATATAACAATAACAAATATCAGTAAAGTATAGTTAGAATAAGGTTCCAAGTAATGAATAGAATAGGATTTTAAAAAAATATATAAAATAATAAATGTTTTTTTGTTAAGACTGCTCTCTTCCTATATGACCTCCTGTTTTTTTAAGTGAGGATGACCGGTTTACACAAACAGTTAAAGAAATGTCTTTTTGGACAGAAGGCACAGAGTTTGTTTTTTCAACTCTTCTTCTGGTGTCTTTGGTTTTCCCTTCCTGTTCATTCCTGTCATCGCTGGGCCACAACCTGAACAATGGAAGAGGGTTACATCTTATTTGATTTACTGCATGGGAGTCTTGTTACACAAAACACACACACACACACACACACACACACACACACACACACACACACACACACACACACACACACACACACACACACACACACACACACACACACACACACACACTTTAGACCTCAGGCTGAAATGATCCGATTCCACACAGAGGTTGTGAAATGAAGCATAAGACCTGGTTTCTATTAACCCTGATCAAGAGGGCAGTGTCACAAGTCTTGAGGGGGAATTGAGCTTCATGAACCCCAAAAGAGATCCTTTGTGTCAACTAAACTTATGGTGAAACACACACACAAACACACACACACTGCAGAAATTAACATTTTTATTCAGAAAGCATGCGAAATTTACCAAAAGTGACAGTAAAGGCAGTGTTACAAAATATTTCTATTTCAAATAAATGCTGTCCTTTGCTGAACTTTCAATTCATTTACTAATCACATATAGCTGAAAATTGCCTGGAATAAACTACGTTAACATATATTAAAATTAAAAACAGTCATATTAAATTGTAATATATTTCACAATGCTCTATTTTTTTCACAATACAATATGTTTTGATCAGACAAATGCAACCTTGATGAGCATGAGAGACTGTAAGCATTTCTAATCAGCTTCTAAACCAGTGTTTCATCTAATAATAGGATTAAATATATGATAGTATTGTCTGTATAGGCTAATAGTGATAAAATGCTTTATACAAGGAGGAGGAGAGTATGTGTTGCAGTCTATATTGCGTTGTGGTGCAGTATTGGCGAGATCTGCAACGCTGTTGATTAGTCTCTTGACAACCTGCAGTCAAAGACACGGAGAGGGCAGCGAGTCACAGGGTGGCACATTGTCCACAGTCACCCACTGCGGTGGCCCCTACAACTTCAGCTCAGACTCTATGGAAGTCTGCGAGTGGAGTCACTTGTGTTGTATACATCAACGCTTCCCCTTTCTATGGAATTCCATTGCTCTTTGTTAGAGTGCTTTACTTTTGTTCTGTCATTGAAAAGCTGATTAAGAGGATAAAGGGGGGGGGGGGGGGGGGGGGGGGGGGGTCACTGAATGGTGACCTGGAAAGGGTATTTAATACATGTGTTGCTCTCAACCTACCAAATTAAGCTCTTATTTAGTAGTAGTCAAAGATGTAACATTCCTTTTCTCCACTGGGGGGAGACTGAAGCTCTCTAAAGGAGATGAAGCTCAGATGATCAGTGGGACACTGGCACTTAAATACATTTATGAATATATTAATGAAATTTATGGTTATTCTTCTTTATTTAGCCTGTTTAAATTAGATAAATAATAATATACATATATATTGGTGTCCACAAGTGAAAATGCCTCTATTTTAATTGAATATAAAGTATAGATTGAGTTATTTTTTATTTTATTTATAACTCAAAGTTTGGGGTCAGTACATTTTTTTTAATGTTTTTGAAAGAAGTAAATCATTCTGATATGCTGCTCAATAAACATTTATTATTATCAATGTTAAAATGGCTGTACTGCTTAATTGTGGAAACCTTTATACTTTAAATTATACTTTACTACAATATTTTTTCAGGATTCTAATGATTGGAATGTTTAAAAGATCAGCATTTATTTGAGATAGAAATCTTTTGTAACCTTATAAATGCCTTTAATGCATTTTCAGAGTTCAGAAATACAAAAATGCATTACAAAATTGCATTACTCACTAAAATGTAACTAATTGAATTACTTAGTTACTTATTATGGAATGTAATGTGTTACATTACTTTTGCGTTACTTTTTCTCACTTGGGCTGGGCTTGGTTGTTGTTGTTGTTTTTGTTTCTTAACAAAAGTTCTATTTTTGTCAAATGTAAAGTTCTTTTCACACCAGAAGTGAAATGAATAAGCCTCAGGCTGAAGGAAATGTAAATTCACACCTGTACAGTAGAGGGCGCCGCTCAAACTAATTTTTTTTTAGCTGTGCTGCCATTCTGGATGGCAGAAGAATAGGATAAAAGAGAATAAAGTTTAACGTTTAACACTTACTTCACCAATAAAAACAAAAAATCTAAAGTCTAAATGTAACGTTTTTGCTTATAGTTTAACTGAATCATTGAACATCAGCAGGTACATTGTTCAATAAAGTGAGATTAAATGCATAAAGTATATTTGTGTAATTTAGCATATTTAATTATTGGAGGTTTGTGCAGTATTCTGATTTCGAATTTCACTGTTTTTCTATGTTTTGAGGAATATTGAATCTGTTTTTGTGCAAGTGAGATGAGTAAATGCCTGCTCAAATTTAGTCTAGAACTACAAAAAGCATCATGTTAACACAGAGCACAAAACGCCTCTGCACTTACTCACATTTTTTTTTTTGAAAAAAAAAAAAGATTTCCCTCCACATGGGGACAGGAGAGGTGTCAGGCAATAAATGGGGAAACAAAGTAACTTGCTTTACTTATTTGAAAAAGTAAAAGTATTGCATTAGCCTACTTGAAAAAGGTAATCTGATTACATAACTCACATTATCTGTAATACGTTACCCCCAACACTGGTCATTTTTTAAACAATTGAATGCGTTTCTTGCTGAATTTTTCAAATAGTGTATATATTTAAGTTTGTGTCTTTTGTGATATAAAACAGTATGACAGTATTTGCACAAAGTGCATACATGTTTTTTTTCCAGACTTCTCAGTCCACAGTGAGTGACAGAGGGGGAGAAGGGAGTGCTGTGATCCAAGCTGGCAGAGTGGCAACATTAATGTTCTGAACATGATGATGCCTGCAATCTGCAAACCTCCTGCCTGTCTGATATCTGACATGGCAGGGACATGAAACACAAGCTGGTGAATTACCCACCATCCTCTACCACCCCTATTATAGCAAATTAGTTTCAGTTCTGTGCATACGAAACAAAATAAGCCTTTGAACACTAAAGAATTGGAAGTGTGAAATTTGATTAAGGTATCAGGTCATTGCTGCTCAAAATCAAAAGATCAAGATAGATCTGAAGGACTTGAGGAGATCCTGTCCATAAACACTTCATTCTTGAATGCAGTGTAATTCACCCATATACAATGACCCTAGGCAGTGACCCATCAAAACGTAATTCCCCTGTAAGCCATTTTTTGTGAGCAGTGGTGCATTTCCAGACCACCTTCTGTGCTTTTACCTGCTAAGGTCACTGACAGGAGGAAGTCATAATGAACATCTGGAGAAAGTGTTGTGAGACTATACGATCGATTCTTACATGAGGCATTTCATTTCTGTTTATGTCTGAAAACAAATCTAAAATTTCTCAAAAGCTGACTTTTAGACTGTGCAGTCAGAGAAACAAGATGAGATGTTTCATATTCCTATTTGATGGAAATTCTGCTCTGTCACAACGGAAATGATCTTCACATCCCCAGAAACAGGGATAGTAGAAAAAGCAAAGAATTTCACTTTCTCTGAGGTTAACCACTCATAAAGTAAATGGATCCGATTACATAAAGTCCAGGCCAATATGTGACCTTTACAATCAGATTTGTTTTTCATTATAACATTGGGTTTCACCGCAACTGAAACATAAAGCCCGATGTTTGTGTTGGGCCTAAAATTACCTTAGAAAAGTTTCCGTTCGGTTTCATGATTTCAGACATTTAAAACTATGTACCATAGCTGCCAATAATTTCAGACAATTGTAGATGGTGCAAGACTGTCTCCATGGCAACAAAACTGAGAAAAGAGCATCTGGCATGTCAACCGGTCCGAGTGGGAAAAAAGGGGCATGTGGAGGGGACGGCTGCTAGCAAGTCGTGCAAACATAATTTAGAGTCCCACAAATATAGTTGGAGTATTTGAAATTTTTTCCCCTTTCATACTCTCCGTTTTACATAATATGCATGAGTAAAGATCAAAAGAAAAGGCACATTTAGTATGCATTTAGATCACCCATTTTAATTACAAGTCCCTAAGGGGATAAACATCCATTTCCTTCCCTTTAATATCAGTCTTTCTCCCTCCCTTTATCTCTCTCTCTCTCAATGTCCACTGCTGTCCTGCCCCAATACATCACTGGTGTCATTCCTCTGATTAGTGATCTCAACCTAAACTGTAGAAATGTAGAAAAAAATAACCACTAACTGAAGAAATAACCAGGCTGACAACTGACAAAAGCTTTTCAAGTGGGTCAGAGAAATGTGGCCTGGCTATGAAAATTGCAGACAATAAGACAATGTAATTATTTACTGAAAGGCACTGAGATGCAATTTTATTGGTCAAGTGAATCAATATCTGTGTGGGTGAAGTCATCAGAAAGCACAGGATGATGTCAGATGTATTCACAGCTCTACCTTATTGATGCTTTGTGCTGGAGTAAACCATAAGAGGTGTGGGCTTACGTGAAGCCGAAATGTATAGGCAAAGCATGCAAGCATGGAATATTAAGTATTTAAATAAAAAAGAGGATGGTGTTTTTCATCCCTAACAACTTCCAGCGGATGTGTGCAGTGCTGATAGACTGTGGTTCCAGTAACTGTCTAATATCTGTCACACCTCACAGTGGGATTTAATAAGGGTTCTTAATCATTATGCTTCCACTATTCCCTTCCCCTTAGATCAATACACAGACAGAACCTGGGGGACGTCTGCAGAATCACATGTGGTGCTTACAATGAAGAGTCTCTGGGGACCTTGGCATGTTGAAATGATATATTTGTTTAAGACCACTAGTGAAAATGCTTCTATTTTCAAAATATTTTATTACAAATAATCAGCAAAGTCTTACATTTTTAAATGTAATACTTTTGGGTCATACTATACCAAAAAAACTTGAGGCCAACATCCCTGATAGACTGTAAAGGTGGTTATAAAGCCTAAATTTTATCATCACATCTCTTATTGTGATGGTGTCTCTCTTTCTCTTTCCAGTCAGTGGTTATGAATAGACTGGACAAGTATATATGATTATGACAGTGTTCAGTCATCATCATGACTGAAGATCTTTACTGGTATCAGAACAATTCGGTGTCTATTCCATTGCAGTGCAGTACAGAGACACTCCCTTTCATTTGTTTCTGTCTTCTTCTCTTGTTGTGTTCATACATCCCTTGCGGACCGACATCTGGGTGACATCATTTAGGAGGTGATGGGAATGGAGTTCTGTAGCAATAGAAGAAGGGGCAGTGACATGGTTGCCAAGTCTGTGATTTTCCCGCACATTTCGACTTCTTATAAACTGATTTAATTACAGTGGGTTAAAGGTTTGACATATTGCATAAATTGTACTTGACTGCAATTCTCGTATTAAAATATTTTACCTATTTTAAGTTTTACCCATGATAAAACAATGATGGGTTTTGTGAGGGAGGGCACTGGTAGGGAGCCTTTGAGCTCATTTATGAAAACAGAACATTTAATTACTTTGATTATATATTACTATTGATTATAATTACTAATATATAGTGATTTTTCAGTTGAAATTGTGTATAACGTAAAACAGCGACTGTAAAATGTGTACTTTAGGAATTGGAGTGGCAGATTTTGAGGTTTTATGTTTGGTATAGTGTGATTGGACTAGTTTTGGGCTATTTTTGATTGACCATTGCGCTAGTTTTGTTAGCAGACATGGCAACACTGGGCGGTGGTTCACAAATCTGAGAGATGCAGTTTATGCATCATGAAAATACAGGATATAGTACAATAAAGCAATGTCTGATCTAAATACATTTCAAGATACTATATTATATATATAAAATATATTATATGTTTTTATATTTTTATAATATAATATAAAGTAATATAATATACTATAATATAATATAATTTGGGGGGAAATTAAAGATTTGTTTTGTTATTGCTTTGGTTGTATTATTAATAGTTCTTAGTGTTATTGTACTATACATTATAGTAATATTGTAAACTCTAGTCTTTGTCATCTGTCTCTTGTCATCTAGAGTACGTGTTAGAAAACACTTGCAATTTTGCAAGGACACCTGCAGTAAGGCACAAAGAGTTAACACCGCCCGTGCTTCTCTGTGATGGAGAAATGCTGGCCCACCGTGCTCTGCCACTCACCTCGGCCAATAGCAGCACTGGGAGATGATGTCATGCGATAGGAGGGGTGCCGCTGCTGATGCTGCTGAGCTCTTGTATCTGAGGAGCAGAAGAGAGGGAGGTGAAAAAGAGGATACCAGAGAAAGAGACAGAAAGAGAGAGAGGGGGGAGACAGGGACAACACCTCATCAAGAAGAAAAGGTAAATGTGGGCATCACAAAATCAAATGATGATTGCATGTGCTCTGATGTTTTTTGTGATTTGAACATTGATTACTAAAAAGAAAAAGGTTACCTTTGACTCTAAGATTTAAAGTGCCGCATCAGACATCTAGTGGGAACTCAGTGTTCTTACAGCATGCTGTGTCTGCCATCCATAATGTATGCAGAGCAAATTTTATATGCATGAAAATTAATGTATTGGCAAATGTATCTGTGATAAAATATGACATAATTCAAGGGTGCACTAGATTATGTCATTCAAAGCAAGAGTCAGTAAACAGCCTTTTACACACATACACACTGACTGGAGTTTTTTAGGGTTGGATTTTTTGTTTTGTATTAATAAAGTCATTTGAGAAATTATTTTTCCTGTGTTTAGCCTGACATTATGCACGTATGCCATTTGGGGCAACAGATAACAATTATGTAAAGGAGTCATGAATTTCTTTTGTAACGGTGATGTGAGAATATAATATATAATATTGAAAGTATAAACAGGTATCTGCTTCTGTAACAACCAATAAGCTGTAAATATACAGCTATACGTGCAGTAAGGGGCTATTAATATGCTAATAAGTGTGTATGACAAAAGTAGTTGTCTGTATGAACAGGGCAATACTTCTCTCTCAGTGGTGTCTCTCCATTCCATCCATGCCAGTTTTGCTCATGATTATAGATTGAGACAGACATACACCACCATCCGGTGCTGCAACTATCTCTTTAGGTTTTAATGCTCCTCAAGCTGAACAAAGCATCACTGTGTCCTTCCATCTTATACCTGGTATGAAATCATCTGGGGCTGGCATCAGTTTGGGCATTTAATATCTGGTATTTTAGTTTTAGGATTTACGTTAGGTTTAATGTTTGTAATGCTTTCTAAAATTGTCTTGTATACTGATAAGGGGCAGCTTTCAGGCAGAGTAACAATACAGAGATTGTGCGTGACACTCCCTGCTGCCCCTCATCTAAATTCATGCTCCTCTCTCACCAAGTGCCCCGCCACATCACAACAAGCGCCTTTTAGACACATCTCATGTACAATGGATCTGCTTTTCACATATTCTTCTTGAAAGTATGAGACATTAGTGTATTCATTAAATATGTAACTCATTTATTTGAGTTATTTTATGTTGTTTCAGAACATTTACTTGAGGCTATGATTTATCCTTGTGGCCAGTAAACTAAAAACACACACTCTTTCCTAATCCTATCTTTCTCTCTCTCTCTCTAAACAGGACAGAGCGAAGGGTTGTAAGCGACGCACAATACTGCAAAAACATGACCTTGGCAGGTAAGCTACAAAAAGTCAGCTCTGATTCTCAAACACCAAAGCCCCCATTGTCAAAATCAATATAGGCACAGGGTATGATTTTTGTTCCTAAATGTTAACACGGGTGCTTGGTTTAAATTTTTTTAGAGAAACTAGGAGAAACTGCCTTTAATACATTTCAATTATTATGATTACCTTAATCAGAGTTTCAGAGTATCAAAAAGTGCCAATACAAACATTTTAGATTTGTTGATAATTAAAATGTAAATTTAGGATGGCAAAGTTGTACACTTCAAAAAATATCATGCATATTTGAAGCAGGTTTAAATCTAAAAAAAAAACCTCTATATTATTTTCAAATTATGTAAAAATTTAAAATTTAACAGACTCCCATTGGTCGAGCAAACACCTAGTTCCGCCTCCAAAATCACGTGATTGGTTGGGTTTATCAGAGAGCCGTCTTCAGGTTTTCTAACGCGCTAATGTTTGTAATTGCAAATGTACGAAAGAAAAAAGAATTCCATTGTTCTGTTTATATTACACTTATACATTTCACATACGCTTTTATAGCGACTTACATTGTGTTAAAGGTACATTGAATACATTTTAGCTTAGCAGTTCAAGCAATCCCTGGGAATGATGCTTTACTTTAATTCAGTGAAATCTTTCAGGTAGCCTAGTTTATACATTTTATGTGCAATTGCTTACAGATGCTTTTAATGAGATTCTTTTGAAATGTGTACTTTTCTGCACCAATAAAGTATGATTAAGATTTTTAAGAGAATGCAGGTTTTTGTTTATATTTACGAGGACTTTTTAATACTTACCTGACTTTTCTTTACTGTCTATGACTTTTCCCCACACAGCATATCGAGACAAGGTGAAGGAGCTCCCTCTAGTGTCACTTCTGTGCTCCTGCATCAACTCAAACAATGCAGAAAATCCCACATACAAGGCTGAGGGTAAATATAAATAACAAAACATTACTCATCAGTGTTTCTATTTTATAGACACATCTCTATCACTAAAATGCAATGAGCATAAAAATAATGAAGACTTGATACATTTTGCTCACACTAAGCAGGCCTACTCATCATGATGTAGCCTACTCACACACTGATCATTCTTAAAGATGCAGTGGATCTCAACTGGTGTGTGATCAAAGATATGGAGGTCATTGAGCTGAACAAGCGGGCCTCGGGCCAGGCATTTGAGGTGATCCTGAAACCTCCCTCTTTTGACGGTGTGCCTGAGCTTAACACTTCCATGCCCCAGCGTAAGGACCCCTCACTGGAGGAGATCCAGAAGAAACTGGAAGCCGCTGAGGAGAGGCGGAAGGTTGGAATTTACACTCACATACCCAAACCATCACTCTCTTTGGTCTGATTTTGATGCTGAAACTGTATTCTCTCCAGTTTCAGGAGGCCGAGATGTTAAAGCATCTTGCTGAGAAGAGGGAGCATGAGAGAGAGGTCATCCAGAAGGCATTTGAGGAGAACAACAACTTCATTAAGAATGCTAAAGAAAAGCTGGAGCAGAAGATGGAAGCCATCAAAGAGAACCGTGAGGCTTTGCTTGCTGCCATGCTGGAGAGACTACAGGAAAAGGTACAAACTAACTGATAAGGATGTAAAGTGAGTACTTCATTATATATGAATGGCTGTTCACAACCCATTTTACTTTCATAATGAGACATATTTCATAGTGAAACAGGATGTTCAACAAGAATAAAGGGACTTTAGGGCGTGACTAAAGATTTGTTCTGAATGGAAAAGTATTTTATTGGTTTGTTTAGCTAAAAATCTAAAACTAAGAATATTTTTTACTTTTAAACACATTTTTTTGTGTACCTTTTATATGTGTAATTTTAAATGTATTTTCTACCATTCAAAATTTTGGGATAGATACGTTTTTATATTCTAATAAGTATCTTAATATTATTAGAATTTAAATTAACTGTTTTCCATTTTAATACATTTTAAAATATAATTTATTCCTGTGATGGCAAAGCTGAATTTTCAGCAGCCATTACTTAGTCTTCGGTGTATAATTAGAATAATCCAGAAATTATATATATATATATATATATATATATATATATATATATATATATATATATATATATATAGGCTATGTATATATATGTGTGTGTGTGATGATTACAAATGTTGTATTTTCCTGGTCTTTGTGCTTCTGAGTCCCTTCCCAGTCTAACTATAGAATCAGTATGAATATTACATTAGCATGGGGTGTATTTTTTCCACACTTTGTTTATGTTGTATTTTGCTTCACTCAGGCAGACTAATACATGCATGAACACAGATCGAGTACGTTTTCTTTTGTGTGTCTATTTAGGACAAGCACGCAGAGGAGGTGAGGAAGAACAAAGAGCTGAAAGAGGAGGCCTGCCGGTAGAGGAGCGCCTGCTGCGCAGGACTGCTGTGGCTATGGTCAAGGGAAACAGTTATGGAGATGAAACTGGTGAAGAGAAAATAAAACAAATGGTAGCCAATACATCTCAAAAAGGGGACATATTGGACATCGATAATGACAATTTGCAACACACCAATTTTTTTGTGGGGATTAACAACATCAAAACTACTTAATGTTATTAAAAACAGAAATAAATATTGTCTAGATGACAATGCAAGGTGCACTAAAGGTATGTTGCTTGGTGGAGGACAGGAGGTTGCTTCAGAGCAGAAGAATGAATATACCAAACTGATCTTTTGAAATGACTTGGAAAGGAGGACAAGAAGTGAAATCGATGAAGAGATGCTTTTTATAACCTCCATATCCAGAACAGATGAATGTGTTAACTTAAACTACATCTTAAACTCATCCTTCATTAATGGAAATATCTCTTTACAGTCACAAAAGCATCTTTTTCCAAAACATGTGCCATTTACTGAGGCTTTGGCTCAAGCTTTTTTAATTATCGTTTGATTTTAATATTCAATAATCAATAGGGTTTCATAGAACCTCAGGCATGCTTATACAATATGTAATATTAAGTATCAGTAATCAGATGGCTAGAGGTACAATATCTATTACATTTCCTGCTGTGTTGATGCAAGGTGAACATTTTATAAAAATTAATATTGGATTATTAGACCATTCTGGATGCCTATAGAGCTGAAAGCTCATATTCCTCTCACAGAATAAAAGTTGAGCACAATGACACTTTAAGCACAACTCAAAAGCACATTTAGCTTTTTCATTCATTATATTTGTATTTTGATATCAGTAGATAAACACAGAGTGGCATCTCAGAAAATGAAGAATGGAAGCACTCAGGTGTGAGATAAAGATCCGGTTTGTATTTGAGAAATAGTTTGAAAGTTTTAGATATGAATGGTGCACTTTGCTTTGGCATGCCACTGAGCTTTACCATATAGTCTTGCTACTCGTTCTATACAAAGACAAAGGAGTTTGATGTTGGTACGCAGCATCAAAAAAGAGCCGCCGTATGTGCAATGATGAGAATTAATGTTAATCGACCTGATTTTGTGAGAAAATGGAACGTAAATGCTCACTGTGTTTGTAATTTCCAGATGACTAAATTCTCTAAACAAAGTCAAATAAATGCTTCTCTTAACTAAAACGAAGGTTTGTTTAATGCATTCTAACATGTCTAATTCATACAATTATAGCACTGAAACGAAAATCAATAAATATTACAATAATATTTTATTAATCAAGATTACAATAAATACAAAGCTGATGAAAATATTACAGCAGAAGTTTTCTGTATCTATTGGCAGATTAATACAACAAAATAGCAGTAAACAATTAAAAGTACAGTAGAGAACTAATTCTGAGGCACAACAATGGGTAAAACGCATGTACAGCCTAGACAAACACTTATAGTCTCCAGTTTAAGGGAGTACTGCGACTTGTTTTTGCCCTTGACTCTTCTCAGAACATTGATCTGGTAGTAGATGGGTTTAGACTCCAGTCCCAAGTCTTCCTCACCATCTTCAGTTATACAGCCTCTTTTTTCACATTTTGCCTCAGAGATTTTCTGTGGGATTCGTGAATCGTCAAAGGAAGTTCTGAATTGTAAGAAGAAACATTTATAAAAATTCACAGAACAGCCTTTTGTGTAATCAGTCAATCACAATCTTCAAGTGAAATTCCCCAAAACTACTTCAAATCATTGTTACCATTCACATTAACTGAGATAGATTAAAATACACAACAGTAATGATTGATCAGATCAAAGACTCACTCAAATGTCCATGGTGACAAAGATCTGCTTGGAGACAGGGAGGCACTCATTGAGATGTACGGAGATGAGTCCTGGACGACCCACAGTCCTTTCTTTTTGCGTCTTTTTCTATTAGACCTTTTTTCAGAAGAATCGCATTCTACACCTAATATAAGGGCAAGCAGGAAAAGCAGCAGCACAGCTCTGAAAACCTGAGGAGATGGAGACAAAGAGTAGAGTACTGCCGTGTGTTTCTTAGACTCTCCGTTTTGATATTGGTCATTTTACCCAAAAGCATTCAGCCCTTAACTATATATGTGAATCTTTTTAGATCCATTTTTAGACTAACCTTAGACATCTTATGTAATGAGACATATATGCACTCAAAAAAAACATGTATTGAGTAAAAATAAAAACTAGAGCTTAATAAAACATTTTGTATAAATCCTAATGGACCAAGGGAATAGACCATTTCAGTTTATGTGATTCGTGTTCATGAATTAAAAAAAGAAAAGAAAATATGTTAAATTTTATGAATATGAATCACATAAACTAAATGATCCATTCCCTTATTCCATTAGATTTATACTCGTTTAAAATTCTTAATCCATAATATGAATAATAAATAAAGATTATTAAATTAAAAAAGTTTACTATATTACAATTGAAATTCGTAAATTTTAAAGAAAAGGCTGAAATATTGTAGTTATTGAGTTGTATGTCAGCATCTTTATTTACATAAATTAAGTGGTTCATATAAGAACTCAATAAAACAAACTAAATTAAAATTTTCTCAAAACCAAATTTTAACCTGCAGATCAAATTTCAAGTAGATATAATGTCTAGATTATACTCCTCCAAAATGAAAACAACCTCCTAAAATCATTCTAGTCACTGGTAAATAGAAAGAAAGAAAGAAAGAAAGAAAGAAAGAAAGAAAGAAAGAAAGAAAGAAAGAAAGAAAGAAAGAAAGAAAGAAAGAAAGAAAGAAAGAAAGAAAGAAAGAAAGAAAGAAAGAAAGAAAGAAAGAAAGAGAGAAAGAATAATTAGAGTTAAATGAATTGGTGTTAACTCACCAATGAGAGCTGCATCTTCAGAATACAAACTGCATTGAATCTGCTTCTGTTTATATGGGCTGGTGAGAAAGAGAAAGAAACTTCCCGGTCTTGACGTAGACAGAGACGAATGCAAAGTAGACAGTATGTAATCTTCAGACAATGTAGACCAACCTGCAATGCAATTCTTTTTGTGACATCAGTTATTTTATTCTAAAAGAATCTCATAGTGATAAATAAGTATGATCATATAATCAAAAATTTGTCCGAATATATAATGAAAAATTAGTCAATAAAATTAAGTAACACTACAATTTTCATCATGTAATTTCTAATCAGATTGACAGACACGGACACAACTCTGTGCTCTCCCACGCTCTCATGTCACATACACATCAGTAGACTTATGTTATGAATAACAAATTTTGTATACCAGCAGTGCATTGAGATGCACTTTATTTGGGTCAACAGCTTTGACAGGATATGTCGATAATGTTCTGAAAGACTGGCTTCTGCTGATCATATGTGATAATGTGAGACAAAGTGACCCATATATATATGAACTAATGCACTGCAAATACATGTTGATTGTGGCCATGCACATAAACAACTTTTATAGCAAAACCTAAGCTAAGTGTGTCTTGACTGTCTATTGAGAGGCCTGGGAAAAACTTCAAATTTTATCATTTAAATTAGCCATGTTTTTTGTTGCACAGACTAACATCTTGCATCTAAACCTGACAAGGACTTTACTGTGTTTTAGGGTGAGCCTGAGTTAGGGCTTCACCAAGTACATGTTCCTGGATCGACATCTTCGACAACGTTCCACATAACCAATCAGATTTGAGGGACAAGTTTACAGTTTGTCAAGTTTAGGCTTACCACAAGGGTTAGGTGCTTCTACATCAGTTCTTCACCCATCATTTCCCTCAGATTTTAGGGGTCCAGTTTAGGGGTAGGGATAGGACTACATTTTCAAGACAGGAATGTTGTTCAAGGATCAACCAAATATGTTGACCCAGGAATATGCCTTTCTTGGCCAAACACTTCGACTTCATCCACCACATTAACACCTTACAATAATGTTCAATTTGTTAACTTTAGTTAAAGGTATAGTTCACCCAAAAATGGTACCCACATTTTATATTCTTTTGTGTCATAAAGAAATCCATACAGGTTTAAAGCAACTCAAGGGTGAGTAAATGATGACAATTTTAATTTGTCCATCTATCCCTCACTGTAAACCCTAACGCTCAAAATAATTAATTGGTTTGAGTAGGACAAACTTAAATTAATTAGTTAAGTCAAATTAACTTGTATGAGTATTTAGCACTTTCTTTTTCTTTCAAGTTAACAGAACTGATATATTTTAAGTAAACAACTGTTTTATTGTTTTGAGTTTTATGAAATTATTTATTTTAATTTAGACAAACTTAATTTTAACTGAAACGGCTGGGATGTCTATTTCCCAGCATGCTTTGCCGATAGCACTCGAAAGGGAGAGTAAATGCTAAAATTAAGTGTAATATGTTTTCTTTGTGCAAGATTAATGTCAAGTGGGAGATTTAGTAGTGATGATTAATGTTTTGGTATGCTAATTTAGAAGAATTTCTGTTAATGTTGGTTTTAGGATAGTTCCCATCATGGTGACAAGTGGTGCATGCAGCTTGATTTGAGAGCAAATTAAAGTTTAATGTTTCTGCACTATACAACAAGTGTTACTGTATAACACACTATTGTTAACATGTTAACAAATTAGTATGTTAGCAAACTAGCATGTTAAAGTTAGTTAAGTTTATATTAATAAAAGTTTTCACATTGAGATTATAGTTCCAGTTAAATGTATGAATTAATGTACTCAAACATTTAAAGTAAAAAACAATTAAAATGTGTAAATACAAAATAAAAATCTGCCAGTTCTGCTTACTTAAACTTTGAATTAATCTGGGTTAATGTTAATTTATAACTGCACTTGATTGGTGTCAGTAAAAACAGTTTTAAAGAAAGTAATACTTTTATTCAGCAAGGACATTAAATTGATCAAAAGTGACAGAGAAGACATTTAAAATGTTGCAAAATAATTATATTTCAAATAAATGCTGTTCTTAACTGTCTGTTCATCAAAGAATCCTGAAAAAAAAATCTGTCAGTTTCCACAAAAATATTAAGCAGCACAACTGTTTTCAAAATTGATAAAAAATGTTTCTTAAGCTCCAAATCAGCATATTACATGAATGATTTCTGAAGGATCATGTGACACTGAAAACTGGAGTAATGATGCTGGAAATTCAGCTTTGCCATCACATGAATAAAGTACATTTTAAAATATATTAAAATAGTTATTTTAATTTCTAACAATATTATGGTTTTTACTGTATTTTTGGTCAAATAAATACAGCATGGGTGAGCATAAGAGACTTATTTCTAAAACATAAATAAATGCCAACTTCAAACTTCTGATCAGTCATGTATGCACAGAAATAAAAATGAACCAGTATTAATTAATGCTGTGAAAGTATGGTTACTTCATGTTAGCTATTTCATTAACTAACATTAAGAGCACTTGATGTAAGGGCTCTCGTTGAAAAATCAATGTTAAATTTGCCCCAGGTACACCAACTGATACTTGCAGCACTACACAATGCTCTTGCACTCTCCAACTAATTTCAATGTAGGTCACAGAAGTGCTGACTTGGTGCGGATCTTGAAACAGTACGTTCCAGCAGCCAACACTAGCATGACCACAAGGTATAATAACCTCTCCTGAGTCATACTAATAAATTACATTACAAGCAGATGAGAACAACAACAATGGAATGTGTAAAGTTGTATGGCATAAGAACAAGTTGTATAAAGTCGTTTTCTTACCCTCATTTCAAACCTTCATATCATCTCTTTGTCCATGTAATGGAAGTCAATGGGGTTTGGTTTTAAATGTTCTTCAAAATATTTGATTTGTGTTCCAAAGGAGAAGGTAAGTCATACAGGTTTGGAACGACCTCAGGGAGAGTAAATAATGACCGAATTTTCCTTTTTGAGTGGTCTATGCCTTTACAGTGTATCAGGAAAGCATAATTCCGTTTACAATGTAATGAGAATGAACATTACATATTTTATTGCAACCATTGCTGGGGTTTCTCCAGCTCCCATGCAAAAGAAAGTTAACATCACCAGTTCTGAGAAACCAGGAAGCTGGACAGCAATAAGATGCATCTCTGCATGCTCAAGTAGAGGTCTATAAATGAGGAGCTGCACTTTGCATTTAAATCATCATTTCCTCAGGCATCATAATCGCTCTACATCTGAGACAATCCAGTCATAATGGTACAGACAGACACTGAAAGGGCAATGTGGCAAAGAGTAGTTCTAATGACTTGGAATTTCTGAAGCATGACTAGTTTGAGGTTATGTGGCTTTCTGGTGTTACGCAAAAGAGCAGAGATTCATGAAATGCTAGATCTGGATCTGTAGTCTATTTGTACATTAAGTATATTGTAGAAAAATACAGTCAATAAGAAAACAAAAGTGAGATATTTTGTTTTTGCTTTTTATTGACGGAGGCAATAAACAGAAGACAAATATTGGGATCGAGATATGGTATGAATGGGTTCGAGATATGGTAAAGACTGGATTGAAAACTGCATCTCCAGCTTGTGTATTTCCTTTTTTATATATATATTTTCAGTGATGTCAAACTTATCTTTTTAACAATAAATCATTATTTACAAGTTGTCGCTCAAAAAAACTAAAGCTAAACCAACAGAGAAAACCAATTTCTGTAAAACATTAACCAAGTCTAAAAACAGTGATAAAAATGTTTTTAAAAAAAATGTAACAAAAAGCAAATTTTTTTAAAGAATAAAATTGAGTTGTTTTTTAAATGCATATGTACGCATGTACAAGCAAGGGAACATTTAAAATATGAAAAACCTTCTGACAATGTGTTTGAGAGATTAAATTTGTTTTTTGTTTCTTTTAGCATATGTATGCATGTACAAGCATGGGAAAAATGTACAATATGATGTGTTTGAGAGAATACTTTTTTTTTTTAATACATGCATATGTATGCATGTACAAGAATTAGAAAATGAACATTGCACACATACTGCAAATCTTCTGAAGTAGATTCACCGGAAAACACATTTATATAAGGAAGATGATGTCATCAGCCACCATAACCTGGTTGTCGTCCTGCATGCGGGCGAGAGCGGCACGGACCTCGGTTTCATTAAACGGTGATGGGCAGCTCTTGTTGATGCTTTCCATAAGAGCGATCATGCCCACTGACTGAGCATGAGCAGAGCGGAACACCTCCAGCAATGCGGTTTTGAACTCCTTCAACCTACAGCAAACACACATTGTGCATCAGACAAACAGCATCTGAAACAATCAGCGGACCTGCCAGCGATAGTTTCTGTTTAGAACTCAATCAGAAACAGCACTTGAAAAAGAGTGTGTCAGCACTTTGAAAATGCTGAGTGTGATACAGAAAATGTCAGCAGACAAATCCTGAACGCCTACCTCTCATCAGACAACTCCGTGTGACCATTTTGATCAGGTGTGTCTATTGGCTCCTCACCCTGCCTTGCAGGAGCTGGGGACTGAACTGAGGGGAAAAAAATATTACTTATCACTTGTGCATTTTACATGCAAAAATCTTAATATTTTATATTTAACTTAAAAATATTTTTAAAGCTTGTTTAAATTTTAAAGAAATAATGAAATGGTATAATTAAAAAAAAAGATCTAGAATTAATTTATCCCAAATAAACTTATATTTTAAAACATTTGTTTGTTTTTTTTGTTTAAAATATTTAAAGTAAATTTATTTTTTTAATGGTGTGTGATATTTATTTTAGGATTAATTTAACTTATTTATTATAACATATATAAAATGCCTGTTGTTGGTTTTTCTTACTTTGTGGTATGTCAGTCTCGGTATCAAAGTCATAAGGGTCATATGACTCACTGCCCTGAGATGGTCTGCGCTCAGAATGGCGCCTCCTACAGGACAAAAAAAGAAAGAAAACACTTTCCCTGGTCAACTCTGTTCACTCAGGTGTCCACCAGGGGCCATTGACCTCTCATTTATTACCAAGTTCTATAATAAGTATCATAATCATTATTTAAACACATTAAAGTCTTATAGTTAGAAATTGTTACAAAACACTGTAAACTAACAATTTTATAAAGGAATCATTACACCTGATGATTTTAATAATGAATAGGGAGTCAGTAAGATTTTTTCAAGTGGCAATAAAGACATTTATAATGTAACATTTAAAGAAACTAACCAACCCCAGACTATTTATAGTTTGGAAAGTTCATAAAAATCGACTTTGTCATGCTATTGTGAACAACACTAGACCTTTTTCTCTGTGGTCGAGGTGTTTCTTGGGCTTCATTCTCATCTTCCTCCTCATCCTCTGAGTCTGCGTCCTGCCCCCCATTTCTAGAGCGTTTACGTTCCTTCTCCAAAACCTGAGGAATGGGAAATGAGTGTAAAAGATATTCATTTAATTGATAGTAAATTTCTAATGGATTTAATCAGCCACTGATGGAAGTACTATAATAAAAAGTAAAAACTCGTATCTTAAAACACCAATGTAAAGGCTTAGCGTATTCTGTATCTGTCCATAATAGAGTAAACAAATGTGAATAATGAGCTATAAGCTATATCAACAAACAAACCTTCTTGAAATAGGCAAACTGCACAAGCTCCACAGCAATTTCTGCGTCAAACAGTTCCACAACTTTGCTCATGCGAGCTTTGGCGTGAGCTGTAGAAAGACGGATCAATGTCTCCAGGGTTCTAGCAGTGACCGGTGATGTCTGAGGGACAAAACACAGCACAGATTCTTCAAATTAGTTATCTTACAGCATAAGAACTTCATTTACTAATACCTGACCAGCAAAACCACTCATTGTAGTTTGAAAATGTGTCTGTATTTACCCGTGCAATGTCAGAGCCGAGCTGCTCCTGATTGCGCAGTCTCGAGTACTCCTCTGCAATGTGATTGGCTGCATCTTGAGTCAGAACAGGAGAAAGAGCCTTGGCAACGTGGATGTACTTCCTCATGAACGCTTTACTCACCACTCTGTCCCTAAAAACACAATAAACATTTAGCTGTATAATAATGGGGTCTTCATATTTGACAGAATGTGCAAGAAAATATTTTTTTGAGCTTTCCATTCATCCAAAAAGTATGAAAAAATGTATCACGGTTTCCACAAAAATATTAAGCAGCACAACTGCTTTCTGTTTCTTGAGCATCAAAAATCAGCATATTAGAATCATTTCTGCAGGATCATGTGACACTGAAGACTGAATGCTGAAATCATTAAATAAATTGCATTTTAAAATATATTAAAATAAAAATGTATTTAAATTGTAATAATATTCCACAACATTACTGTTTTTAGTGCATTTATGATCCAATAAATGCCACCTAGGTGCGCATAAGAGACATCTTTCAAAAACATTTAAAAAAGCTTACCAACCCTAAACTTTTGAACGGTAGTGTAAAAGTATCTTATAAAAGCAAAATATGGCAACCCAATTCAAATATTGAATCATTATTGAAGGCACATGGTAATATTATAAAGCAGACATAATCTGAGCTGAATTAGCATCGGTGATTTGCATTAGAGAAAACAAACAGAAGGTTAAGAAAAGAAAAAAAGTGGGCACTTCATACTTTTTTTTGCTGCCATGGAGAAGTGGATTGTGTTTCTCATACACTTGCAGCTCCTCTTCTTCCTCCTGAACTACATTAGGGTCTTCAGTGGCCAATGCATCGATCGCACCACCAAGAGCTAAAGCTGAAACACACAAACACACGCGAGTTAAATAAACACTGCAACAATACTTTCAACATGACTCTTTCCTAATACAGAATATACCATGTTTTAGTTCAGTTTTTGATGTTAAAATACTTCCTCCTATTCCATCTTTATCTAACTCTTTTTGGTGGCATTAACTGCACAGAAGTGATACACTTAACACAAAATATATAGTATAACATGCTATCTATCAGCTTGTACCTGCTCCGTCCTGCTCATGGGGATCCCTGTAGCGGTGAATACGCAAGACGTGGTCAGATACCTCACGGTCCTGCTCTGGGTCCATGTGATCCAGCATGATGAAGAGCAAATCAAAACGAGACAGCAGCGAGTCCTGCAGGCCGATGTTCTCCATGGGGGTCTTATACTGATTATACTGCAGATGAAGAGAGACAAAATCATACACATGAAATGCTAGGAAAAGAAAAAATAATGGCTAGACAGCAACATCTGGTACGTGTGGTCTGTGCCGACACTGTGTTGCTGTCTGGGTGATTTCTTGAACTCACCCAGACCCAGACTGGATATTTATCAAGAATAACATTATGAAATTATTGAAATGATGCCCAGATACGGATTGCTCACAGATTCAGATTTTACGAACACCAACTGAAGCACTTACTCGGCCATAGACGGGGTTGGCAGCTGCCAGGACGCTGCAGCGGGCATTGAGTCGAGCATGGATGCCGGCCTTGGCGATGGTGACGCGGCCCTGTTCCATGACCTCATGGATAGCAGTCCGATCCATATCTGACATTTTGTCAAACTCATCAATGCAGACCACCCCGCGATCCCCTAAAACCATGGCACCAGCCTCGAGACGACGCTCACCTGAGGGACAGACACAACTTAATATTAAAAGAACAAACAAAACTCTGAAATAGGCAAACTTGTTATTAATGAATCTATGGTTTCTTGGCTTGATTGTGAGTGTGAAACGCAGTACCTGTCTCCTGGTCAGTGGTGACCGCTGCAGTCAGACCTACACCTGATGAGCCTCGGCCTGTGGTGGCAATGGCACGAGGTGCAGTGTGCAGAACGTACCGGAGCAGCTGAGACTTGGCCACTGACGGGTCACCTAAGAAATAGAGAGATTTATGCAGAATTTAAACACATCTTATCAACATTTACTAAGTATTTTGGCTAAACTGATTATGTTTGAGGCTGCCAATGAGGGTATAATACTCTTGATTTTTTTTTTCAATAAATACATTTTTTAAATCCATTCTGCAGGTTTTTCCTCAAAATCAGTTCAGATATTTTTAAGAAGACATTCACATTTGTCTTAATCATTTATTTAAAAAAAATAAATGCAGGAAACCGATAAATGGCGGCATCTGGTGGATCTGTAAAAAACAGCACCAAAACCAGCATTAAAGTACTGCCAGTTCAACAGAAAACAGGACAAAACAAAACATTTTTTTACTGGCCTTTTTCAAATTTACTGGCCTTTTAAAAATGTAAATGTTTTAGTTTATATTAATACAAAGTTGCTTTATAATCTGAACCTATTACATATCATATATGTATTGTTACATATAATAATGTTTAAAAGACAAAAAAAAATCAATTGTTCTCCACATAAAAGGATGCTATGGGGATCATGAAAATTTTCATAGAAAAATGTATATGTTTTCAACTTAAATCATATATGTACTGTTACTTATAGAGTTTATATGATATAAAAAATATATATCAATACATCTTTACAGAAAATGGCAAAAAAAAAAAGCAGATTTAATTTGAGTCTACTCAATCTATAAATTTATATAGTTACAAAAAAGTTATTGTGCAGTTCTCAATCTGGTCTCCAGCACAGAAAATGATTTGTTAAAAATGTCGCTCATTATCTGTGCAAATCTAAGCAGGCAAATACCTATGAGAAGTAAGTTGATGTCTCCTCTAATGCGCGAGCCGTTCTCCAAAACCTTCTCCACCCCTCCTAGAAGCATACACAGGATGGCCTTCTTTATGTACTCATGACCATGAATACTGGGGGCCAGTGACCGAGCCAACTGATCAAACAAGTTCTAAAGGAGAACAAAGACGAATAAGGCATTCTTATTAGGAGAACATACACATATAATAACTTCATAAAGTTCACTCCACAAAAATGTGTCCAAATCTTGAATGCAACCCAACTAGTAAAATTCAGCTGAAACTTTCAATCAGAAACACTTCCATTCTCTGACCTTTGAGCGAGATCTGCTGAAGCTCTTGATCTTGGCTACATCATCTGCAGAGAAGTAGTGAGCGATTTCTTTGCTCATCTGTTTCACGTGACAGGCGATCATGATGGTCCTGAACAAACACAAATGGGAAAACAAGATATATTAAGGCTTTGACATAAATATTATTATTTATAATAATATTTCAAAACCCTTCAACCGCAGCTGGTGCAGCTGTACCTGAAGGTGCCCGAGGTGAAGCCGCCCTTCTTGCCGGGCAGGCAGCGGTAGGTCCCGATCACCTGGGCACGGTCCCCTGGCTTTACACAGTCCACCAGGTCATTGTCCAGGATGATGTCCACAGAGCGGGGCAGCTGACCGGCAGGGGCTTTCTCTGGCATCTCCTGCACTGTGATGGTCTGATGGTCCTTATAGACAGACAGACCGAACTCAGTCTCCAGTGGATTGTTCTCCTCGTCCTGAATGGATCAAATATAGACATAATAATAATTATTACTGTTGCTATTAAAACAATTTGACACTGAGAAAAATAATAGAAGTGTGGTATTAACAATTTCAAATTATTTTAGTATTAATAATAATATTAATAATTACTATTGTTATTGCTATGTAATAATAATAATAATAATGTTATTATTACTAAAATAATTTGACATTGTTGTCTTTATAATATCATACTATTTCTCTCACAGAATATAAACGGATCTTATATAGTAATAAACAGCTGCCTATTTCAGGAAGGGCGTCCCTTAGCATTTCTGGCCTCCATATCTTTGCATGATTCCACTAATCTAAGTTATGAGTTGGGACAAATCATAGTACCTTGGTGGGGTAAATGGCACTTGAAGGGAAGGCTTCCAGAGAGGTTAGATCTGTGTATTTGCGCTCCATAGTCTTCTTAGTGGCTGGGCAGTAGTGCACACTGCGTACTACTTTGGGACGCACCAAAGAGCCTGTGAATACAGACAATCTGATCAATTCACTGTCCATGACATGCAAATATCAAATCTTTAAAATGCACATAAAAAGGCTTGGACTTACATTTAGTGACAATGCCCTCCAAACACACCATGCTACCCAGCAGACGAGAGGTCAAGGTTCGAGGGGAGACGTGTTTGCTGCCGAAGCTGCCCTCCAGACCAACGAAGAACTCTTCGTGTTGCTTGGCGTAAGTGGCATCTATTGAAGCCACCAGATCTTTCAGGGCACGCTGGAATGCCACGAGCTCTTCAAAAGCATTATTCAGCAACCTGAGGACCAGAGATTGTTCATTTCAATTAAAACATTGTCACACTTTACATTATAATGGTAAACTCTCTTTTCAGTGCAATTTAATATGGAATACATATAGTTATAATTAATATGCATTATAATTTAATGGAGGCATAACTAAATTATGCATGTGTACACTGTAAAGTGTAAGTAAGGGAGGGGGAAAATTATTATTATTCTTTTTTTTTTTTAAAGGTTAAACACACTTGGCTGCTCGCTTTTCGTTGCGGCGGCGCAGGTCGTTGAGGTTCACAATGAGCCTGGATTTGTTTTCGCTGATCATCTGTCGTACTTTGCTCTGATAGATGCCCTGGTATTGCTGAAAAATGTAAAAGCCAAAGAAAAAGTTGTCAACAAACAAAACGTGAGCAAAAATACCCACGAAAAAAAAGTTTAAAGTAAAGTTACATTGTGGTTTGAGAGTCCTTTGTTCCATAAGACACATTAACTTCAATAGTTTAATAAGTATATAATAAATGCGTTATGCTTACATCATCGTCAAGAAAATCCAGGTAATCCCTTTGCGCCTCTCTCAGTTCCTGGTCGTCCAAAACTTCAGCAGACATTTTTGTATATAGCTTCTAAAAGTGTTAAGAAATAGAGCAGGAGACCTCGTGTCGATCGCCGTACTGTTGTGTCTTTTCGCGCCAACAGGCTTCTCTGGCTGTGGAGTCCAACCGCTGATTGGTCAACACACCAGTGACTTATTAACATATTCTGTCTTTTGGGTTGCGGCGCCCAATCAAATCCATAGAGTGAAGATTCGCCTGGCCCTCTTGAGTGTTTCGCGCGAAAAGAGAACCGGTGCTGCGCATGCGTTCACAACTTCAGATGCAGCGTATGCGGAGGAGGAGCTCTTGTGCAAAATGCAAATAATGGTCGTTGAAGACAACAAACCTGAGTCCATGCTGTTTGCTTCTTTATCTTGTGCCCATTGGAAGTCAATGTTGCCAATCAGACAGTCTGTAAATCAAATGTACTATTTATTACATCATATCGAAGCATGCTACTTCCCTGCCCATCGAGAGATGATACAGAGCCGAAGAAAAGAAAAGTCACACAATTAGAAGTTATACACACAGTACAAAGTACATAGTGTAAAATACACATCCGTTTTTATAGACGAACATCACTATTTTCTTACTATTGGGCTCAAATTCTTGGTGTTGGTGTTCCAAAGTGTTGGTTCAAATTCTCAGGTTGTCTTTTATTCATGATGCATCATTGATGGCCGACAATTCACCATAGTTTTCAGGCTACTTTACAATTTAAATATAGGTGGTCTACTACATGTCTTGTTGTTGTCGTCATAAATAGTAGTACAATAATGAATAGTTAGCCTACTTTTAAAGTCAACTCCTGAGAAGCAAAACAGGAGTTGTAAGACAGAACGATCTATATGTTCAGTCACCATTTCCTTTCACTGTAGCAAGTGAACCCGATTTGACATTTCTTTTCTAATTCATTTTATTTTGAGAAAATTAGTCTTCAGCCATCAAAATGTTGGCTATCTGAATTTTACAATCATGTCAGCAGTTTTTACTTTGATGTTTTTTTTTATTATATTTATATAATTTTTTCTTCATATTTTAGGTTTTTCGAACACAGTGAACAGTCATTTTCAGAGTCCTTTCAAACACGGGGATTTGTAGCCCCGCCCAACCTCACAAGGAACCGACAAACCAGATCTTCACAGTTGAGACTTGGGGTGGACATATACAGCAGCACAGTTGCCAAGCTAATAATAATGTACAAGTCTGAGAACCGGATTTAATCTTTAGGTTGATATGAATCCCCAATATCTTTTAAAAAGTGAATAGAGAAGTCTGGGTACAGTGAAGAGCGACTTCAACCAGTGACGCACAGGTGAGGAGCTACTCATAAACGATAATAGGCTATAAACTCTTTTTTATTTAACGCGTCGCTACAGACAGTTTCCGAACAGAAAAAAAAATATTTTTTTTATTTTATTTTTGCATAAAGTTGTATAATTATAATGTATAATTGTCACGTAGACTATTCTTGCTCTTTATTTAGGCTACTTAAAGCTGCCGTCGGCAACATTTTTTTGATCATATTCAGTGAAATCGACACTATAATCCGACAGAACAACATAAATAAAGTGGTTTTAGAAAAAAAACCGAGCTTCAAACTCCAACTGGAGCGTGTTATTTGTTTTGCAAAAACCCACCGCTCCCGGTTCATTGTGTCCAATCAGCGCAGGGGGGTGTGAGATCTGACTGTCAATCACAGGTCGTGCACACACCACCCCTCGCGCACGTTACAATCACATGCACACGCTTGAAGTTCGAACAGTAACGAAGAGTGATGGCGGAAAAGATTCCAATTCCTCAGTTAACCTCAAGAGCTAGGAGGTAAAAACAACACAGGAAAAGAGAACACCTGCTGAAAAGAAAGAAGTAAAGAAAGAAAGTGACCGTGCCCGTAATAAAACCAGGATCAACATCGGATCGGCATTTGAAAGGTGGAGAGATTTATGTGATTTAAGTGGGTTCAAGCTGGATGCAGAGCTTGCAGCATTTCTTCTCGACAGGTAATTGTGCTTTATCAACCAGTTACTTTATTTCTTCGTGTTATGTTAGTAATCTAAGTATGTTTGCCCAAATGTGTTGGAATGGATAGCTAACGTTAGCACTTGTGGGGAAGCTTCGTGGTGCACACGCACTGACGAGCACGAACTCGGTGGGAGGGTATTCGTTGATAATGGGGGAGGGGCATTAGAGTTGTAAACATTCAAAATTTTGCCTTAGTCCATTCAATCTGCCAGACTTGCCGACTGCAGCTTTAATAAGGCACATTTAAAAGTTGCCACTTTTTTATTCTTCGTTATTTATAATGATAATTTGTAAGTTTACAATTAAATATACCAAATTTGGAAAACTCTTCTCAAGCCTTGCCTTGAAATGTGCTGTAAGGTGTTGTTGCAGTAGTCTAGATAGTATTGAGGTTTTTTAATACAGAATACTAATCACAGAATGCACATATCATTGATAAGCTAAACTCCCAATCCAGACAGCATTCTTAGTAGGATTCGGTTTCGGATTCGGCCGAATATTGGGCTCGCACTTTATTCCCCAATCGAACTCGTGTAACTGTCTGTCACACGTTCTACCGTTCACAGCGTTAACAAAATGAGATGAAAATGAGCATCAAACAGAAATAACTCGCATACATGGGGTGTTCGAGGCGCACGGCACATAAAATACAGACTGCAGACAGTTCAGTAGGGAGCGCGCAGCTCTTAAAGGGGCCACATCTTCTTTCCACTCGTCACAGTAGGTGGACCGTTCGAATGCAGTTGTCTGTGAGAAAGTGAAAATGGAACTTTTGAGCAGATAAAGTGTTGTTTGGCTGTACTTTCAGTCAAAAGAAGGCAATTCAAGTCGAGCTACACGTTCAATTTGCAATGCCAATTTGTCTCATGGTGGCAAGGACTCTAAACAATAGGCTACATCATCGCCTGTTGAAATGCATAATGTTGCTTATTCTTTTTTTTCTTTCTTTCTTTTTACAGTTAAAATAAAATAAAATTAAAAATCCACGTTGTTTACTTCATTAATGTGTTTATTTTGTTAATGGACTGAGGATGAGAGTAGGATTCAGGATTCGGTTTCGGATTCGGCAGAATCTTAACCAGTGGATTCGGTATTCGGCCGAACCCCACAAATCTGGATTCGGTGCATCCCTAATTCTTAGGCATCATGCAACCAATTCTGAAACCATCTATAACTCCCTACAGTGCTTTAGTATGCAAAATGTTTCAAGACACAGCTAGTGTTTTAAAATTGAGAAACGTTGGTTTGAAGGAATGTACGGCAGGGCACAATATGAGTACTTGGCAAACACAATGGTCTATTCAACCAGGCCAGATACTAACTTATCAAGTGTAAGAGGATTAGTTCAGCAAGATGAATCATCAAAGGTATAAATCATGGCAAACTGATTTGTCAGTATAATTTATCCACGTGCTGTTTTCTGCTTCTTGTTGCAGCTCATTTTTGTTATTGATCCAGAGTTCCACCATGCCAAGTGGAGTTTTGGGCCGTCTTAGTGCACTGACATTGAGTATTTAGCAGCTGGGTACCACACTTGTGGAATTGGCTCTGATGTGCCGAGCCTGTTTTGCGAGCCCTACATCTTGTCTGGCTATCGTCCTGTACGTCAGGAATGACTGAGCTACTTCTGTACCAAAATGGCTGTGCACAAGGCCACTATTTTTACTGTTCTGAGCCAGAATGGAGACACAACCTAGTGGGAGCTGTGTTCTACCTGGTGCCGCGGTGCTGTCCTGGTTGTCCTGCGCCAGTTGCTGCTACGCCAAATTCCGTTACCCCCGTCCATACCCCCTCTGCCGGAAGATCTGCCAGATCATTCCCACCAGCCGGGCTTACTTGCTCGACATAAGCCCTGTAGCTCACCGCCTGGTCACCAGATCTTGGGACGAGCCAGTGTTGGTGTTTCACGCCCTGCAAGTGGTGTTTTTTGTGTTATCGGCCTCTTTTTTTCTCTTGCCCAGTTCCTGAGCGCTTCTTTCAGGGAGATGTGACATTGTGGGCCACGGACATCAGATCTTCCACTTCTTCCTGGCCATGTGTACTATATGCCAGCTGGAAGCAATGTTTAGAGACTATCTGGTGCATCAGCAGCCTGGAGTAGGTGTGCATGGAGAACTTCATTTTACTGGCTGGAGGATCTTTCGTCGGATTGATACTGTGCTGTGTTCTGACTGCAGTAGTGAGAGGAGCTGTGCAAAGACAGCTGAAGAAAAAAGACGGCAAAACATTTTGAAAAGATTTTACAAAACAAATTTGCTTAGTTATTTTGTTAGTTATACAGTACCGCAATGTATTTAATAATATAAATGTCAAAATTATAATAATTGTATTTGTATTTAAGTGCATTTATTATGAGCATTGTGATGTCTCTTTCTTTCTTTCTTTCTTTCTTTCTTTCTTTCTTTCTTTCTTTCTTTCTTTCTTTCTTTCTTTCTTTCTTTCTTTTTTTACTTAGAAAGTTCCACAATCACATTTTGAAATCCCACACTTGGTAGAAATGGTACAAAAGCTGTCATATGGGCGGTATGTACACTGTAGGCACGAATATGTACCTTTAAAGTACATAATGCACCCTTTATGGGGTAAATAAAGTACAAAGGTGTAACTTTTTAAAGGGTAGCACCCCAGTAACAGCTTTTGTACCATTTTATCTGAAATAGCAGATATCAGCCTCAGGGAGGCATTTTACTTTTGTAAATATCAAATTTTTTAAAAATCAAATCAAACATGAATACTAAGTGGGGATTTCCCCACAAATGAATTCACTGCTGACTGGGTATAATCTAACACTTAGCCGACATTCCTCTAAAATCCAGTACTGTATGGCTTTTACACAACTGGCCTATTTATACTTAAAAGCTGTTTGGAGTCTGAGACAGGAGTTTTTCGAAGACAAAAACATTCAAATGAAGGAGTAAAGCTAGACTTGGCCCAAATTAGAGAGTGTGTGTGTGAGAGAGTTGGAGGGGTGTAGGATAAGGAGAATAAAGAGGTACTTTTATTTTGTACTCAGCAAAGTCAAGTGTTGGTGTTGTGGTGAAGGAATGGAGCAACTCTTGTTTGCTCAAGAACATTGATACAGAAAATACATTCTCTCCTCATATAATAGAAATCTAATCTACAGGCCAAAACAAAAATGTCCTGCCTAAATCATGGTGTAATGATGTTGTATTTTTTAGTTTTGTTTGGGCCGTTCAAATAAAGTTTTGGAATGCATTTACTGTACTTTCTTCCTCTCTTAATGTATGATTAATATTATTTATTTTGGCAGGTTTAGCTGGGGCAGAAATTCAGTTTATCCCTGGTGCCTAAGATACTGCTTTGTACTTTTGATTGTGCTAATTATTTTAATAAATGTTTACATTAAAATCCAAGCATTCTAATAAACCTTTGGTGAGTTTTGATTTTAGTTGAATGACACATCTTATTTATAATTGAAAACTTTACCGTGCTTGGTGTGCTATTTCATTTAGTAATTATTTTAGTGTTTCAGAGCAGCTACATCATTAAAATACAGTTTATTATACCTCTTTTGTCCATTGGGAGGCAGCAGTGTTCCATTTAAAAGCAGAAAAAAAAGTTTGTTGAAATGTTTTAATTATTTAAATGTAATTATAACTAACCATATATCTATCAAAATCTGAAAATAATTATATGGCTTTATACATTAATCAACTACTAAGCTAATTACATGAACAAGTAAAATGCAAGTGAAGTGAATTCTTTTGAGGGATATAGGGAGATATGGATTAGGAACTGGAGTGGCTGCTGGAATCCAAAATGAGGAAGTGTGACTGTCAAGTCCCTGTTGGATCTGTGTGTTGCTGCCAGTTAAGACTGGATGATGACAGCTGATCTAAGATCGTGTAACTGAGGTCAAAGGTAAAGGGGGATTCTCTTTTATTATTTTAGGCAGATTGATAGAAAAAGGTGGTTTATAGGAAGTTTCTAAAACAAATCTCTCACTGAACCAAGCAATAAAATAATTTTCATTTATATTCAGTTTAAAGATTTGTATTTTAATGTACATTTTAAATTGTCTTAGTATCACTTTTTACTGCTTTATTGGTATTAGTTTTCATGCATTTTTAAAATAGTAATACACTATACATTGCTGTAACAATTGCAGTCTGTTTGTGTTAACATGAAAGAGAGGCGTGACTTGTACATGTACTCACCTGTGTAGTAGCTAATCATATTTGTGAGAACAGCAATAACAGCTTACATTATATTCGCTTTCATTACTTTTGCTCATTGCTCATCAACAATCTCATAGTTTGTTTGATTGAGAATATCAACTGTGGCAGATTATTGATGTTAGTTTCCTTCTATTCTTACCTTTCAGTCATAACAGAAACTGGATGAAGAGTGATGGCTCCTGTTGAGGAGGGTCCGATTCCCTGGTTATCAGGTTGTTCTTCATCTCTTCAGATTAGTATTGTGTCAGCCTTCTTCATCATCATTTATGTCACACTCTACAGCCTTTGTACAAGCTGTTTCAGGTAAGTCTCTTACTGTCGTATATATTAAAATGCATATTTAGGAATTCATCATTCATTATCACATGTGCTGATTCAAAACACACCCAAGAGAAGGGAGTGATTGTAACAGAAGCTGAACTGCTGTGAGTAAATGGGTGATCTCAGTGGAATGTGCAATGACAGGTTCAGACGCACAAGTCACCAAGAGCCCAATTCACATGCACAGCATGAATATCGTTTGTGTGTGTGTGTTAGTGTTATTGTAATAAAAGTAGAGACCTGTTTGTCAACCACATATGTAAACCATAAAGATGGAATACTGATAGTCATCATGTTTGCATGCAAAAAACGTGCACTGTGGATGCTATATATAACTTTTGAAATAGTGACTTTTCTTTTTATGTCTCCAGTATGTTTGACAGTGCATCATCCAGCCATTTACACAGACAAGAGAAAAGAAATATTCCACTGGCATCTCCACAAAATGTAAGAGACCGACATAACACACCACACATACTCAGAAAACAGTACATAAGTTTGTATTACTGCTGGTTGTTGCTACACTCTAAAAAATACTGGGTTGTTTCAACTCATGTTTGGGTCAAATGGACAAACCCAAACCATTGGGTTTAAAATTTAATTTAAAAATACAAAGCAGCGGTTGGGTTTGTCCACTTTTGACCCAAAGCATTTTTTAGTTTCCTGTTCCCTGTAAAAATTATTTGCCAGGTTGCTTAAAAATGTGCTTCACTTGACAATATCTAAATTACCTGGTTTATTCAAGTCAAAATATTATTTAATATGACCGAATCAACCTGACTTAATTAGGTTACACCAACAAAAATCATTGTAAGAGATCATGCTGAAATTATTCCTTTTCCTTGCGCTAAAAAACTGCACATATCTACTTGCAGTGTACTATATATGACTGTTAGCACACAGTATAAACAAAGCTTTTGTTAAGTAGTGCGGACCAATATTTGCGATTTGAGGAAGAAACTTTTTCCTGCTTTGAGACCAATTGCAACAGACTGTTGAACCATATTCATCCTATTATGGTCAATTAAATTCACTTAGTGGTAAATTGCAGCGAATGAGCAAGAGAGGTTAAGCAATTTCCAAAGAGTTATTAGATTAATCTTGTACGGGAAATTGCACTGTAATGGAGAGCACATAGAGAAAGCTAATGATTTAAAAAAAAAAAGGACTGGCATAACATAGCATGTGACGTGGAATGTAAAAAAAAAGTTAATATTAATAAACAATAATTCTCACAAACTTATGTCCTCATTGCAGAAACTACCTGAGTCCCAGGGTGCTGAATATATGCCAGCTGCCAAGGATCTATCTGATCATATATACTCGCTCCTGGAGGCTGAACTGAATGAGGAAAACCCTTACGAGTGCATTAGAGAGCCTCCTGACACAGCTGAAGGAGAGAATGAGAGCCCTTCCACAGCAATGACAAAGCCTGATGATAATCACTCTGTTTCAGCCCTCAACAAACAGGCAGTGGAGCAGCGTCTCTCTTCACCACACACCCATGATATACAGTTGACCAGCTCAGTTGTTTATGCTGCAGTGAACTGGAAAAACAAAAGCACAAAACCTCTGATTTATACAGATACTATGGTTGATATGAGTGATATTGCTTGGGAGGCTGTCCCTCCCATTCCAGACAAACATTTCTAGTATGACGCAAGGGCAACATTTTCATTTACAATGCAGCTTTTATACGTCTTTATATCTTTATAATTTATAAGTCTTAAAACAAACTTGCTATAAAAAAAAACATTTAGATTAATAAATAAATAGTATATCTGTATTAGCATCACTGCAACTTCACATAAAACTGTATTTAAGGAAGCCAAACACGTCTGGGTTATTGTAGGTCAGCATGAGTCACATGATATAATGCCTCGAGCCAATACCCAGACTGGATTCAGAGACTGAAACCCAACATGCTTGTGCTGTCCAGACCTAAAATCCCCTTTGGAGGATGAAGTCCGTCGGCCGCAGACAGCAGAAAGCTTATAATCCCCAGACATCATTTACATGATGAACGTTTTCTTCCAAACGTCTGTTTGCAAATACACAATGCTGAATATTTAGGAAATAGACCAAATGATGAAGGTGAAAGGTGACACATGTCAAGGGACTGCTTTTGAATCTGCAGGCAGACTTCTGTCTAAACTGTACATTTATTATACAGCATAATTTCAAATGTCTTATCCTACGGATACATTTTTGTTTAAATATTGAAATATATAAGATAAATGTTGATATACATGTTGTTTTCATGGGACTGTGTGTGTGTGTTAGTGTGGAATAATTTCATCATGTATATCATTAATATTGAAAATAAAATATATATAATTTGAACAAAAAAGTGATTATTGTAATGAAGAAAAACACGTTTTATGTTTCTACTTGTTTAAGAAATGCATGATGGAACAGACCAATAGTATAGGATCAGGTTTTAGTCAAAATAGACAATCATTTTTATTCTCACACTGTGACTCACACACATGTTTTGTTTTCATGTTTTATGGGGACATTCCATAAATATAATGATTTTTATGCTGTACAATGTGTATTCTACCCCTATACACTAAACCTACCCATCACAGAAAACTTCTGCCATTTTTCCATGTTCAAAAAACGTAGCTTTGTATGATTTATAAGCTGTTTTCCGGGGACCAAAAAATGTCCCCACACTAACAAAGATCTCGGATATTGCCTTTCTTGTGGGGATATTTTGTCCCCCATTACATAGCCTAGGCTTTACAGGACTTCTTTGTGTGGTTTACGACACTCTCCATAGGCGTAGCCTAATGGTTTTTATACTGTACAAACTGTATATTATTTCCCCCTAAACACATCCTCATCCTACCCATCACAGAAAACTTTTGGTATTTTTTTTAAACACCATTTAGTATGATTTAAAGGCATTTGATTTACGAGGTCACAGTCATTATACCCGTCATTAATGTGTCCTCAAATTATATTTACAAGAACCCACACACAGTGTACATATAGCTATGTATAAAATAAAGAAATGAAAAGAAGTGTGGAGCACTTTATTATAGGCTATATTAAAGATAGCCTACGTGAAATAAACCCCGCACAGTTAACAATCGTGTAATAATACTAGAATAGTGATTGTCATAGAATAATACATTTTTTAGCACCGTGTTAAGCTTTACAATGTTGTGAGGTGTTGCACTCATAGCTGAGTAATATTGGGGCACTCAAAGCCCCCCCCCCCCCCCCCCTCCCTCGGGGCAGAGGAGCGCGCGTGACGTCAGCAGTAGGCAGCGGCGGCATCTCTCCCTACGAAAACATTCTCTGTAATATCATTGAACACGCCGGTTTTTCATTGAAGGTATGGTAGATACTCAGGTTATTTTATGTTACTGCATGTTTACAGACTTTTCCTACTATAATCATGTAGCCAGTGTTTATGTGAACTGTTCTGATTTCAATCCTACTGCGGTCGTTTCGAGAGAGTACGGTGTTCATGAGCTGTTTTAGCGTGGCTATCTAATGCATGTCTTTTAAAAAGATTTTAAGTCTGTATTTTCGAGAGTAACGTTAATTTGCACAAATGTGATTTATTGTATTGCAACTGTCTGTTGTTTTGCATATTAGACTGTGTACATTAACTGGGGTTGAACAGAAACTCGTGTACGCACACGTTGTTTGGGCGAAGGTGTGTCCTTCGGGGAACCGAGTCAGCCAATCAGAGCAGAGCTTCCGCCCCCAGTGGGAAGGTTGTTTTTTGCTGGACGTAAACGTCCATTACGAGCGTCCCAGCTAAAGTATGGATCTGGATTAAACAAATGGCACGGTTTAATTGAACTGTTCCAAATATTCAAACTAAATCTGCATTTCCTGGAGGAAATGACAGCAAAGGAATATCGTTACATTTTAGTCAAGCAAGTTGTCGGCTTTGTGTAATCATTAATGAAATGCTGTCAGCAAGCATCTTATTTTCTGTCACATGTGATCGAGACAAGAATCAACACTTAAGTGTACAGGCGGACATGAACTGGTAAATACGTTCTAAAAAAAAACAACAGCAATTCAAATAGATGCAAGAAAGAAAAGCTGACAAATACATAGATTAAAAAACGATATTTTAGTTGACTCAGTTGGCTTAATGAAGTAACTTACGGAAAGGAACTCTGTAAGAATCTTGTGAGAATCCTAACTCCGTTGCGGGATTTGGATCTCTCCATGATTTCACTCCCTAAATCCGGAGTTACAGTATCTGAGAGGCTCGCCGTCAGGGGGTGTGTTGCCCTAAAAAAAGTAAAGGCACCGAGCAATATCCTACTGCGTTGCTTGTCCATATGCAAAAATCTACCGCGTGTTCGATACAGGTATTTTTACATTAAAATGTTGCCTTTGTCACGCAAATCCCATATCTGATTATTTAGATTTCACCTGAATCTCGGGTATGAGTCTGAATTTGTTTTGTTTTTTAAAGAGATTGATATTTGTAAATTTATGTATTTATTATTTTTGCACGTTTTCATGGCCTCGTGGCGTTGTCGCAGAGAATGGGTGTTATTATTAGCCAGCTTGGCCCTCAGATTAAAACATGCAATTTTAAATGAACGGTGTTGTTATAACATGCTTTTCCCTGCTTTCCAGGTTTGTTTACTGAGAGCCTGGCAGCGGTTAGATCCAGAGCAGGACTGGACACAATACCGATGGGCACAGAAGGGCAGGACAGATTGGTGTGTATCACAATAATTGATATATAGCCCCTGCAACATACAAATAGAAGGAAGAAAGTGTGGATAGTCTGTATATAATTGTTTTCAATACAGCAGAGCTACATGCAGTGTTGTGGGCAGGAAGGGGTGAGCATGCAGAAGAAGATGAATTCAGGACCCGGGATTGAGTGGTCTGCTGCTGATGTCAGCGCACCGCAAACAAACCTATCATTCTCACGCTCTTCCGGTGTGGACTTACCTTACAGGTTAACCTACAGATCTTTGTTTGTTGTCTTGCACTCAAAATCGTATCACTCTAATCCTAACTCTCTTAGAGAAGAACTTATCTATGTGTAAAGTGTAATCTTATTGTGTGCATCATGTTCTATATAGATCTATAATGCAGTGTAATGTAGTGTGAACAGTTTTCTTACTCTGCCATATCAGAAGTCCTGAGTCGGTGGAAATGGATGAGATCATGGCTGCAATGGTGCTCACCAGTCTGTCCTGCAGTCCAGTGGTCCAAAGCCCCCCGCAGAGGGACCTCCTACCAGGTGAACTGGCTTCTTTTGGAAACCATATCTTACCAAATAATGAACACTTTTTCAGTGTATGCTTGCTTGACAAACCAACTTGTTTGGTTGTTTGTTTTAAACAAAATCTCATCAGATTTTAAATAGGATTTAGTAGACTTTTTGGTTTTATTTTCGCTCTTTGAAATATGTTTGTTTGATTATTTTAACCTTTTTAATATACGCTTATATAAATGAACAATTATTGTATTGTATTTTTATTGTACAGCATAACACACAACCCAAAAATGAATGTAGCAATTCTATGGTTATTCCTGTGTTATTTACACTTTTCCTCTCTTTTTACCATAGGGGACATGGAGTGTTGCGGAGGTGAGCTATCTGACAGCAGCAGCAGCGGTTACTGGAGCTGGGACCATGGAAGTGTAAGCCCAGCCCCTTCTCCATCGGTCACTGAGATGGACAGGAGCTCGGGCCAACTGACAGACGAAGGACTGCACATGGAGCTGGACCAAGCCGCATGTGAGGAGCCGGAGGCCAGGAGGTGCAAGGTGAGAATGAGAAGACTGTCAGATTGCTGAACCTGAGGGGGAATAGACAGCGTTTTAAGCTGATGCTGTAAAAATACATGTGAGTCACTCTTTTTTTTCTGTTTCACTCTCAGAGCTTGAGCAGGGGAGCATACAGGTGTCTGTGGCCTGGCTGCGGGAAAGTGCTGACATCACGGGTCGGAATGAAACGGCACATTCGTATTCTTCACCTGGGGTGAGTATGTCCGCGCATACCGAACTCTTGGAACAATTGAGGTGGCACAGAACCGTTATGATACATCTTTAACCCTAAAAAGCCTTCTGTATTATATCTTATATGCAACTATCATTCAATATAAGCCATGAAAGTCTGGTGTTTCAAATATGGTACTCAACAAATAAAACATATATACAAACTTTTTGTTTAAATGTTCAATAAACTATAACATTAAAAAAAAATTTACTTTTAAAAGATTAGTAAAGATTACTTAACTAATTAATAAGCAGTAATTAGGAGTTTATTGAGGCACAAGTCATAGTTAGTAGTTAGTTAACTCTTTCCCCACCATTGTCGGAAATTTCCGGCTTTCCGTGTTTTTACTGTTATACAGTACGGGGTGTTATTATGCAACTTCTGAAACAGGACTGAATCTCCTGATCAAAACACAGGCAAAAAAGAAGCAGACACAAATTATAACATATGTAAGCAGATGCATATGTTAAATAACTCTTATCATCAATATTAAACAGCATATAAATCAAATTGTTACTGAATGGAATGTTGACCCAGGCCGAGCTATAGGACTTTGCAAGCTTTGGGGGTGTTGATGGACTCAATCTACTCCATCGTAGTCTTTGACAAAAATTAGATTTTCTCTGCTTTTTGCTCAAAATGTTGCTTTTTTGTGAAACTTACCCATATTCAAGAGTTGATAAAAAAGGAATGGATGAATTTAGAATAAAAGTTGTGGTTTTGTTGTTGTTTAAAAGCAGAGGGTCTGTTCTTCTTTTGACTTATTGCATGTTCAGCTATTATACAACAAAATATTCTGAGGGCCATGAAACTTTTGTGAAAATGATTAAAAAAAGGCCAGTGGCTGGCAGCTTTTTTCAAAAAATGCTGACCCGGAAAGGGCTAATAGGGAGAATTAGACCCTAATCTAAAGTGTGACTGATTTTTCTGACTATTATTTCATATGTCAGGGTTAATAATGTTAAGCAATGTGTTTTACTGGTTTTAAAATCCATGTATACTATAAAAGTTGACATTATTTACTAGGTCTGCAAATATGCAACAAATAAGGTTTCTTATTCTTTCCATTATTTGATTTTCTCTCTAACAGTGGGGGTTCAGAGCAGTCGCATAGGGAGGAAGACTTCTATTACACAGAGGTCTCCTCTGAAGATGAGGAAACTGCACCTCCATCTCCTGCTCCGTCCTTCTCAAGCAGGGCCTGGACGTCCTGCAGCTCCACTCAAAGCCAATCCACCCCAGGACTCCAAGATACTTCAGTTCAGTCAACCCCACTCAGCCAATCAGCTCCAAGCAGCGTGTGGCAGATCCACACTGAACATCTCTATCAGGTACAGGTGACTGGCTGAAACTGATTGTTTGATGCTATTTGGAAAATATCTATAGAAATCTTGTCTAAAATGTTAGTGTGTTTTGTTGCATGTGATTTTGTCAGGTAATGTTTTTGTTTTGTTTTTTCATCACTGCGTTGTTTTACTGCAGGCCTGCGCCCCCATTCAGGTGACAGTCTCTCCAGGCTCTCCCACCTTTTGTACCTGGACCCTGCCTGGTGATGTCCAGCAGAAACCTCAGGTCGGTCTGCCTCTCCAAAAGCACTTAACATCATTAGTGATTCATTTTAATACAGTTTATGATATCTTCCCTTTTATTACTATGTTGCTCTGTAGATTCCAACATCTCGCAGCCGGTCAGTGAGTGTTGGAGAGCAGTGGCTTCAGCGGAACAGCGCCCCCACCAGATCACAGACCATGAGTGCATCTCCCTCCAGAGGGCACTGTTCATTCAGGTGAACCGCTTAGTTAAATTTAAAGTTAAAGTTGCCCTCTGTAGTCAATAAAAAGGTTTCTAATCAAAACTAAAACTCTAGTAGCACAAATAGTGCATATATTTATATATATATATACAGGTCCTTCTCAAATAATTAGCATATTGTGATAAAGTTAATTATTTTCCATAATGTAATGATAAAAATTAAACTTTCATATATTTTAGATTCATTGCACACCAACTGAAATATTTCAGGTCTTTTATTGTTTTAATACTGATGATTTTGGCATACAGCTCATGAAAACCCAAAATTCCTATCTCAAAAAATTTGCATATTTCATCCGACCAATAAAATAAGTGTTTTTAATACAACCTTTAAGTCAACCTTCAAATAATTCTGTTCAGTTATGCACTCAATACTTGGTCGGGAATCCTTTTGCAGAAATGACTGCTTCAATGCTGTGTGGCATGGAGGCAATCAGCCTGTGGCACTGCTGAGGTGTTATGTAGGCCCAGGATGCTTCGATAGCGGCCTTAAGCTCATCCAGAGTGTTGGGTCTTGCATCTCTCAACTTTCTCTTCACAATATCCCACAGATTCTCTATGGGGTTCAGATCAGGAGAGTTGGCAGGCCAATTGAGCACAGTAATACCATGGTCAGTAAACCATTTACCAGTGGTTTTGGCACTGTGAGCAGGTGCCAGGACGTGCTGAAAAATGAAATCTTCATCTCCATAAAGCTTTTCAGCGGGTGGAAGCATGAAGTGCTGCAAAATCTCCTGATAGCTAGCTGCATTGACCCTGCCCTTGATAAAACACAGTGGACCAACACCAGCAGCTGACATGGCACCCCACTTGACCGGTACTTGACACTGGACTTCAGGCATTTTGGCATTTCCTTCTCCCCAGTCTTCCTCCAGACTCTGGCACCTTGATTTCCGAATGACATGCAAAATTTGCTTTCATCCGAAAAAAGTACTTTGGACCACTGAGCAACAGTCCAGTGCTGCTTCTCTGTAGCCCAGGTCAGGCGCTTCTGCCGCTGTTTCTGGTTCAAAAGTGGCTTGACCTGGGGAATGCGGCACCTGTGGCCCATTTCCTGCACACGCCTGTGCACGGTGGCTCTGGATGTTTCTACTCCAGACTCAGTCCACTGCTTCCGCAGGTCCCCCAAGGTCTGGAATCGGTCCTTCTCCACAATCTTCCTCAGGGTCCGGTCACCTCTTCTCGTTGTGCAGCGTTTTTTGCCACACTTTTTCCTTCCCACAGACTTCCCACTGAGGTGCCTTGATACAGCACTCTGGGAACAGCCTATTTGTTCACAAATGTCTTTCTGTGTCTTACCCTCTTGCTTGAGGGTGTCAATGAAGGCCTTCTGGACAGCAGTCAGGTCGGCAGTCTTACCCATGATTGCGGTTTTGAGTAATGAAACAGGCTGGGAGTTTTTAAAAGCCTCAGGAATCTTTTGCAGGTGTTTAGAGTTAATTAGTTGATTCAGATGATTAGGTTAATAGCTCGTTTAGAGAACCTTTTCATGATATGCTAATTTTTTGAGACAGGAATTTTGTGTTTTCATGAGCTGTATGCCAAAATCATCAGTATTAAAACAATAAAAGACCTGAAATATTTCAGTTGGTGTGCAATGAATCTAAAATATATGAAAGTTAAATTTTTATCATTACATTATGGAAAATAATGAACTTTATCACAATATGCTAATTTTTTGAGAAGGACCTGTATATATGAACAAAAATATATACAGTACCGATCAAAAGTTTGGGAACATTACTATTTTTAATGTTTCTGAAAGAAGTATCTTATGATCACCAAGCCTGAATTTAATTGATCAATAATATTGTGAAATATAATTACAATTTAAAATGAATAGTTTTCTATTTTAATATACTTTAAAAAATATAATTTATTTCTCTGATGCACAGTTGAATTTTCAGCATCGTTACTCCAGTCTTCGGTGTCGCATGATCCTTCAGACATCATTCTAATATGCTGATGTATTATCAATTTTGGAAACAGTTGATATTTTTCATTCTTTGATGAATAAAAACAACAAAAAAGAAAAAGAATAAAAAACAGCATTTATTTAAAATATAAATCTTTTTTAACAATATACACTATCGTTCAAAAGTTTGGGGTCAGTAATTTATTTCTTTTTTGAAAGAAAATAAAACTTTTATTTAGCAAGGATGTGTTAAATTGATTAAAAAAGTGATAGTAACGATTTATTGTTTGAAAAAGATTCCTATTTTGAATAAATGCTGTGAATTAGTGAATCCTGAAAAATGTTCAGCTTTGCATCACAGAAATAAATTATATTTTTTAAGTATATTAAAATCGAAAACCATTACTTGTAATAATATTTCACAATGTCACTTTTTTTCTGTATTTTTGATCAAATAAATGCAGGCATGATTAAGAGACTTTTTTCAAAAACATTAAAATAGCAATGTTTCCAAACCTTTGACCGGTACTGTATATATTAATATATGATATATATGCTTTTCAGATACATTGTAAAATGTTTAATAACTTAAAATTGTAATTTAACATTACACAACAAAAAAAGTCATTTAAAATTTAAATCAAGTAGAAATAAGTGTTTACTATCATTTTTAAATAAAATCTTTTCCTTAGGAAGGGCCGCGGTGAGGCCAAAAAGTGCCGGAAAGTGTACGGTGTGGAGCGCAGGGACCAATGGTGCACCGCCTGCCGCTGGAAGAAAGCCTGTCAGCGGTTCCCAGACTAAACTGAAAGACTTTAGGAGACAAGGAAGAATCTCCATTTTCTTTCTTTTCTCCAACTATTTCCTGCACTGTAGAGGATCCCTCTTTTCACTTTTCTACCTTTTTTGTTGTTTTCCTATTAGCGTTAAAAGTGTTTTGGCTATGATTTCCCACAAGGTGAACGCTGGTACTAGCTGTCAGAAGTGTGGAGTAGTAGGATCCCAAGCTCTTAAAGGTGAACTCTGCCCTCTCACGAGACTAAGGTGTAACCCTGTATTTGAACAAGGTGTTTTTCTACCCCAGTCCTGCACTTCATCCATACCCGAGATATTTAAGTGATTGTTGATTTTTGTATACTGTGGACAATGTATTGCTCTCAGCATTGTCATGATGTTTTTTCTATTGCCGTTTTGTTAGCCTGAAAGTTGTAACAGTGTAATGTCATGTATTGTCTTTTTTTCCTATGTATTTACTCAGAATTAAGTCACAACTTTTGAGTTTCGCAAGGTTTGACTATCGTTTGCCACAGCTCTTCCTAATCAATCTAAACTGCCAGATATAAAGCTAGAGTGGTGTTGAGTGAATGATATTGGCCACAATGGTGGTCACAGTATGTTGTCTGGAGATAAAAGTGCAGCTATAATATTTTGATTGAATACCAAAGTGCTATTGTAAAGAGTTAAAGGGAGCTTGACTGAATACTGCCCGGACAACAGATCGGGCTTGTTTCCTTTTGTACGTTTTTTGACATCCTTCCAAAAAGTGTTAAGGTCTTGTACAACGCCGGATCATCCCCTTGGAAACATCTAAAAAGATTCGAAAGCATAACATCACATTGAAAAAAGATATTATGTATAATTAAAAAGACACAAGATAAAATATGCAAATATCATAAGCTTGTCATTTGTGCATGACAAATATCAAGAACAATTGTAAAATTATTTTATTGGCCTTTTGTGTGCATTTTATGTACAAGTGGAAAGGATTAAAAGAAAAAAACTTCCAAAAAGGCTTGCAGAAAGTGTTTGAAATTAAAATTATTCACAAAGCCAAAATGTCTACACAGACAAAACCATACAATTATTTGCAGAATACTGAAAAGTATGCTGAAAGACTACCTGCTAGTTATTTTTTTTTACATGTCGGGATTGTCAGTTTTCAAAACCTATTCCGTGACATCCGATGAGTATTAATGTGAGGGAGAATCTGTCAAGTACTAAGATGATCTCATTTGTATATGTTCATGCACAAATAAATGCAGAAAGCTGGAACACATGCTACATTTATTCTCATCAGGAAGCAAACAATTAAATGCGTTATTTCTGTGGAGCCAAACCGAATTGCACAAATAATGACTATGAATTGTTCTCAAACAAGTTTTCTGAACACTCCCCACCTGCTATTGTTAGGACAGAGCTGCCCCACATTTTCTGATTGGCTAACATGTACTGGCCACGGTCAGATTCTGCTTTGTTTACAGAGCCTATCTGTCGTATTAGATGCATTAATGCCATGTTGTAAATACCGTAACGATTCTGTAAAAAGCTGGTAACACTTTATTTTAGTGTCCTTGTTACACACGTTACATGTAGTTTCTATAGTAATGTATAATTGCTTGCAACTAACCCAAAATCAAACTTAATCCTACCCCTAAAGTAAGTACATGTAGTTAATTAATATTACTTTATTACACTGTAATAAAGATACCTTAAAATAAGGTGTCACCAAATAGCCTTCACTTGCTTGTTGGACTTGTAATTACAACATGTAAACTCATATATTTCTGAGAGCTATGAAAAATCTGCCATTTATTACGCTGTTGTTCCAAACCTGTAAGACTTTTGTTCATCTTCGTAACACAAATGATGTTTTTTAATGAAATCTGAGAGCTTTCTGTCCCTCCATTGACAGTCTACACAACTACCACTTTCAAGCCACAGAAAGGTAATTAAAGACATAAAGTCAGTAATCCATGTGATGTGACTCCAGTGGTTTAACCTCCATTTTACAAGGAGATGAGTGTGCTTTGCTTACAAATGCTGCCCCCACCCCACAACCACACACACACACACACACACAAACTTTTTTTACAAAATGTTAACCCCTAGAGTTCACTAGAGCACCACATGAGTGTTGTGTTGACGTGAGAACAGACATTGTTGCATGTGTGTTGCAGGTTAATATTTTTTAAATAGTGGTAAACTATGTTTGTGTTTTTTTTTACACAAACAAAGCACTTGCCTCTCTTCATAAAATTGGGGTTAAACCCCTGGAGTCATATGGATTACTTTAATGATTACTTTACCTCTCTGGGGCTTTAAAGTGGTAGTTGTGTAAGCTGTCAATAGACGAACAGAAAGCTCTCAGATTTCATTAAAAAGATCTTAGTTTGTGTTTCAAAGGTGACCAAATGTCTCACGGGGTTGGAACGACATGAGGGTGAGTAGG